>MU225857.1:497756-540559 GCA_018584345.1 Thuja plicata | reverse complement strand
TATATATATATATATATATATATATATAGTAAAATATGCAGAGGAAGCCCACAAAATTTAACAATTTTATTGAGAAAACCGCATACAAACCCTCATTCGAAGTTACACATAAAACACGTTGCAACTTCACTAGTTTGCTCACATTTATCCAACTAAAAAATGGATACTTAGACATCTAGAATTCATTTAAAAACACAAAATGAACAATAAAAATAGCAATACCATGTAACTACTAATCTCTCTAATACCTCGCTTGCAACTTGCAATAGAATTTTTTTTTCCAAAAATTATTGTAACTTCTATATTGTAATGCAGTTGTTGAGTAAAATTTCTTTCATAAAACCAATGGGATTTCATCAATGATCTCTATTGTTCATTGGGATTTTTTCCAAATAGGAATTTCAATGCCAAAGGTCATATAAGAAGTTGTAGAAATAAAATAGTAATCTTACAACTGAAAAATGAAATTTTATTTATACCCGACTTGGGCTCCAAAATCCTGAGTCGAACTTAAAGGGAACGATAATTTACTATAATATTTCTAACCTTCCCTCATAACTACATACCCAAAATTGCTTTCTTTTACATACCTCAAAACCATCCTAGAATGATAAACATTTTATAGAATTCCAATACTACATGCAAGAGAAAACCATTGAAAAACTAAATTGAATTTGTTTTAGATGCAAGAGAAAATATTTGAAACAATAAACATTTTTTAAGCTCGAAGTTGAAGGAGGGAATCCTATTTTCTGGGAAACTCCAATGTTCACAGTAGATAGAAAGCAAATTTTCTCAAATTTTTAGGAGTAATTTGAGTTGGTGGAACTATGATTTTATTGCTCAATAAATTTTAAATTACTTCTTAATTCTATGTATGGATGAATAATATTAATATTTTTGGTATATTTTACAAGTAAAATTTGGAGGGAAAAATTGAAGACAAATGGAAAGAAAGGAATGAAATTTATGGAGCTACTTAACACTTTCCTCAATATGCAAATTTTATACTTATTTAAAACCCCCTTTTTTCCCACAATTTTTTCTTTTCGCAATTTTCTTTTTACCTCTTTCAAATAGGGAAATAATTTTTAATTATCCTTTTCGCACAATTTTAAATTTGTTTGGGAACACTTCAACTAATTAATTTAAGAAAAAGGTAATATAATCACAATATAATAAGACAATAGGTTTAAATTCAAAACTCTGATTAGAATTTTCATTTATTCTCTTTTCTACTTTCTATTTCATAAAGTACTATTTCTATAGTATTGGAAGGGTGGACAATTAAATGCGAACCACTTGGAGGGGCATAGGAAGTGAAAGGTAGATTAAGTAATAGCATTAAACTAGTACAAGATAGTAATTGACATGAAATTAAGAAAATAAGTAGTGGTATTGGAAGGAGTAATAGTGGATGAGGGATATATGATATACATGGGAGCATAAATAGATGCACTAACCACTACATAAGAATAAATATTGATAGAATCACTTGAAAATTCATAGTCCGATTAGAGTTATTTTTTAAACATATCATAAATCATATCTACTAGAGTTGTCTAGGATTATTCACCTTAGCCAAACTAGCCAAGTCTTTTGTAAAATCTTTTTTTATCTACAAGAGCATCATGATCACAATTCTTACTATTCTCATAATGAGCGTTGGAGTCTAAACTTCATTCTTAGGGTTGTGCTAGGTTTTGATACAACATTCTTATTAAGAAGAAAATAAAATGACAAGAATATACTAGATCTAAAAATGAAACCCTAATATGATGTCTAGGTGTGCATGAAAGAAGATGACATAATAAAACACACAAACCCTAATATACATCTAAAAAGTAAACTATGCAAAAGTCATGTAAAATCTTAAAAATAAGGTTGGAATGTGTAGGATTGATAGGCTCTCCAAAATGAAAAGGTAAATGATGTTTTTCATAAGATTAGGCTAGGATAATCTAATAAAATGCATACACATAAGTATAAATAAGAGTAGGCTATATTATGTGTGTGAGAATAAAAAATATAAATAATTAACTATTAAATTTAAAAAGAATTTAATATGAAGGAGAATGATATTTAACTTGATAATTAAAGAATGAAGACCATATGAATGAAATTTTAGAATATTTTTATATTAAGCAAAGAAACAATATCCAAGAGATCATTACAACCACAACAGATGGAATTAAAGATCAAATTTGCATACTCAAAATGATCATAAACAACAATTTCATGCTATTTTGAGTTATAATGCACTTAACATTTTCCATTTTATACCATGATTTAGCTTTCCTAAGATAAATGTAAATAACTAACTTTGAGTTTTTACTTTTTTAAATAATTTATTTAAATTAATTCTGTAAAATTACAAATATATAACATAATGATAGTGTAGCAAGATAGCACAAACATGAGTTGTGCAAAAAAATTACTAGTGTTTCCTATATTTTTTATTTGTTGATATGTCTCATGGACTTTCTTTGAGAGTTTATATGTCCATTATTATGAAAATGTGCGCTCCCTGAAAATATTTATGGTAAAGTTCAAGTCAAGTGAGAATTTAAACAAATTTAAAACTAGTATACCTATATTTTGAAAAATATAAGTAGAATAAGCCGAGAGATATGAATTTTTAATAGACTATATTTTTTTGAAGTAAAAATATCCACATTTGAAAATAAATTAAATTTTCAACCTATAGAATATATGAAGTAAAATGCTTTTTCATATACCCACAAATTATTTTTTAACATACAAAGGAATACCATAAAATTTAACAATTTTATTGAGCAAACCGACACCCGACTTGAATGATCTTCACACAAAAACTTATGGAATTTATATTAATGATAAAATATGATTTTATAATTTAAAAAATAAATAAAATATTTGTAACTTCTATGCTATAATGCAATTCTTGAGTGAAATTTCTTTCATGAAACCAATCGGATTTCATGGATGGTCTCTAACTTTCATTGAGTTTTTGTCCAACAAGGAATTATAAAGCGAAAGCTCATATAAGAAGTTGTGGACCCTTGTGATGTTATTTACTATAAGTGCCTCCATATTCCTCCTTTACAAGGAATGATCATGAGAAATAGATCCAAACATCCTCTTTGGAAGATAAATAGGGTGGGGAGGTGGTGTCCCCCTCCACAGGGCATTCTTAAAGTCAACACAGATGGGTCTTCTCGGAGAAACCGAGGTCCTACAGGTATTGGTGGAGTTGGTAGGGATAGCTTGGGGATTATTCAGTTTATGTTTTCTATTTATAAAGGTCATCATACTAATAATCTAGTGGAGGCTATTGCTATTTTGTATGATGTGGAGCATGCATGTGCTTGTGGATGACATAGGCTCATTTGTGAATCTGATTCATAGGTGATGGTGCATCTATTGTCTCGCAAACATTCCAAGAAGGTTAGTTGGTCATTAGCTTTGGTGGTTAACTAGATTCTTCATTTGTGTGCTTCTTTGGATTAGGTTACTTTCAATCATATGCCTAGGGAGTGGACCGATGCACCAGATTGTCTAGCCAAATGGACTTCTGATTACATGTAAAATTGAAATATTATGGATAGTGATCAATTAGCACTGGAATAATTAGATTATTTAGTGGACTTTGACAGAGTTGTTTGATGCCCGTGCTTTGTACTTCTTCTTGATTGAATAAATTTTCACCCCATGTTTATTTTGTATAAAAATTTGTAGAAATAAATGAGTTATCTCACAACTGGAAAATGAAAATTTATTTATACCTGGCTTGGGATCCAAATTCCAATGCCAAACTTGAAGATAACGATAATTTAAAATAATATTTCCAACCTTCACTCATAACTACCTACCCAAAATATCTTGTTCTTACATATGTCATAACCATTATAGCATGATGAATATTTTCTAGAATGCCAATACTACATGTAGGAGAAAATCATTGAAACCATAATTTTTAATGAAACTATCATAGCACAAATAACACATGTAGGAGAAAATCATTGAAACAATAAAGTTTTTTGAAATGCCCAGTTGAAGGAGGGAAGCATAATTTATGTGAACTACAATGTCTACAGTAGATAGACAACAAATTTGAAACATAAAAAATGCAAACAAAGTACAAAAACCCAATATTGTGATGCGCTTGAACCTGCAAGGGAAATGCATAATTTAATTCTTATAAAAAAAATGAAAACTAGATTTAAAATAAATATTGTTTTGAAAGTCAAACTTACCCATTATATAACTCTAATTAATTTCCCCAGCTTATGGATTGTAACCTATATGTCGATCTGCTCTTGTTGCATATGTATTTTTTGGTAACAAATCACCACCAAAAGTAATTCCATATCTTTTCATTTAAAGAAACGATAGTGAGGACCAAATATTTAACACTATGGACCTGCGATGGAGGACTCTTCACACTCTATATTTAAGAAAAAATTAATATGCCATCAAAACTCTCTACTTGGTATTCATCAGTTACATTTGAATTATTTAATTATAACTGATGAGGTAGACATATATATTATTTTTAAAATATTAAACAATTATTGGGAGATTTATCAGTTATTCTAAAATATTTACTAACTCAGCATAAGACATTTAAAGGAACATCATTTTTTTTAAATTGCCAATTTTTTATTTTGCCAAAAATGTTTATATTGAACTTTGCCTCTTGACTTAATCAGAAAATAAAATATTAAAAGTTTTGAGAGAGGATTTGCCCGTAACTGTCATAGACCATAATTGATCAAATTCATAGAATCAAATTTCAAACTCCAAAGAAATTGCAGACCTCAGGGGAAACACCATTGTTCAAATACTAAAAAATGTCTATCCATAGCTGTCTCCACTATCCAGTTTGCATTTCATGGATTCAAATTTTAACATAGATGAAGCTCAAACAAAATTTTCCTCTTAGTTTTTCAAATTTTATAAGTTTGTAAATGGGTATGTGCAGGATCATGGTATGCCAAGCTATAGCCTTAAGTGGCTATGAAAAATGAGAAAATCAGGGTTAGTTAACTTGACGTAAAAGGTTGAACATCTTATCAACCTTATGTGAAAATTTTGTAAGAACAGAATCTGTAGGAAATTGAATGTAGTTTCTAAACTACTAGCCCATATATGAAAAAAAAATCTAATTGTTGAAAAATTTAGATTTCAATGCAGTAGTACAAAAATTTTAGGAAAAAGATAAAAAGTACGTGTATGTCTGACCACCTTAATCATAATCAAATGATGATATATTTTCACAAGATCCTAGATATTATTAGGAGACTCATGCCTTGATGTGATGCCTATTTTTGTATAATTTTATCCCAAATAAATAATTAATTATGAATTTTTTGCTATAACTTATTTAGAATTAAAAACTCGTGTGTCTGACCACCTTAACTAATTCTAAAATTTACAAAATTAATTTTTTTTTTCTTATAGTAGGCGAAGCATAGAATGTGACGCATGTTTCAAATTTCAAAAAGGTTAAGCCGTTTGAAAGTTATAGTTTTTTTTCAATAAGTTTGTCAATTAGGACTTTAGAGATAACTCAATTAGAAAATAAGTCATAATTACTTACTGAACACAAAATTTGACAGCAATTATATTGATGGAAAGCTGATAATTTCTTTCAGAAACCCTTTTTGTTTCATCAATTTTGGGTGAAAAAAGGTCGCCAGCTACATGGTCAAAGTTTGAATATTAGAGGAAATATGGTGAACACCTCTTTTGGGTTGACCATCCACATTTGGCATTGCAAACCTGAAACCCAAGGCAAAAACCAAGGCTAATCAGATATTTGATATTATCAGATGTCTAATACTTTTGGATATCTGATATATCTCACCCAATTTTTTCAATGGTTTTTTCAATTTAATGATTTTTGCTTTTTATGTTATATATAATAAATTTCATTAGCATTAGTATTATCAAATAAGTATTATATACTTATTTATATTAGTATTATATCATATAACTTAGTATTATATTATTATTATTTATTTTTCTATTGTATAATAGTATAATGTTAGTATTAAATATTTATTAATATTTATATTATAACAATAATACCTAGTAGAGAGAGAGAGAGATTTTGTTCTCATTCTTCTTGTATGGTTCTCATCGCCAGAATCTTCTCCAGGTACATTTTATTAAGGTTTTTTTCTTTTTTACAATCTGGTAGATATCTTGGATGTTTCAAGTCCTAAAATTATTTTCCTTTCATGGGATGAATCTTTTTTAGTTGTTACTTACCTTCTTACAGCTTTATGTCATTCCTGAGCATTGTGGACATCTATTTCTATAACATTTATTTTTGCAAACACATTAAGATAAAGTGTGATCATTGCATATTTGGGATCTTGCATGTTTTGTGCATGTATGTACTCACACTACATATTAAAGTTCAATGGGGGGTTTTGATCTACCTTTTTCAAGTGAGTGTTCCTTCCACGACATTAGCCTCATTATGTGTGTGGAGAGATTGATCATCATCAAAACCATCCATTATATGTGTTTGTACTTTCTTTGACATGCAATTATTCTTGCTAGCCTCTTTCAGTGTACATATCATACCTCTCCGTGCTCAACATTATAAGGATTATTTCCTATTGGTTCTAATGCTTCCTTGGTTCGATGGAGTGAGCTATGTATTCAATATTTGTTCCTATGAACTAGGTGAATGTAGTGGCTGGATATATATGCATTTCGGTGAGATGGATTAGTTACCATATGGACACTTCTTTCATTCCTATTTTAGAGGCATCCTTCCATCTTTTGATCAGATCTTAAAACGTGGTGTTTTTTTCCATCTGTATCTTTGAGTTTTGATATTTTCCTTATTTTCCATCCTAATTCGAGTAGTCTCATTTTAGGGCACTCATACAGATTACACTGTTCCCTACCTGATTAGATTCTATTTTAGTGAAGGTTCCAACAATTATTCTTTGATAGTGTTTGTATCTTCATGCTTCAGTGGTGTTTTACATGTTCTTCTTTTCATCAACTCTTCAGACTTTGGTGTTTTTTCCATATGTATCTACGAGTTTCGATGTTTGACTTTGTTTTACATTCTTATTCGAGTAGTTTCATTTGAGGGCACTCATGCAGATTACAGTCTTCTCTACCTGATCTTTGTTCCTATTTTCTAGGACATTCTCTAGTTTGGAGGATTCTTCAATTTTTCACTAGGCTTTATATATTTCCCGAGAGGGGTTTTCTCCTCTCCACCTCTTTACAAAGATTTTTTGTACTTGGGTACCTTATTAGGCCATATTGTCGTGACCCATTTCTTGCTTTCAATAGTTGTTTTTAGAATTTTAGTTTCTCCCTAAGTTTATCTTAAGGGTGGTGTTAGAGTAAAAATGTATTTTTACTTATTAATTAAATTATTATTGATTTAATTATTTAGTCACCTCCTTATCGCTAGTTCACTTAAGCTAAACTTTAGGCATATAATAATTAATTCTTTATTAATTATTATCATGCAACCTAGGTTTCTCCACCTACTGGGTTTTTGATCTCTACTTGGCGAAACAATCATCTCAGAAACACATAGCATTGGACAGTTACTTCAGGATTGGACACCCTAAATGACTGCTTAGTAGATTATTTAGTCTCATTTAATTATTGACCAGGGACGTAAACTTGGAGTGGTGTTTGCAAAGTATATGCTTCAAACTTCCTTAATTCTCATGGCTAAACCTGTGGAATCAAAATACATTATGCTTCAGGAATCTATACTATCTCAATTGAATGCACTTATGCTAAGAAAATAGTAATCAAGAGTAGGGGTTACTCTGCTCGCCTATGCTGCAGGAACAATGCAGTAGTTCTGTTACTAGTGGTTGTAGGAACAACATAGTTCTATTTACTTCTTAATGAGCAAGGAAATAACTTCTAATCTAATAAAATGATTCACTCACCAAGTGGCCCCCCTTGGATAAGCGAATAGAAATGCAATCAAGATAAGAGACTGAAACTCAAATTATGCACTCTATTCATTCATGGAGGAAAATGTACTTGGAAAATAAACAGTGCTATAATGTCAAACTCTATTCCAGAAATTGTATCAATTAACTCTCTCCTATGGAAATACATAATTCCACTTATTTAAGGAGTAACTACACTACTACCTAAATCTAGGATCGCTCCACTAATAAGGATTAATAATGGATACATCATGCTCATAAAAAAAATCTCAAACAAAATTAGTATGTCTTCAAGTTCTTCCTAGAATATAGCATGCAGTGGTTCTAGATCTGCGTGCGGTGTCTCCTCAGGAACTGAACTGACTTGTTCCTCTGTGAGAGTTCTGCAACACGCCCATCTTTAACCACTTTACTTAATTGCTTACTTTATGCTGGCACTTCTGAAGGTAACGACTGTCATTGACCCTTTCAACACCATGTTGGAATTCTTGAATGTGCCATACCTTGACTCCTACAAAATGGTTAGTATACATAACTTTCGATGCATAAATATATTTTATCATTTAATACTAAGAAAGAAGTGTGAGATTTCATTCAATATTCTTGCACAACACTCAGCTACAGGAAGGAGACTACCCATAAACATAGCATAGGGAAAAGGACTGTCTATTCAACATGCAATCACTTATATCCTGCAACTTCTATCCATCAGTTCTAAGCAAAATACATTATGTTTCTACCATCCATTTTACCTACTTATGTCCTTACATATAAAATATATAAAAACCATAAGTTTAAAGTCTTCTGCTTTGAAAACAAAATGCTGAAAAAGGAAAGTAAACACATGGAAAAGATGGCCTTTTGAGAGGCTCATCATTCCCCCCAACTGCACTATTGCTGGTCCCCAACAATCATGAAATTTTGGATCCTGGCCCAAAGCCTTAGGTTGCTGGTGGTCTTCTCCCCTGGTTCATCAACAACATGATTGAAGTATCCATGGTTGTTCCAAAGTCTGTCCCATCTCTATCTTTCCTTAACCATATCATGCTCTTCTGCGTTCTCATTTACTACCAGTAATGGTTGCAGGAAGATTGGAGGCTGAAAATGTAAGAGCATCAATAATGTAGCTATGTGCGGCCCAGCATTATAAACCATGGGACATGGTGAGCAGAAAGATTTAAATTTTGTGGAGAATGGGGCTCCTTGATTTTTAAATCATGCGGCGTCCTTATCCACCACTGCCTACAAGCTGAAATCGTAGCCTCAACATCATGGCATACCCCTGTTCTCTGACTGGGAGAACCTTGCGAGACCCACTAGGTTTCATTTTGATTGAGATCCAATAAAGTAATGTCTACCTAGAGCTTTGAACTTCAAGCCTCATCATAAGGGTTGTGTCTATCTCACTACTTTGATATGGGAGAGCCTGATGCTCTCTGTTGATCTCATTCTGAATCCAAGACATAACTGCCCTCAACTGAACATCTCCTACATAAAGAAGTGAATTACATTCTTTGCTGTCAAGCACAGCTAGATTGTGTAGATATAACTCACATAATAGATTCTTGATGGGCATAGGTGCTAACCATAAGGCATCATAGAATCCGTGAGGTGTAGCAATGAAAGGATTTAATCCTTCAACAATCCTTTTCAATTGAAAATTAACAAATTGTTCACTTAAGGAACAATGCATAAACTGGAGAAGGTGACCTACATGCCATTGCTGCAGGAATCAATTCAATGATCTGCTCAATTCTCCTCTCCAATACTACAATTTGATTTATTTTCTACTCAAGCTGAAAAGCCTACTCCTCAATTATCCTTTTTAATTTTTCTGTCTCCAGTTCCCATTGTGTCTTTTCCTAGGTGATATTTCGGTACAAACTTAATCCTACTGCTAACAGTGTGGATAAATCTGAGAGTGGCATGGGTCCTTGCTAAAGGACATTAATCCACTCAGATGTAGTTTGAGGGATCTTTACTTTCTCCACATTAGTGATAGTAGCCCCTTTCCCCTTGTCACAAGTGATAAGGGTTTTTATCGAATCATTCACTTGGGGTGATTCAGATGCCTTGGCTAATGTGTCCAATCCATCCTTTCTCAACTACTCAAACACTTCTTCTACAATGTCCTCATTCACTACAGGAAATTCATTAGGAGGAAGATTCTCTAAACTGTCATCAGAATCTTGACCAGATTTATTGCAAAATCCCTTCATTTCCAAAGAATCCTTGTCACTATCCACAAGGATGAATTCAACTTGTGGATCAGCTGTAACTTCATCATCCACAACATGGGCTACGATATCACTATCTACTCTGTTTGAAGTCATTGCCTTTGAAGAGGACTTTTCTACAGACTTAGAGGATTCAACATTTATAATATTATCAGGGGTTTTTCTTGCTTTACTAGCACTAGTAGAAAGTCTAGGAATCTTCCTCACAGGGGTTTGAAAAGAGCTCATAGGTTCCTTACATTTCTTTTTGGTGGAGAACACCTCCCCTATAATGGCTACAGGAGGTTCTTCTGGTGTTGCCTCCTTGGAAGAAGGCAAGGGTTCCTCGGGCATCTTATTCATATTTTCAGTATCAACTAGCTATTGTTCTGGAGTCATTTCCTATGTATCTACGGTTTTATCTTTTCCCTTTTTAATAGTAGACCTAGTTTCTTAAGACGGTGAAGTATTAGGAGTTGCAGCAGCTTCTCTAGTTTTTCTTTCCTTATTATCAGAAATAGGAGTGTTATCATTGCAGGCTCTTTTCCTAGATAGGGTAGGTCTAGAAGAGGATGCTTCATGAATGGGTTCTATTTTATGGATTACTTTACGAACCCCCGTTATTGTATTAACCCTACTACCTACACCATGTGTTGGAGATTTGATTTTGAACAGTTGATTGATTGTATGTTTGTCATTGATGACAACATCTAATATGCAGTAGTAATTCTATATGTACTTATCAATATGATGACATGAAGACCAGCGTGGATAGATACGTGTTGTTGACATGTTTACTATGCTATGTTCATACACGCAGACTCAGATATGATGTTTCAGTAAAGATATGTAATTCTGTTATTGACGGTTACAGTTCTGGAGGAATAACAGTTTAAGGCAGACATATGTAACGTGTTGATTGAGTTGCACCTATCTTCAGGATATGTGTGTGTATATTCATGCTTATTTACGAGTTGTTTATATTAATCTAAATGCGCCAAACATATTTCAAGAAAATTGAAAAGTTATGATTAATTTGGTGAAGCCGACTTAGTGAAGCGACGCGTCTGTTCAACATTGACTTACACAGCTGTAATTATGCTTGCGCTCTTAGTAGATCCGACAAGGATGTTATGAAGAGTTTTCTAACAGGTCCCATGATCTCATAATTGGAGTATGTATTTATACAAGGTCATTTGTGATAAGAAGAGTTGCGAAAGCCAGAGATTGACAAGCAGAGCTATAGTTATCATATGTTGATAATATAGATGTTTGTGTTGAAGCATTTAGAATATAGATTAGATTGTTATATTGCTTTACAAGAGGTTAAAGCATCGACACATAAAAGGAACTGATCAGACAAGTAGTGTCACAAATAGCAGTTCATCTTGTTGATCTTGTGTGTATCAAATAACCAGAAGGTTGTAGCCTTCACCACTTGGACAGTGAGTCCTTGGATAGTGAGTCCTCCACCCCTAACAGGATTATTGTAAAAGACTCCTAACAAGGTCTGACCCTTAACTAGGTCACTATACAACTGCATTGTAATATACAACTCCTAACAGGGTTGGAAGATCTTTTAACAGGGATCACTATAAACAATATAGTTCTTTTTGGGTGCTAATTCCCACCGGGGTTTTCACCATTTGGTTTCCCCGTAACCAAATTGATGTGTTGTGTAAAGTGTTATCTGTATGTGCATTTACTTTGTATAAATCTGGATTAATAAGTATTAGATAAAGATTTAAAGTTGCAGATAACTAATTCACCCCCCCCCCTCTCTGTTATCTCTGAAGTATTCTAACAATTGGTATCAAAGCCAAGTGCCTTGGAGAGAAAGCCTACTGGCTTAAGGTAGATCAGATGGCATACTTCAAAAAAGAGAGCCCTAAGTTTGATGGAGAGAACTATCTGGATTGGAAGAACAAAATGATAACACATCTACAGTGCATTGGATTTGAGATCTTTGAAATTGCTACACAAGAAGTTGTATTTCCATCTCTGAAAGACCTTGCAAAGGATGATGCTACTAGAAGATAGAAGGAAACATTTACCAATAATGCTATTTCCAAAGAAGCCCTAATCAACACCTTAACTGACAGTGAATTTTCTGAAATCAAGAAGATTGACAAAGCATATATCATATGGAAGTATCTAGAAGACATGTTTGAAGGAGATGTTCAAGCAAAGAATGCACACAGGAAGACATGGAAGAAGAAATACAATAGCCTTGAGATATTGCCTGAAGAGAACATTAGAGCTTATAATCAAAGGATAAATGAAGCAGTATCTAGAATCAGAAACAATGGAGGAGAAATTTCAGAAGAAGATATAATGGATAAGTTTTTAACTACTTTGACATCAGACTATGCAAATAAGATCAGTATTCTAGAAGAAACCATGTAATTCTCACAAGAATTCGAGAGAGAGACTTTGATCAGAAAAATCTCTGCATTTGAGATATCTAGATTGAAGACTGAACCTAAGAATGAAACAACCTTCAAAGCTTTAATCCACGGTAAGAAATTCTCACAAATCTCTAGTCATAATGAAAATGAAGAAACTCATGAAGAGCTAGAAGAGATAATTGCCATGATTGCTAAGAGAGAAAAGAAAGGAAAAGGAAAGTATGAAGGACAACTTCCATTCAAGTGTTTTTCATGTAATAAGATTGGTCACTTTGAATCTAAGTGTCCCACAAGAGTAAAGAAGTTCAGATCTGACTACAAACCTAAATATAGGAAGGAATGTTACCATGCTAAAGAAGGTGTAACTGATGAAGATTTAGGAGAAGATGAAATTGGATTCGTTTCCCTTAAAGATATGGAAAGATTTCTCGTAGATATATACATTACAGATAAAGAAGAAGATCATGAATTAGCCTTAATTTCCAAAGCAGATGTCAAAACTGATTGGATCATTGACAGTGGATACTCGCATCACATGATAGGTGATAAGGACAGATTTGTTCATCTAGACAAACACAAAGGTGGTATGGTTAGATTTGGAGATAACACTCCTAAACCTATCATAGGCAGAGGATCCATCACCTTGAATGGAAAGAACAAAACAAATGATGTTCTATATGTTGATGGTTTGCACCATAATCTACTAAGTGTTGGATAGCTACTTGATAAAGGTTATCATTTGGAGTTCAAAGAAAACAAGTGCATCATTAGAAACAAGGATGGAGACATGATTGCATCAGGGTCTAAAACAAAAGGTAATGTTTTTTAGCTTAATTCTGATGTAAGTTGTTTTGTTGCAAAAATAGATGACAGTTGGTTATGGCACAAGAGACTCTGTCATATCAATTTTGACAATATAGTAAAGATCAGTAATGTCAAGGCAGTTAGAGACCTACCAAGCATTGCAAGACCAGTTGACATAATATGCAGGGAATGTGTTATGGGAAAACATGTAAGGAGTTCATTCAGAAGCAAGAAGACCTCAGCTGAAAACAAGTTGGACTTAGTGCATACAAATTTATGTGGTCCTACTCAAACAAGATCATACTATGGTGAAAGGTACTTTATTTTGTTTTTTGATGATTTCTCTAGAATGATGTGGGTTGCATTCTTAAAGGAAAAGTCAGAAGCCTTTGAGAAGTTCAAAATATTCAAAGCTAAGGTAGAGAATGAATCTAGACTAAAACTGAAATGTTTAAGATCAGATAGAGGAGGAGAATTCACCTCTGACCAATTTTATGACTACTATGAAGAACATGGAATAAAAAGGAAGTTGAGTGCCCCTAGAACACCTTAGCAAAATGGAATTGCAGAAAGGAGGAACAGGATTATACTAGATACAACACGCACCATGATAATTGAAGGAAAAGTGGCGCACACCTATTGGAGAGATGCAGTGAACACACCAGTGTATACCATCAATAGAACTCAGTTGAGACCAGGTGTGGACAAGACACCCTATGAACTGTGGTTTGGTAATGTACCTATAGTAAAATACTTCAGAATATTTGGCAGCAAGTGCTACATCAAGAGAGATGACAATATTGACAAGTTTGATGCTAGAAGTGATGAAGGGATTTTTCTTGGTTTCTCTACAAAAGGCAAAGCTTACAGATGTTTCAAATTGAGATCAAAGAAGATAATTGATAGCACACATGTTAATATTGATGAGAAGTTTATGATCCAAGAAAGGTATTATGATTATGCACCTTTGATTGAAGAAGAACCCAAACCTAATAGTAAAGATACTATGGTTGAAGAAATGTTTGATTGTATTGATGTCTCATGCAATGACCCCGATTCATGCAATGAAGAACAACAGATAATAGAGGAAGAAGTCACACCTAAGGTTCCTAAGTTAACATCCAAATACCACTCTAAAAATGATATCATTGGAGATCAGAGTAGCAATGTTTTGACCAGATCAAAAGCAAAGAATCTAATAGTGGATGAAGAGGTATGTTTACTTTCACAGATTGAACCTTTAAGTGTTGAAGATGCTTGTAATGATTCTGATTGGAAAAATGCAATGAAAGAAGAACTAGATCAGATAATCAAGAATGACACATGGGAATTGGTTCCTAGACCAAGTGATAAAAATGTGATTGGAACACAGTGGATTTTCAGAAACAAAATGAATGAAGAAGGTACAATAATAAGAAACAAAGAAAGATTAGTATGTAAAGGATATGCACAAAAAGAAGGAATAGACTACACTGATACATTTTCCCCTGTAAGCAGACTAGAAGCCATAAAATTGTTTTTGGCATATGCAACAATAAAAGATTTTAAAGTTTATCAAATGGATGTCAAATCATCCTTTTTGAATGGTGACTTAAAAGAAGAAGTCTACATAGAACAACCTGAAGGATTTAACCTTTCAGATAGACCAGACATGGTATGCAGACTAAAGAAAGCACTCTATAGACTCAAACAGGCCCCAAGAGCCTGGTATGAAAGATTAGATGGATATCTCACCAAGATTGGATTCAAGAAAGGAGCAGCAGATTGCAACTTGTTCACAAGAGAAACACCTGATGGATTACTATTAGTTGCCATATTTTTTGATGACATTATCTTTGGAGGTAATGACAAGCTTAGTAAAGCATTTGCAAAAGAAGTGCAGAATGAATTTGAAATGAGTATGATTGGTCATATAAAATACTCTTTGGGATTAAATGTAAAGCAAACAGATAAAGGAATATTCATTAATCAGTCAAAATATGTGAAATAAATATTGAAAACCTTCAAGATGGAGGATTGCAAGCCAGTATGCACTCCTATGATCACAGGAAGTAAACTTTCAAAAGATAATGACTCCACAACAGTTGATAAAACATTGTACAAATCTATGATTGGAAAGCTTATTTATCTAACTCAATCAAGACCTAACATATCTAATGCAGTTGGCATTGTTGGAAGGTTTGCAACTAAACCCAAGCATAATCACTTAATGGAAATCAAGAGGATATTCAGATATCTTAAGGGAACTATAGACTATGGTTTATGGTATCCTAAATTAGAAAATACACAACTTCATGTGTATACTAATGCAGATTGGGCAGGTTGTATTGATGACAGAAAGAGCACTTTAGGAGGAGCAGTATTTCATGGAGAAAGGTTGGTATCTTGGACAAGCAAGAAGCAAAATTGTATTTCTCAGTCAACGACAAAAGCAGAATATGTTGCAGCTGCACTGAAATGTACAACAATTGTTTGGATCAAGCAGATGGTTAAAGACTTTGGTAATCAGGTTGATTATACTATTGTTATTCATTGTGATAACACCAGTACTATTAACATGTCTAAGAGCCCTGTGATGCATGCAAAGACAAAACACATAGAGATCAAGTACCATTTTTTGAGAGAAAAAGTTACAGACAAGGAAGTGACATTGGACTATGTAGGCACAAAAGATCAGTTAGCAAAAATTTTCATGAAGCCTTTAGCAAAGGATATTTTTGAGTATCTAAGGGAGAATTTGGGAGTCATTCCCTCTCCTAAATCTAATTAGAAAAAGTAGCAAGTACATCAGTCCTGTGTGACTGATGAATGGTTGACTACTCTACTTCTGGAGTAGTACCTATGCATAATGGTTTATGGTGCCCTTTGCCATTGATGTCAATGGGGGAGTATGTACCAGAAAAAAACAAGACAAACAAGGAACACATACAAGGAGCTTATACTATGGGGGAGTAAAGGAACATAGTAGGGAAGTATGACAATGAGGGAGTATTTAGAGAATACACAGTACATGAAACTGCAGTAGTATAGATGAATCTTTGTTGAGGATATTGAGAAGATTGTATTAGAAAGAAGACACCATGAACAAAAGTTGTTTTTATATCATATGTTTCCATCAATGCCAAAGGGGGAGATTGTTGGAGATTTGATTCTGAACAGTTGATTGATTGTATGTTTGTCATTGATGACAACATATAATACACAGTAGTACTTCTGTATGTACATATCAATATGATGACATGAAGACCAGCATGGATAGATACATGTTGTTGACATGTTTACTATGCTATGTTCATACACGCAGACTCAGATATGATTTTTCAATAAAGATATGCAATTCTATTATTGGCGGTTACAGTTCTGGAGGAATAACATTTTAAGGCCGACATATGTAACATGTTGATTGAGTTGCACCTATCTTTAGGATATGCGTGTGTATATTCATGATGATTTATGAGTTGTTGATATTAATCTAAACGCACCAAACATATTTCAAGAAGATTGAAAAGTTATGATTAATTTGGTGAAGCTGACTTAGTGAAGCGACGTGTCTGTTCAGCATTGACTTGCGTGGTTGTAATTATGCTTGCATGCTTATTAGAGCCGACAAGGATGTTATGAAGATTTTTCTAATATGTCCCATGATCTCATAATTGGAGTATGTATTTATACAAGGTCATTTGTGATAAGAAGAGTTGTGAAAGCCAGAGATTGACAAGCAGAGCAGAGTGTTGATACACTAGAGCTATATTTATCATATGTTGATAATATAGATGTTTATGTTGAAGAATTCAGAATACATATTAGATTGTTATATTGATTTACAAGAGGTTAAAGCATCGGCGCATAAAAGTAACTGATTAGACAAGCAGTTTTACAAACAATAGTTCATCTTGTTGATACAGTGATTATCAAATAACCAGAAGGTTGTAGCCTTCACCACTTGGACAGTGAGTCCTCCACCCCTAACAGGGTTATTGTAAAAGACTCCTAATAGGGTCTGACCCTTAACCAGGTCACTATACTACTGCATTGTAATATACAACTCCTAATAGGGTTGGAAGATCTTTTAATAGGGATCAGTATAAACAATATAGTTCTTTGTGGGTACTAATTCCCACCGAGGTTTTTACCATTTGGTTTTCCCGTAACCAAATTGATGTGTTGTGTAAAGTGTTATCTGTATGTGCATTAACTTTGTATCAATATGGATTAATAAGTATTAGATAAAGATTTAAAGTTGCAAATAATTGATTCACCCCCTCCCTCTTAGTTATCTTTGAAGTATTCTAACACCCGAACCTCTTGGACCAACCACCCTAGGTGCTAAATCTTCCATAGCCAAGAATTCCTCCCAAGTCCCAATTGACTATTTAATTAACTCCCTTTGTACAACTAACTTAATTAAACAGTGATGGGAAATAGATTGCAATTTTCCTGACTGAACAAGAGATGCCTATTTTTTCACAATATTAAAAATAAAGCTAGGTAGGTCTACTAGCCTATTTTCATGGTGGAGGGCACTTAGAATCTTGAAATGCAGCACATGCGGGTACTTTTAACATCCCTCATAGGTGAAGTAAGATATTATAAATGTGGCTAGCTGCAAAAAATCCATTGGCAATGACGTTCGTGAAGTGCCCTGCTTCTTATCAATCTCCAATAGTGGGTCACTATGTAGGGTAAATTGTGCCCTAGCCTAGTGCAAGTCAATATCTGTTGTCCATTTTCCCCCTTCCTGTGGAAACTTTGTAACCTCTGCCATGATATCTTCTAAAAATTCATCCCTCAGACCTTTCACTACTGCAAACCCATTGTTCAAAGTATTCAGAAATTGAAAAGCAATTTTGTCATCGAAGCCATTAAGGCTTAAGCAGTAGTCCAGCCATCCCCATTTCTGAAACAACTCATAGGTAGTCGGGTCCCCAAGTAACACTTGATGATCCATTGGCTCGTGCCTTTGAAGGTTTCTTCCCATTGCAAATGATAAAGAAAATAGCTCTGCAGGATATGCTCAGTTGTTACAGAAAATTAAAAAATGCTTGGCCTTCCTACGGACGCAAGATGTTTTTGTTTTGCTTTCTGAGAAAAACTGAAGTACAGGATAGCTTTTAATTCTAAGCAAGAAATCATTACTTTGAATGATTTTCATAAATGCATTTGCGCGTGTTAAGGTTCACCACCCAAACATGTCGCAAAATTGTCATTATTAAGTGATCCTTACTTTAATTTCCTTTCAAATCAATTATTAAATCATGATGACTTAACCAATGAAGGACAAGTAAGCTCCCACATGACGACGGTCACTATGAAAAGATAAGAAAGAAATATTTTTTTTTCCTTTTCACTTGCTAAAATCAATTTGGAAGTATTGAAACAAGCCTGAATTAAATAACTAACCCCTCCCCCCAACTAAGTATAAGGCGTGGGGCCCACAAGGCTGGTGCGTGCAAGAATAGAAAAAGAAAAGTACACTCATTTCAAAATAGTAAATGAATAAAATAATTTATGTACAAAAGTATGAGTTACTAACCTGATGTGCTGCAAGAAGAGTGTAATTCTAGGTGACGCGCACTGATGGAGTGATGTTGTGGTGTAGACACGTGGAAGAAAGAAAGGTGATGCAGATTTGTATTACGAAGAAATCAAATCACAGAAGTGAAGTGTTTATTATGGAAGCTAGAATAAAATCATAGCTTGGTAGAAATCTGGGTGGAAGACCCATATGCTTCTGCTACAGGAAGGACACTGTCAGAGTTCTTCTGGAACTATTGTAGGAAGTCCTGACGACTCACAGGCTTGTGATATATCTTTAAGTGATGCATGTTGACAAGGAGTTTGAATCTGACATGATCAATTGTAGAGAGCTGAATGACACCATTATCAAATACTGAAACTATTTCATAGGGCCCTAACCAACGGGTTTGAAATTTTCTAGGAGTATGCTAATATCTTGAATCATAGAGCAATGCCCAATCGCCAATGGAAAACTTTTTATCTTTTATGAATATGTCGTGCAACTTCTTTTGCTACTTTAGAATCAGTTCTATGCTATGAAGTGCAGATTTCCTGTATTCATCCAATCCATTGAGTTGCAAGAGCATGTCCTCTTGTGCCTTGGTCAAGTTAATATCCAATTCCAATGCCATCCTGAGAGTCTTATGGTGAAACTCAATAGGCATGGATGCAGATTTTCTGTAGACCAACTCAAAAGCAGTGAATCTAGTAGTGGTTTTCCAAGTTGTGCGGTAAGCCCAGATGGCTTCAGGAAGTTGAATAGCCCAATCCTTTTTGTGAATGGAAACTATTTTAGTCAGAATGGACTCTATCTCCCCGTTTGTGATCTCAGCCTATCCATTGGCGTGAGGATGGTATGGTGAGGATTTACCATGCCTCACCATGTACTCTTTCATCAATTCAATAATAAGGTTAGAGGTGAACTGTGCCCCTTGATATATTACTATTTCTTGAGGCACTCCAAACCTAGTAAAAATAAATTCATACAGAAACTCTGCTACTCTATGGTCCCTTGCATGCCTCATTGCTTTTTCTTCAACCCATTTTGTGGCGTAATCAGTGCATACTAAGATATAAGACTTACCATGTAAAGATGGCTCAATAGGACTGAAAAAGTCGATGCCCCACTTGTCAAATGGTCTTACCACCACCTGAGACTACAGGGGCATTTCATCAGTCTTTGTGGGACGTCCCATCCTTTGGCATTGGTCATAGTACCGAGTATGCTTAGCTGAATCTTTATGTAATGTAGGCCAATAATAACCGGTTGTCAATACCTTGTATGCTATTCTTTTTTTGGCAAAATGGCCACCACACGGCTCATCATGACATGCCTGAAGGATGTCATAGGTCTCATCTTCATGAAAAAATCTATGGGTGACTTGATCAGGACATGTGTAGAACATAAATCCAAATATCCATGAAAAGTTGAAACTTTTCTTAGCCATCAGCCTTCGTTCACGGGGTGAGAAATGAGGTGGTGCTTGTCCTATAGAAAGGTAGTTTGCGACGCAGCATACCATAGATTGTAAGTTGCAAGAGAGAATAGGTGCTCGTTCAGGAAGCTGTCATCAATTGTTGTAGGATCATCAGGAACTTATAATAAGAATAGGGGTCTTTGTCAACACATCCTTCAACTTCTTGAATGATGACTCACAGTCTATTTTCCATTCAAATTTTGCTTCTTTCTTCAATAGATTATACAATGGAGCCGCAATTTTATTGAAGTTCTTGATAAATATCTTATAGTAATCGGCATGACCAAGAAAACTCTGGACATCCTTCTGCTTTGCTGGGGTTGGGAGTGTGGCAATTACTACAATCTTTGCAGGATTAACTTGGATACCAAAGGATGAGAGGTAATGCCCTAAGACAACTCCCTCCTCCATCATCATGTAACACTTCTCACTATTAAGTGAGAGATTGTAGTCCTAACATCTTTGAAGAACTTTTTCCAAATTAGCATAAGCCTCTTTGAATGTAGTTCCATATGCAGTAAAAGCATCCATGTATATTTCAACATAGTCAACAGCAATGTCAGAGAAAATGCTTATCACTGCCCTCTAGAAAGTAACAGGTGTATTACATAACCCAAATGGTAAGACAGAATAAGCAAATGTTCCCCATGGATAGGTGAATATTGTCTTATCCTGGTCTTCTGGTGATATCTGGATCTGGTTGTAGCCATTGAAACCATCCCGGAATGAAAAATACTTTTTGCCAACAAGGTTGTCAAGTACTTGGTCTATAAAGGGCAATGGAAAGTGATCCTTCTTTGTTTCTTTATTAAGCTCCTTATAGTCCACACAAACTCACCATTTTCCACCTTTCTTGGGGACGATTATAAGAGGGGAGACCCACTGACTTTCAGAAATGGGATATATGAAGCTAGCTTGGAGAAGTTTCTACAATTCATCCTTTACTACATCTCTTAATGAAGGGTTTATTCTTCTTTGAGGTTGTCTAATAGGTCTGGACTCAGGACTAATATAAATCTTATGAGTACACAATTTTTGGTCAATCCCCTTCATGTCAGTATAGTCCCATGCAAAAGCTTGTTGACTCTTTTGCAAAAGCTGCACAAGGCTAGACATCTAAGATTCAGTGAGATTCTTATTGACATTCAATTCCCTACATAAGGCAATCTGCACTCTTTTAACTTTATCCAACATAAGAACTTCTGCAAAAGAAGGTGACTTTATTTCATGGGGTAACACAGTATGGAGATAATCAGGTGGTGTAGGAAACTTGGATGAAGACTTCTAGGGTAATATGGTTTGTAGAGAACAGTTAGGGTCATGACATGAGTATTCTTCAGAGCCATACTCATTTGTAAGGATTGCTACTAGTATGTCATCCTCCTCTTGTGAGACCATGAATGGATTTCTACCAATAACCATAAGCTATTGTACTGAATTAGCTTCAAGGGGGGCATCTCCTAGATCTGGCCATACAACTTGGTCAAGTTCAGCTTGAGGTTTGGCTTGAGAATACATGGTTAATTTCTTATTATTAATACCATCAGATATGGTCATTTTTCCTGAGTGGCATGCAATGCAAGCATCTGTTGTGGCTAACCAATGCCTTCCTAGGATTAATGGGTACCCTCCTAGTGTGGCTTTGGGAGACAGGATGATGAAACCTGATGGGTAGTCTAAGGAATCTAATGTGACAATAATATCCTCTACCATACCATTTGGTTTGATAGTTGAATTATCAGCTAACTAGAGAATAGTGGGTGTTTCCCTCAACCCAATGATACTAAGCCTTAACAACACATCCATAGTCATAACATTAATAGAGGCTCCTAGATCAACCAAGACATTCTGTATTTGTCTACCATTAATGTGAATGGTAACCACTGGGCTCCCTGGATCAGAGTATTTAGGAATCAAGGCTTTACTAAGCATGAGATCAGAAAGTTGTCCAAGAACATGAACAGTATCAGGATCTTTCTTCTTCCTACCAGGGTGCTTGATACAGACTTCCTTTATTGCTTTATTATAGATTGGAATTTCCTTGAGGGCATCTAATAATGGTATTTGGACAATCATTTTCTTCAGTTGGTCAATCAGGTCATTTGCAATAGTATTCTCTTTACGGGATACTGAAGGTTGAGCCAATCTCTGCGGAAAAGGTGGGATTTCCTTAACTAGAATAGGTGGTGCAATAGGCACAGGACATCAGCATTTTTATTGTCAAAATCTTCCTCAGTATCAGAAACATCATTTATTATGGGTGCTCTTGGTGCAGGCAATGTGGTCCCTAATCTTAGGTGAATATCATTCACTTGCAGTGAATAGGCTTGCTGCTTTTTATTTGGATTTGGATTTGGTTGCATAGTTAGTTGTGGTTTCTGAGGACTATTATTGGCTTTGGGAGGTGGAGGCATAATAGCTTGTTGCTGAGGTGGAGGCATAATAGCTTGCTATTGATTAGGCTGATTAGGTCCCCACTGAGGTTGTTGTTGCCAGTTACCATGTGGTTTCCATTGGTTGTTCTACTGCAGCTGCTGGTATGAATTGAACTGTTGCTGATATAGATTAAACTGTTGTCTATATGGGTTAAACTGAGGTTGAAAGTTCTGGGTATACTGTGGCTGCTAAAAATTCTGGTTATTCTGTGGCTGCTGGTTAGGCTAGTGATTATTCTAATTCTATCTTTGAGGGACAGAATTGTGGGGGTTTTGATTTTGCCACTGATTACTATTATTAATATTATAACCAAAATGAATTAAGGGATCTTGAGGCATACCTTGTCTCTGAGCCCATGGTTGCATTTGAGCCACGTAAAAGACTTCTCCATTCTCCTCATCTATTGCTTTGAACTTGGTGGGCATTGAAGTAGTGTCCACGGATGCACTTACAGTTTCTTTTCTTCTCCCTACAATGGGAGAAGAATTCATCTAGCATAGCGTTTGCATCCTCTTTCTTCCTTTGGGCTTGCATGGTGTCTAGCTGAGTGGCCACACCATTGATAATGTCCTACTTGAAGTCAGACAGGAGGTTGGACAGTTCTATCTTAGAAACTCCAGAGCCATTTGTCTTTTGAGGTAGGTCCCTTAATCCTCTTCCTTTTTTTACTGTAGCCCTTGAGTAATTCATACATATGGTCCTGATCTATGCCTAGTTTTTCTGGGTGATATTTTCGCTAGCCATAAGGTCTAAGGCCTCTATGCTTCCTTCATTGACACCTTTGAGGAGTAGATGTTTCTGTGATTCCTCATTCAACTGGTATTGAGCATTGCATTGCAAGTTATACATAAACTTGGAAACATATGCTTCCAAGGTTTCATCCTCTTTCTGCGACATCTTGAAGATGTCATCTCCTTTTAAATCCCATCCTCTACAGTATTCTTTGTATTTTGAAAGAAACATGTTGCTCATGGCATTCCAATTTGGTACGACATTAGCTTCGAGGCTCATAAACCACCTTAGAGAGGCCTCTTTAAGAGTTGATGGAAACAACTTCAACTTATGGGCATCAGTTGTGTAGTCGTAGCTCCTACAGAGGATATCGAACTCGAAGAGGAAGGTCTCAGGAGCTTCAATGATAAGTCTGTAGAATTTTGGCAGTGCAGCTGCTGGAATGTTCTTCAGGTTTTGGTTACCTTGTTGAGGAGGAATTGGGAACGGAAAGGTAGGCTAAGCCATTCTTGGAGGAGGTCCTGGTTGCATCTGTGGTGGCTATTGTGGTGGTGGCTAGTATACAATGAGAGCTAATGGGTTTTCGTGATACTCAGGCTCATCAAAAAGGACTTCTAGATGTAGTGATTCTTTGGAGGATGAGGGTGATGAAATTTCTCCTTGGGTGTCTGCAATTGGATTTTCAAACAGGTCTTCTTCTTCACTATCTACTTGGGTTTCTTCAGGCTCGGGATTAAAAAGATCAAATGGTTCATCTTGGTATTGATGAGGAAGGAATCTTCCGCTTGGATCTCTTCTTCTATGCATAAAATGCTTGCTTGAAATTAAATCCTAGATTATAAAAACTGGAATCATGAACACCAAAGTGGATTGAACTAACACCATCTCCGATAGCGTCACCAAAAATTCTTGGCCAAAAAATCATCTTAGAAACACATAGCATTGGACTGCTACTTCAAGATTGGACACCCTAAATGACTGATAAGTAGATTATTTAGTCTCGTTTAATTATCGGCCAGGGACATAAACTTGGAATGGTGTTTGCAAAGTATATGCTTCAAACTTCCTTGATTCTCATGGCTAAACCTATGGAATCAAAATACATTATGCTTCAGGAATCTATACTATCTCAATTGAATGCAATTATGCTAAGAAAATAGTAATCAAGAGTAGGGGTTACTCTGCTCACCTTTGCTGCAGGAATAGTGCACCAATTCTGTTACTAGTGGCTGCGGGAAGAATAGAGTTCTATTTACTTCTTAATGAGCAAGGAAATAACTTCTAATCTAATAAAATGATTCACTCACCAAGTGGGCCCCCTTGGATGATTGAATAGAAATGCAATCAAGATAAGAGACTGAAACTCAAATTATGCACTTTATTCATTCATGGAGGAAAATGTACTCAGAAAATAAACAGTGCTACAATGTCAAACTCTATTCCAGAAATTGTATCAATTAAATCTCTCTTGTGGAACTATAGAATTCCACTTATATAAGGAGGAACTACACTAATACCTTAATCTAGGATCACTAATGGATACATCGTGCTCATAATAGAAATCTCGAACAGCAATAGTAGGTCTTCAAGTTCTTCCTAGAATATAGCATGCAGTGGTTCTAGATCTGCGCGCTGTGTCTTCTCAGGAACTGAACTGACTTGTTCCTCTGTGAGAGTTCTGCGACATGCCCATCTTTAACCTCTTTACTTAATTCCTTGATTTATGCTGGCGCTTCTTAAAGTAACGGCTATCATTGACCCTTTCAACACCGTGCTGGAATTCTTGAATGTGTCAAAACTTGACTCCTACAAAATGGTTAGTATAGATAACTTCCGACGCATAAATATATTTTATCATTTAATACTAAGAAAGAAGTGTGAGATTTCATTCAATATTCTTGCACAACATTTGGCTATAGGAAGGAGACTACCCATAAACATAGCATAGGGAAAAGGACTATCTATTCAACATGCAATCACTTATATCCTGCAACTTCTATCCATCAGTTCTAAGAAAAATAAATTATGTTTCTACCATCTATTTTACCTACTTATGTCCTTAAATATAAAATATATAAAAACCATAAGTTTAAAGTCTTTTTCTTTGAGAACAAAATGTTGAAAAAGGAAAGTAAACACATGGAAAAGATGGCCTTTTGAGAGGCTCATCAATCTCCTTTATGTGGATTGATCTCTTCGTAATTATTAATTATTTTGTAATTCCCTCTATTCTTTCTCTGAATGAATATTTCATCTTTCAAATCGTTATGAGTTGTGTCTCCGTTCTTTGCTTTTGTAATAGGTTATTTTGCATACAGTGGATCTTGGTGATTGAATTCTTTGAATTCTAACAAATTTTACATTAACCAACCATTGTTCTCCTAATCAATATGCCAAATCTTTCAAAAAATGCTATCATGTGCACAATAAAGTAGACAAAACCCTAAGAATCCTCAATCATATGATAATGGATACCAATGTGTGTGTTCTCTTTCATTCCATTAGTCATTTCTAATTAACCTCAAAATGTGCATACACTTAATATATCACATGGGTGTTAAATAATTATTCTTATACATAGATATTATATTTATAAGTATTATCAAGAATAAAAACAATAAGGTGATAAATTTCCAAAAGTCTTTTGTATATATAATGGACTATAATAATTATTTTTTGGGACCTCCTCATCAAGAGATTAAATGAACAATGCTATATATATTTCATTTAATCTCTTAATGATATTAAATCTATCATTATATATATTTCAAAGGATTAGTCAGAATACGTAAAGCATAGTTCAAAAATCTATCATTATAAGTAGAAGTAATATGCCTCATGTTGGATGTAATCCTTGAGCCCACCAGTATAATAATAAAATAGAAGAATAATTATTTAACACTTGTATTAGAGATGAAGAATATGCACATTCTAGATTTATTAAAATACTAAAATTCATAATGTAAACAATTTGTGCTATTTTAAGGTACATGATATTATAAACTATATTAAGATAACATTTTTGTTACAAAAATATAAAATCACTAATGTGTTCACTAACATACTTATATATATTTTTAAATTTGTGTAATATATCCCAAGAGATATCGCATTTAAAAATATGAAACATTCACTAAAAAAAAAAAAAGAAGATTGAGAATTAATCTTTCAAGTCAACAGAATCAATACTGAAATATTTCGAGTAAACAAGCATAAATATAAAGCGAGGAAAGAACTAGGAAACTTAGACAATAATAAAGGAAGTAGTATTAAAGGCATTCATCATGACAAGATCTGGTGATCAAAAGTTACTTTAGAAGTATATCAATTGGATGGGAATAGGTAATCTCTACATCACTGCTACTTAATCTCTCAGCTTCAGTCCATTATCTAACCCCAAAAAATTCTTTTATGTCAACAAGGGTTTGTAAAGAAAAATGTAGGGAGGATGAGATTCAAGGTACATGTAAAATTTAGAAATCTATAATAGAAATGTAAAATTGTAAAATTTGGAAATCTATAATAGAAATGTAAAATTGTAAAATTTGGAAATCTATAATATACTTTATCTTGTTGATAATATAAAAATGAAAATAAGGTTTTTAGTTTAGAAAATCATTGATTAAATTTTAATGAGAGAGTACATTTTTATTTTGATAAGCCTTATCAATCAACATCAAATTTGATATAAATCTAATTAAATAGTTTATGTTTGACAACCGTTGTTTTGCAATCTAAAGAGAAAAATTCATCTATAAATCAAATAGAGTATCCTATTTATATTTAAAATTGTAATTTGTTATTGATATTATTATTCAATTTTTATGTATGTATGTAACTTAAAATTTTTTAAGTTAGAAAAATTATATTTTTCTCTTTAAATTTAGAAACATAAATATTCTTATTCATCTTTCTCAATTGAAAATTAAAAATTATATATCATTTTTCAAATAGTTTGTTCAACTATCCATTTATTTTTTGAAATTAGAAAAACCTTATCATATTTTTTATAATTTCTTTTTCACACACCTTGGGTTGGTGAATAAGATTCACATGGGATACCATTGTATACTTACACCTCTTAACGTAATGAGATATTTCATTAGACTTAAATAAATTACTAATTACTAATGCAATGTCTTATTTAAATTTGAATTAGTTTAAAAATACTTTAAACTTAGATTAGTAAAAGAAGAAATAATCCCTTGAGAAAGTGAAAATAACCACTAACTAAAGAAATATTAAAGTGCATAGAAATATGTTTGTTAGGGTAGGTCCACATGTGACAACTTAACATATTTTGGCTAGTAGTTGTTACTCAAATTTTTAGGTGTAATTTGAGTTGGTTGGACCATGATTTTATGGTTCAATCAATTTAAAAACTCTTCTTAATTCCATGCATGAATGAATAAAATTAATAGTGATTTTTATAAGTAAAATTTGGAGGAAAAAATAAAAGAAAAATGAAAAGAAAGGAAATAAATTTACGGAGTGACTTGACATTTTCCTCAATATGCAACTTTTCTACTTAGTTCCAACCTCCCTTTTTCCCAAAATTATTTTTTATTCCTAAAATTTTTTACTCCACTCAAACATGCAAAGATTAAAGATTATAAATTATCCTATTCACACAATTTTAATTTTGATTGGGAACACACCAACTATATAATAAGACAGTAAATTTAAATTTAACACTCTCATTAGATTTTACATCTATTCTCTTTTCTACTTTCTATTTCAGAAAAGTACTATTTCTATAGTATTGGAAGAGGTTGGGCAATTAAATGTGAACCACTTGGAGGGGCATAAGAAGTGAAAGGTAGACTAAGTAATGACTTGGAATAAAGACATGGAAGAAGAAGGTACTTAAGGGTATTGATATGATATAAGGTATTGAGGTGGTTTGTGTAATTGTGCAATAGTTGGTTGAATGAAAAATTATGAAAGTGGCATAGAAGTGTCATACATTATATGGGTGGCAGGCAGAATAAGAGGAGACAATCTTGAATTTAAGCCATAAGATAGAGTATAAATGGAAAAGGGATAGGTCCTAATTTGTGAGATAGTAATTTATATTGAATTATGAAAATGAGTGGTTGTATTGGAAGGAGTAATAATGGATGAGGGATATATGGTAAATGTGGGAGTATAAATAGATGCACTAACCACTAAATAGGAAGAAATATTGATAAAATCACTTGAAATGTCAGTCCAATTAGATTTATTTATAAACGTATCATAAAACATATTTACTAGAGCTATATAGGATTAGTCACCATAGGAAAACTAGCCAAATCATTTGTAAAAACTTTATTATCTACACGAGCACCATGATCATAAAAGAAGGTTGGAATGAGTATGATTGGATAGGCTCTCCAAAGTGAAAAGGAAAATAATATTTTCCATAAGATTGACTTAGGATAATATAATAAAATACATACAGATAAGTATAAATAAACGTAGATTATATTATGTGTGTGAGAATAAAATATATAAATAATTAACTATTAAATTAGAAAACTTTATATGAAGGAGAATGATATTTAACTTGATAATTAGAGAATGAAGACCATAAAATGAGATTTTAGAATTTTTAAGCTCGGAATCAATATCCAAGAGATGATTACAACTATAATGGATGAAATTAAAGATCAAATTTGCATACTCAAAATGATCATAAACAAAAATTTCATACTATTTTGAGTTATAATGCACTCAACGTTTTACAATGTATATAATGATTTAGTTTTCCCAAGATAAATTTAAATAACCAGCTTTTAGTTTTTACGTGTTTAAATAATTTGTTTAAATTACTTCTGTAAAATTACAAATAGATAACATAATAATAGTGTAGAAAGATGGCACAAACATGAGTTACAGAGGAAGGTACATTTTTCAATAATACTAGCATGCATTAATATTTTTTAAGATAATGTTTTTCTATATTTGAAATCAACAAATATTACTCATGTTCGCTGTATTTTTAATTTTTTTGATTTATTTTATGGACCTTCTTTGAGATTTTATTTGTCCATTACTATGAAAATGCCATCTTTTTGAAAATATTTTTTGTAAAGTTCCATTCAAGTGAGAATTTAAACAATTTTTAAAATTAGCATACCTATATTTTGAAAAATATAAGTAGAATAAGCTGAGAGATATGATTTTTAAAAAGACTAGATATTTTTAAAAGTAAAAATATCCTTATTTGAAAATGACTTAAATTTTAGAAAGCTATAGAAAATTAGAAGTAAAATGTTTTTCATATACCCCGAAATTATTTTTAAATATACAAAGGAAGCCTACAAAATTTAATAATTTTATTGAGCAAACCCACATCGCTTCAATGGTCTTTATACCAAAACTTATGGAATTTATGTTAATGATAAAATCTGCTATAACAATAGAAAAATTATAACAACAACAACCAATTTTTTTTTGAAAAGTATGCTATGTTGTTCACATTTATCCAATTGAACAAATAGATACATAAACATCTAGAATTGATTTAGAAACACAAAATGAAAAAGAAAACAAACAATACCATAGCTACTACTCTCTAATACATCGCTTGCACCTTGCAACACAATAATTTGTTTTAAATTTTTAACTTATATGTTGTAATGCAATTCTAGAGCGATTTTTTTTTTATCGGTAAATTTTATTTGTATTAATTCATAATAGAGGTTACAAAAAGAGAAAACATCAGCTATCTAAATTAGAGCATGCACCAAAACTATAGCCCAAGGGCCAAAACTTGACTAATCAACTACAAGCTCCACAACCCACCGAAACTACAGACACAACCCAAAATTGTACAAGAGTGATTACATCCAGCCAAAATAAAAGTGACAGTATGAAAAAAATTGAAACAAACCCTACTCACACCCTACCAAAACAACCCCAGGGCCTCTTCATGAGAGAAGTTAGGCATTTCTGCCACACTTGACGAAGCAACACCAAGACCTATCGTCTTCCTTCTCTGTTGGTGTCGGGGCATTGGCCGTCCCATCTCATCCACCATAACTGTGGACTTTACTGGAGTGGTATTTTTTCATCTCTAGCCTCCGACATCACTCACCCTTTTCCATTCCTCCATTTTTTCAAGTAAATCTAGAACCATCACCCAACCCCATCGTGCTTCAGGCGTGCTGCCATTGACCAAGTAGAACTCTAGATGACCATGGGTTGAACATCCCCTGAGCCACCATTAATCATACGCCATAGGCCACCCAGCATATGGAGACCCACCTTGATTTTTGCTTGCTCCACTATCCCCTCAAGGCCTTTAGACCATTTCGGCACCAGACACTTCTTTGTCACCATCAATATTTCTTCCTTTGTATTACCCTCCAGCAAACCCAATGCCAGAAAAGGGAAGAAATGTCAAGATTTGTGTGAGAATGCACATCTGTATTCACAAGTTCATCACCCAACAAGTTGGAAATTGCATCCCAAAATTTAGAATCATCAAAGTAGAATATATTTTTGAGCCTATGGACAGAGATAGAATCCCAAAAGATCGAAAGTTGGTTTAGGGAACTCAAAAATAAGTTGGCCTCCATGACTCAACCTTCACCACCCACAACACTTTGTGAATCAGATCCAAACACCCCACACACACTGCAATGCCACCACTCTGTCGAAAGGCTTGCCTTGCAGGAATTTCAAATGGAGTCCTCGGGCCCCAAGCCTTTATTAAAAATAATTTTTTTATCAATTTTCACATCCCATCAAGCCATAAAAAATGAAATCCCACTGTACATCTAGCAGTCACCTTCATCTCAAATGGGATCCGCCATATTCCTCAAAGTGAAAGATATGCAAAGGATGACCAATTAGACCTGCCTCAGTACATCCCCAATCCAACCCTGAAATCATTCACCTTATTCCCTTTCCAAGGCCAACATGCCACTCGCCACTTCACCTAATCCTCGGTAAAGAATGCCACCTCTCAAAAAAGGAAGCCTCAAAAGTGGAAAAGGCCCAAAACTCAAAACAATCATTGCCAAGTCCTAAAATCTGCCTCCAAACACATAATTCCTCTTAGATTTGAAGTTATCCTCATCACATGCCATCAGATCAATCAATCTCATGCCATTCAATGTTTTGATAGTCCTCCAAAAGTTTGGTTTTGTACTTAATAGGTCTCCTTACAACTACGTTAGATAATTTATCTGCTAGCTCATTGGTGTCCCAATGAACATGAACAATCTGTACTTATGGGATATACCTGAGGAAGCCCCTAATGCACCTAATGTATTAATTCAAATTCCATGAATCCATTTCTCCATTCTTGATTCCATTTACCACTAGCATAGAGTCCCCTTCCAACACCATTCACTGAATACCTAGATTCTTAGCCAACTAAACTGCACCAATTTCCGCCTGACATTCAACAACATTGTTGGTTCCATCCGCTAATCACATAGCTCCTAAAGCCAAGATTTCCCCAGACTCATTCCTAGCCACATAGCCAACCCCCGAGGGACCTGGATTCCCTTTGGAAGCCCCATCAAATTTGATTTTGATCCATCCCGAAGGGGGGAGGCCATTTAACTTCTTTTTTTCCACAAGAAATATAATTATCCCTACAAGGCCCCTTAACAGGCCTAATTCCAGAGTGAAATTGCTTTCATGAAACTAATGGGATTTATTTATCCCCAGCTTGGGAGATTCAACACCAAACTTAAAGGGAACGATAATTTAAAATAATATTTCCAACCTTCACTCATAACTGCATGCCCAAAACAACTTGCTCTTACATACCTCATAACCATCCTAGCACGATAAACATTTTCCAGAATCCCAATACTACATGCAGGAGAAAATCATTGAAACAATATTTTTTTTGAAGCTCTCATGGCACAAATACTACATGCAGGAGAAAATCATTGAAACAATAAACTTGTTTGAAACTCCCAGTTGAAGGAGGAAAACCTGAATTCTTCAAAACTCCAATGTTTGCAATAACTAGACAACAAATTTTATATAAAAAATGCAAACAAAGAATAAAAACCCAATATTTTGATGCACTTCAACCTTCAAGGAAAATGGAAAATTTAATTCTTATACAAAAATGAAAAGTAGATTTAAAACAAATATTAATTTGAAGACAACCTACCTATAATATAATTCTTAGCAATTTGCCAGCTTATGGATTGTAACATGTATGTTGATTTTCTCTTGTTGCATACATAGTTTTTGGTAACAATTAACCACCAAAATAAATGCCATATTTTTCAATTTAAATAAACGATAGTGAAGACCAAACAATTATCACTATAGACAGGGGATGGAGGACTCTTCCCATTCTATATTTAAAATCAAATTAATATGCCAGTAGAACTCTCCACTTGATATTCATCAGTTATATTTGAATTGTTTAATTATAATTGATCAACAAACATATATATTATTTTTAGAATATTAAACAGTTACTAGGAGATTTATCAATTATTCTACAATATTCACTACTCTGCCAACTCAGCATAAGACACTTAAATGAACATCAATTTTTTTAAATTGCCAAATGTTTATATTGAACTTTGTTGCTACTATAGGAAGCCTCTCAAATTAATCAGAAAATAAACTTTTACATAATTGTCATAGCCCATAATTGATCAAATTCATAGAACCCAATTTCAATCTCTAAAGAAATTCCTGACCTCCGGAAACACAACATTATTCAAATATGAAAACATGCCTATGCATAATTGTAATTGGGACAACATATTTCATTATAAAAACTTATATTATCAAAACTTCAATTATTGGATACCGACCGGCTATCCTCCATGTAAAATGCAGCAATGACCAATTTTTAAAAAAATGAAAAAAACAATAGATTTTTACCAAATTTTCAGCATTTGTTCTTCATGGTCTGCATATTTTGTGCTGGAAAATCAGAAAACAAATTGTAAAAAAAAATAGTATGTTTTTCCGAAAATGAAAAAAAAAATTGACTCTTTTTTGTCTTTGGTACATTTTACATATAGGAGCAATTTTAGATAGGAGTAATTTTTGAAGTTATAAAAATATGTACTACACTTCAATCATTGGAATTTGCCTCTCCTCTATGCATCACAACCGCCATTTCTATGGAGTTGTAGAGTATCTATGAATTTTTTCCTTTTCAATATTTTATTCAATTGCATTCTTGAATTAAATTGATTGTATATGGATATTTCCACATGAAATAATACGGTCCATACCGATTTTAATTGTTTGGAACAATGTGTTTTTGCTTGTTATTCATGGTGGATGTTTCTTTCCATTTAGAATTAGTACGCATATTTTTATGTATATAACACGACAATAGAATCTTTGAGTTTTACTGCAATTAAATTTTATTGTTAAATTTAAATCTATCTAAGAGTACTCAAGCTCAAATTAATGCCACAAAATTAGCTTCTAAAATTCATTTTTTTACTAATATCTTTTTACTAGTTATTGATTCAATTTGATACATGTTTACATCATTTATTTTTATACATATAAAAAGTATTTGAAGGTGCTCATTTGTATATTTAAATACATGAGAGAGGGTCGCCTTAAAATCATAAGCAAGTCAATTCTTAAGGGTCACCTTAAAATCATAGCCAGGTCAATCCTTAACTTATAGTTTTATATAATTCAATGACAAAGGATTGATTTTTTCTATGCAAAATGCCTTTTGATACAAGAGATTCAAAACTAATCTTTGGAATTTATTTTGTTTACAAAATATTATTAATATAAACCTTTAATTCTTATTTCAATTTATTTTCAAGATTTTTATTAGGTTAGACTATGCATTGACTCTATTATTTAGAGCCATAACATGTTTGATGACATGTGATCCTTGTGATAACATTATTTAGCTATTTCCTTATAGCATTTGAAATATATTTCATTTCCTAAATTTTTGAGGCATCTTCTTGACAAGCTATGATAAGGGAAAAAATTGACACACCATAAGACTGGAGAAGTATAACTAATTATTATATAAGAGTTCACTTCTCTAATTATCATATAAGAGTTCATTTGTCTCACTTTATCGGGCCTAGCTATTGTTTGGTTTTATAATTTTTATCTATTTTGGAGGTCATAATGATGATATCTATTTGCATAAATTTAATTTTGAAGTATCTTTTTTTCTTACCCAAATTGACCCTAAATTTTGTAATGTGTAATGATATCAATTATTTGTCATCCTTGTCGATCATTAGAGTGGCAACATCTACAACTCTCTATCCTTGTGCCTTTGGGAAAGTGGAACAGATAATCCTCAACCTTTTATTTTGGTGTGGCTTTTCTATCTTGAATGTAATGCTAGACAAATCATTAGTAAAGGGCTTTTGTATTCTATTTTCTTGATAGTAATGTTGAACCATGTAGGGACACAACCAAATATGAATAATCTCATTTTGAGATTTTCTCTTATTCTTTGTTTCGCTAAACAATTTGCAAATTGATTGTACGAGAGGAGGAGAAATATTTAGATGAAAATATTGTTAAGGTAGCCTCTTAGGAGATCATATGGCAGATGGGATATTAAGAATAAGGTCTTAACGGATTTCCCTCTTGATGATGATCTTAATGAGTGTTCACCTTTCCTAGAGAAGGCTTTAGCATAAGAACATATTTCTCTTAAGTAAGAGGAACAAGGGGTGAATGTTGATGCATTGGGAGTCTATGTTTATAAAGGACCTTCCCTTGCAAGGAGGTAAGGGATTTTGAGGTTTTTCATTCTATGCCTAGCTCAAAGGGTTACCTAACCTTGAAAATGTTGGCATAACTATCACATTGGTGACATAGTTAATAGTTTTTAATGTAATTATTAGTTACACAGTTAATAATTTTTTATGTAATTATTTGTTGTGTAACTATTTTTCTTGGTAATTATTACTCTAACATATATTCGTTCCTTCACTTAAATGAAGATATTGAAATATTTGCATTTCTCTCTTTTATATAGTATCAAAGCATAAATATTTTCTAGGCTTGTAACTTGTGTGGAGGTGAGACGGGGTGATAGCAAGTTCAATCCTTCCACTATGATTATTCCATTACCTAGCCAAAAGAAAGGACATGAATAATATCTTTCTATTGGTGCATTTTGTTCTACTTATCTATTTTATCCATTTTATGCATGATGGGGTAGATCCAATGTGATTGTGTAATAAGATTGTGCACCGAGCCAGTAACCCCTAGTCTGTTAGATCCACCATTCTTTCAACTTTTAACTTTTCACCCTAGCTATGTGGAGAAAAAAGATAAAAAAAGGTGCATTCATTTTGTGATATGGAGGAAACTAGGGGCAACATTAGATTTTTTGCTTTAGGGTATTTTCTATTAGATAGAGTTTGACTATTAAATTTTGTGTTCCTATTTTCATTTTTTCCTCCCTAAATGCATCATACTAAAGTTTGATTGCATTTTCCATGTGTCAAAAAGAAACACAATTTGAAAAGGAGGGTAGCATATATATTATACAACCGTCTCCACACAACTCAATTTAAATATGGAATGGGTTCATAAAAAAACATAAATTACATTGAGCATTGTTCTTCCTTCTTATAAACCGGAGACTATAATTCATCTTTTAACTATTCATCCAAAGAAAAAATCAAGGAACCAGGTACTAAAATTGGATTTTGATTCTTCCCTAAAATTCCTCAATTTCATAATATCATAGGGCATCTTAGAGTTGAGATAAGATGAGTGCTAGAGTTTGTAGGTGGTTTTAGCCCATTGTTTTTTAATACCATTTGATAATTTCATGTATTTTATCTCTTATATATTTGGTGTGTGAGATAGAGGCTGTGTGTAAATGTCTTATAGCTATGAGTTACCCCTAGACCTCTGGTTGATGATACTCCTATGAGAAGCTTTTTTTCCAAGTATATTGTATTTATTGCTGATTTCTACATAATATAATGGGAAATTTTTAATAGAGTATGTGGTTTTTTTTCCAAAAGGGTTTTCCTCATGTAAATCACTATGTTGTGATATACATGCTATTTATGTTTATTTCTGTTAATCTTTTATAATTGTTGTAAATATGGGTGAAAGTTTTATCATAACCATTCTCTCAAGGTTAGTGCACGAAGTTATTTTGCTACTTTAATTTCCTTACAATATTAAAAATTAATTGCTTTTTGGTCGAGTCATAATGCCTATAGAAGTTTAGATTTACAAATGGATAAAAAGGTAAGTACTTCCTTCAAGTTCACTATTCTAAATTCTAAAGGGCGTATCTAGAAAATGGTTGCTAGAGGAATTACTATGATAGATGCTGACATTGTTGGAGATTTAGGATATTCAAGTGATCTTACATGTTATTATGGCCAAAATGAGGTAGAATCTAGGATGTCATGTTTTACTAGATTTGAACATCCTTTTGTAAGTCCTAGTTTGAATATGAGGCCCCTAAAGACTCTTATGAAATTTTGATTGAATAAAGTGTTACAAGGTGATTCTCGAGGTTGGTAGGACTGGAGGATGAAAGAGTTTCCATTATCTCAGATTATCTTGGTTTAGGATATTCTTTCTAGGATAAGATCTTCTCAAAAATATGTATTTATATAGGTAATTAGAAATTTTTGTGATGTAATCCTTAAGTGGTGTCCCTTGGTAATTATATAGTAGAAATGTAATAAGGTGGGTCTGGGGTTGTGGGGGGGGAGGGGGGAGGGGTGCGCGGAATACTGGTCTAATGATTACATTGGTTACACCATTTGCACTTTTTCATGTAATTATTTATTGTGTAATGGTTATTCTTGGCAACTATTACTCTAGTATATTTACTTTGCATCACTTCAATGAAGATATCTAAGAATTTTCTCTACTCTCTTTCATAAAATACATTTAGGACCCTTCTTTATCTAGACAGATTGAACTCTTTCATCTCTACTTCTTTCTCTATTTCCAAAATGCTCAAATTGTGAAGCCCTACTTAGACTTTTTCCTCTCGACCTTCTTTTTCTTAGGATGATCTGTTTTAGCTAAATTACATTTGGATACTTCTTTGACATCAAGGTTGGTGTCTTCAAAAATCTTGTTAAGTTAGGTAAAGCTACAATCAATGACTCTTGTACTTATAACCTCCAAGGATATTTCCTTTTCCTTAGACTACTTCATGTTAGTTAAAAGATTAGACTTTTAGAAATAATGATTAAAATGACTCACTTTATCCAAAATGTTAAGACACATTACAACCAATACAAATTAGATGAAATTTATGGATGGGTAACAAACATAGCCATTGCTCCTCCAACGGGTTGGGAGAATGCGTGGACACTTGACCAAGGACAGATAGTTGCAGATTAAGAGGATATGGAGGAATACAAAATTAGTAGGGTTTGGTTTTTTGCTGATTCCGAGTTGCATATGTCATTTTTTGTGTATTACATTTTGTGAAATTTTGGGAATTAAAAATGCAGTCATCTTGACTCAAATTGTGGAATTTGGGAATAGTCGAGATAGGTTGTTATCATTTTTCCATAAAATACTTGATTATAGATCTTCTAGGTTGTTATATTATTATTTATATTCCACTATAATAGACAAGGATTCCAAGTTTTCTTTATTGATTCTTTCCCGGATGAGTCTTCGAATTGGTTTTTTTAAAATATTAATATATATAGTGGTACTTCACTTTTGTTTTAAAAAAAAAGATGGATAGATCATTATTGAATTAATGATCTTCCTCTCTATTTGAGAGGGGAAACTCTCTCGTATGATAAAATTTGAGTTTTTTTTTTCGGGGGGGGGGGGGGGGGGGGGGGGGGGGGGGGGNGGATGGGGGTATACTTTTAACCAGAAAGATAGAAAGGTATACTAACATACACAAATCACTATGATACAAATGTGATTAGGATTGAGAGACAAAGGGAAGCAGAGAAAAATAACACAAAGACCATTTACTCATCCCACGATCATAGATGTAAACAAGAGGAAGATTCAATATTTTCCCTTTCCGATATATGAATGACCAAAACTTAAAGATTCTATGACAAACATATACATAATTAAATTGGATAGGAAAACATTAAAATAAAATGAGAGAACTCAAAGATTAGCTACATTCATAAAGAACACATTTAAACAGAAATATTTAAGATATATCCCTTCCTTTCCTTAAATGCAAAATAAATTATTCAAAGACCACGCTGCCCTTGTACAAGAATCATGTTTGAGATGGAAAACACCCTCTCCCAAAAAAAACTAAAACCCAAAAGTCCCTGAACTCTAATTGAGTCATACTCATGTCTCAAAGGACAAGGTGGATCAGAATGCAGACCCTTCTATGTCTTCTTGATTATGTATTCAAAGATTTTCTTCATGAGACTTTTCAATTTCTAACAATTATTTCTTGGAAGTTAATTACTGAAAAATAAATATATGTTTCTCCCTTCTTTCAAAATAAAATTTCCTTTTCCCGACTCTCTTCCCTTTTTTGTAATTGATTCTTTAATTAGATCTATAATACTTAGAAATAAAAAAATTTCAATTCCCCATTGTACACCTGATGAAATACTTCATTGGTATGGTCAAGTGGCAAATTAGGTGTAATGTACTCCTCCACTTGATCTTATTTATTAAAATAATCAATTATTATCAATACATGTGCATAGTCAACACTTGAATGTAGGCTATATATGGGGGTTTTACATGCCTCTTTGCTTGATTTTATTGAATCTTGGGATTTATTCCCTTTTCATTATATGGTTATAAAGGAGATTTGGAAGTGAATTCCTCCAACATTAACTTGGACCCTATGGAAAGAACACAATAATAGAACTTTTAGAGATATTTCAAGTCAAGTAATGAGGATTTTAGGATTATAAAGTATCAAGAAACAAAGAACATAAATATGGTGACTAGGATGAAGAGTATGATGTGGAATATCATTAGAAACAATAGGATGAAGACTTGGCTTCTAAAGGGAGGGTAGATTATGTAGAAATTTTTATGCATTGTTGGTTGCTATATCAAGGATGACTATTATTACAAGGTAATAAATTGCACCTCTTTTTCTATTGATATGACTATTGCCTTCGATTTCACTTTATCTCATGAAGGCTTAATTTCTAAAGCCCATCTCATAATCTTAATTAATCACCCTCGTATGGTCTTTACCTATGAGAGAGGTGATGAAAAATAAAAACAATCAGTATAGCATGTCAGCATTAAAATAGGTCAAATATATCTACCATAGAGGATGTTACTTTCCCAAGACATGGTATTATTCCTATTAATAATGATGAGATGCTCCCAGTTGATCAACATCTTTCCTTTGTAAGAGTTGAATATTTATTTGGGGGCTTATCTGCAATTATTATTAGTGAAAGGGTGAAACTTTGGATTGTTAATATAAGTTATGTTAAGAACAATACCATAAAATCTATAGGAGTTCTAGCAAAAAAATGAGCATGAAAATTGTGAATCCTTGAGGGAAAATGTGGGGCTATGGAATCTGTTTTTGGAGGGTTAAAATGGGAAACTTAGATTTTACTACTTCTCTGCAAATGATTGCAGCTGCTATAGGCCCGCAATGTTTTGGAATGAGAGTCACAAAAAAAAGTTGGGGGAACTACCAAAATTTCTTTAACAAAATCCTTAAGGATGTGGAGCATCTAAAGAGATTTGAAAATTGGTATGACATGTTAAATCTTCCTCCCCCTTATGCCCTTGTTAGCTTACAATGTAATTTTACTCTAGAGAGTAGACACATGGTGGTGCATGGCTATTATTTTCCTCTGTTAAACCATGCTAGACACTTTGAGAAGGTTAATATTCTATTTTTCCTATTTTATTTTTTACAATAAAGTATCAGGGGAGGTGCTTTCCCTCGGATCCATGAAGGCCTTATAATGGTGCTCTACAAGTACACCCTTGACATGGACCCACATGGAAACCCTATTCCCTTTTAACATCAAACCCACCTCTTCCCCTCCGTCACAAGTCATGATTGCTTCACCTAGAAGACTCACTATGGCAAACTCCTCTACTATTAACCCTGCTCTGCTTAACTCCCAAGGCTAGAAAACACAAGAGATTATTATCAATAAGAATTATAAAACTATAATTCAAATAAAACTATGTCAGAAATACACAAGAGATTATTAGCAATAATAATTTAAATCTATTATTCAAATCTAAACTATAGACTATCTTATGATTATTTCAATGAGTTATAAGATAAGACTATAAAAATAAATTGACAGATAGAAGTTGGAAATTAACAATTAACATAACAAAAGTACTCCAAAACAAAACAAACAATAACTAATAACAAAAAAAAAAAAAAAACTAAGAAAAATAACAAAACCAAAAATTCTTAAAATACCTACCAGAAGAAAACTAAGAAAAAAATGAAACCAAAAATTCTTAAAATACCTACCACTTAACACTTAAAATTCAAGAGTAATGTTATGCTAGCATATATGTTTTATTTTCAATTTTATCATGCGTTAATATCAATGGCTGCAATCTTAAGAAAGCATGTTTATCTTTAGATTTGGAGAAGGAAAGATCAATTTTGGAGCATGTTTATCTAATTATTAAATAACCAAAGATTATTTGAAGAGAGAATTAAGAGTTGAAGGAGTTTGTAACCCTCATGCTTGACCTATTACCAAGTTTTGTAATTTGAATCTTCGTATTTGAAAACCTAACAAAAATTTATGTTTATATTTATCTCAACCTTTTATTATATGTAAATCCTTGATAAAGATTATCTCTTCCTAAAATTATATTGCCAATGTCAGCCTGTTTATTGTTGTTTATCAATATGATGTCGGATGGCTGCTCATTTTTAGCTTTTGGGTGTGTAAGTTAAATGGGGCCCACATGAATCAGCCATCCAAGGGCAGGGGCTAAGCCTCAAACAAAACGTACCAACAAACATTTTTTTGCAATTTTTTTTGTGGTTCGATCAGAAAATATGCAGATCATGAAGAATAGATGCTAAAAAAATTCACTAAATTCTATTAGGTTTTCTGATTTTCAAAATTTTGTCAATAGTACATTTTTTAGGGAGCTTAGCCACATCCCCACCCAAGCAATCAATGTGTTGCTTAAGCCCAACCCCACGATGACACAGATGCAATCAAAAAAACAATGCGAAGAGAAGCTCAACTTCTAGAAACATCATTTCCACAAGTGTAAGCCTCTCACTTTCTCAAAATAGTCGTTGGTGTAATGCGTGATCCAAAACACTACATTAGCATAAGCTGGTAAGCTCCCAATATTAAATAAAATAATTCAAACAAGAAAAAAAAAAAAAGTGAAAACAAATAAACTCATAAGTCATCAAGATATTTGGTAGTGATGATGACACTGGGTTTTGTTTTAGATTTGTTTTAAATCAAATGTAGTGTGAATGTTTCCTTGTGTCGTTAATAATGATAATCTCTACACATCTTTTGCTACGATTTGAGTGACCCAAAATGCTTTTCAAAACATACTATGGCCAATTTGGGAAGATAAACCCTAGCGGAGGTCTGCATCACTAGCACACTTTGGGAATGGGAGAGGAACTTTCCCTAGATAAGAATGGGTATGATGTAGGCATGACCATTTGGGATGTTATTGCAGGGAAAAGCCATAAACTTTTGGTCAAGTTAATAATTAGCAATTATATTTTGGTGTGCAATGGGTATGTCAAAGAAGTATGAAAGGTTGATTAAGAAAAAATGAACAATTTTTGTATAGATTTGTACGGTACATGAGGTTAATTGATAGGTCATTTAGCAAATGTTGATGGTACAAATTGAAACATAACCTCTAAATTAGGGAATATAATCAAGATCCATGATTAATAGACTAATGTTATGTTTTTAATAGGGAGATGGGAAGAGCGAGAGAGAGGAAGAGATAGGGATAAAAAGAGGGAGAGATAGGGGGAGAGTGAGAGAGAGGGAGGTAAGGAGATAGATATATAGTCGAAGATATAGATAGAAATGGAGATAAAGAGATAGACGATAGAGGGATAGATAGAGATGGAAGAGATAAATATATAGAAATGGATAAGAGAGAGAGAGAGAGAGAGAGAGAGAGAGAGAGAGAGAGAGAGAGAGAGAGAGAGAGAGAGAGAGATCGATCTATATAAATCCATGTAACCGGTAAGAAACAACGTGAAGAGGGTTTCTCAAATGAGTCTCTGCCACTGTCTAAACATTCTTTATAGGGAGAAGCATAAGATAAATCTGAAGTGGGCGGTTAAATAAAGTGGTGAAGATAAGACCAAATTGCAAGGGGTGAAGATCTGGCAGTCGAATGCTTAGGTGATAG
>MU225857.1:468569-497704 GCA_018584345.1 Thuja plicata | reverse complement strand
ATATATATATATATATATATATATATATATATATATATATATATATATATATATATAATCCAAAAGCAAAAGATTTTGTAGAATAATAATGGAAGGGTATTCCAGCTTAATCGTCAAAGCTTAGAAGAAGAAATAATAATAATATAAAGTTTAACGAGATCGAGTGGAATATGATAGCAAATCGCATAGGCAGGCAAGTTTAAATCCTCTTCGACACAAAGTTATCTTTGGACAATTAGCATGATTTTTTCGTAGTGATTTTAAAACTGGAGGATTTGATCGTTGGATGGATGATATTTAAGAATAGCAGGTCTAAATATTTTGTTCTAATAGACATAAAAAGAGCAGAGCAAAGTAAAAGATATTCATATTCTCAACAAATCCAAGAGATGAAGATCAATCCACAAGAGTAAAGTAAAAATTTATTCTTCCAGACTTTGCAGTCGGTATTATTTTATATATTGTGTTAGAATCATAATATTATTATTTTTTGTATGTATAGTAGGTTTAGATTAAAAATGCGATAGCTTGATTATATATATATATATATATATATATATATATATAATCAGATTTATTTTTATGTAGATAAGGTTTAGGTTTAAAATAGAATATATTTATAATATTAGTTTTAGCTATATATTTATTTGTATTATTAGATTTATTTATTTATTTTTCTTTTTAGATTAACATGTTTGTGTATGTATTATCAGATTTATTTTTATTTTTCATTCTATCATTTTTTTATTTGTTATATTTTGTCATTATAGTCTATTGAATATACAAATATTGAATTTCTTTTTATATTTAATAATTTGATTGTAATAATATTTTGTGCAAAATTAGATGAATATTTGTTGTCATTATATGATCATATTATAGAAAATACTCTCTATTAAAATTTAAAAAAATTATAAAAATTAAAAATTAAAACTAAAAAGAAAATATAGATATCCTTTGACGAGGATGACAATAGGCTAGGTAGTTGTTAGAGAGAAGAATGGATGTAGTTAGACTATATTTGAGCCTCATTTGTAATTCTTTTAAAATGATAAAATAATGTTTTATCAACATTTACCAATAAGATATTTTGATTGTAAATGGAAAGAAGTGATTTTTGGAGTATATGATACTCTTCTTATCCTCCAACATTACAATTTAAGAAAATATATGAATTAATTTTTGATATGTTATAAAATATTTAAAAATATATCATTGCTAGCATATTTACACAACTATCTAATTTCATATTAACTTTAGATGCAATATAGCAAACAACAAGTGTTCTTGAATGATAGGTTGGTCGTATCTATTGGTTCTCGACAATGAAAGCATCTAATGGTTATAAATGTTCAACATATCATTATTTCTTGGTTCATAATTTTTTTTCATCATAGATATGTTAGTAAGTATGAATCTAGTAGAGAGTGATGCATTGTGTTGTTCCTTTTAGATGGAGTGTAGGAATTCTAAGATTTGATACATAAGTGAAAGAATGATTTTTCTTTTCTACTTCTACACGATTTTCCCATTCAAGTGTGTCCATGGTTGCTTCATTCCCTACTTAAAATAATCCATGTAAATGTGCATAACCTAAATTTTATGATGCATACTTATACCAATAATATTTATTACAAAGTAGTTTCCTTATGACCTCCTCATGAAAGATGGTAAATCATTGATGTAGATATAAAGATGTGTTGTGTGATTTTTTACTCTATTAGACATTTAATTTAAATTTTGGATTTTGATGTTCTATTTATTACGACAAACTTAACATGAATAATAGAATTTGTGTTCCTATCTAGTTGTCCATGTTTATTAACTCCCATGAAAGTTATTTTAACATGATATCCTTCCTTATAAACAAGAGCTAAATGCACCATTTTCTTAGTTAATTGGTGTTGTAGAGTTTCTAAGTAGATTCAAACATTTTCCAATAATAATCATCTTTATTGTCTTCTAGGTTTTTCTTAATAAATATCATGGCAAGTTATTTTCTATAATGGGGCACCATAAGATTCATTAGAAATTTCAAAATCATGGATATCTTCTAAATATGTTGTCATAAAAGTGGATTAAACAGTTCGAAATTGATTTGTATTGTAATTTGACTTGGAAGAAAAGTAGGAATTTTTGTAACTAATGGGCCCTTGATATTGTATTCATTTATAATGTATAAATGAATGTAAGATCATTCAGTGATTTATCGTTCCCATCTTCTATTTGTAAATTCAGTGATATTCTCATTCCCATCTTCTATTTCTAATTATAGTCTCGTTATTATTAGTGAATATTATTAGATTGTTTAGTATTCGACTATGTAGTTACGATGGCATTTGGCGTAACTCAGATTCTCTTGATCTGCTATTCAGGAAAAACCATCTCTTTCAGTAAGGGTAGTTTAAAGAGCTCTCTAGAAGATACAAAACTGCCATTTTTTACCCTTCTTCAAAACCGTAACTTTTGTACAAAATTCTTATAAATACAAATGACAACTTTTCCTCAAGCCATTCGTTTCCTTCGCTATTTGCTTCTCTTGTGGATCGAAAATTCATCACCAAGTATGACTGAGAATACCAAAACGCTTTGATGTGAGTGTGTGAAGAAAAAACACACACCTGGTCTATCGAGAAATACAAGTTTCTTGATATAGGTTTCCAAAAGAGCGGAGCACTCTAATTTGGCACACTTAATCTCAGAAATTTAATTCATGCTTGCGCTCTCCTGGATTATTATCATGGTATGTACGACATTAACAGCCGATGATGGATACGTAATTAATTAGGGTTCAAGTTATGATTCAAGTTATAATTATAAAATATATCCAACCTTAATTAAAACCTAGTACTAAATTATAAAAGTAATTTGTAAAGGTACTTATTTCACCTTTTACACCTCTTTTAACTTAAGGATTATTGATAATTTCACCTACTTTTAGTTAAAATTTTCAATTATTTATTAGATTTTTTCATAAAATATAATAAATATATAATTTCACAATAATTTAAACATAGTGGATTAGGCTTTTAGATGAAGTATTGTTAGTAAATTGTATATTTTTCTTTTCAATCATTTATTTTGTAAAATAATTATTTAGACATGGATTATTTTTATACCATTTTAAGGATCTTGAAAGATTAATAAGATTCTTATAATTAAACTAAGACAATTTAAAATAGAATAACTAAATTGAAACAAATCATAAAATGGGTCATTGGGCAAAGAATTGTCCGAAAAAAGTCAAAAAGGACCCCAAAGTAGTGGTCCCTGACCCTATTCCTCCTAAGGAACACAAACTAATCTGGAAAGAGAAGAAGACTCTGGTTTTAACCGAAGGAGAAAGTGTTAACAAGGCCAATCTGGAAGGATGCCTTGATGACACGGTTGATTCAAATGGGATTCTAAACTTGGAAGAGGAAGAAATAGTGGAATCTATTACACATATATCTGATTCGCTGATGAAAGAAGTGTCGGTAGTGGTAGTTGTTCCTATCTAGGCTGAAGAACAGTCGCAGTTCAAAATTGAAGGTGCCTACCTCACTGTTCAGTCGGATAGTGAGGCAATGGGGGAGGATTCTCCTTCCTACGACCCTGAAAAGTCAGATGAGGAGGATTCTTCAACTACTCCAGATACTCTGTCTGGCAGTGGTGATGAAGAACCTTTTGTCAGTCCGGATATTCTGGATCTGAATGGGGCTCCATGGACTACTAAAATAGGGAAGAAACAAAAGAAACAACAGAGAATTTACTCTCTACTCCTAGTTCTAAGGGATTGGTAAATCAGAGTAGGGATCATGGAGGTTATAAGGTTTGAAGTGTGAAGGAGGATCTGGGATCTCAAAAGAGAACACCAAGTAGAACCTCAAAGAAATAAATAAGAGAAAGAGAAAGTAAAAAGGATATAGCAGATGGTAAGCAATTGACCATCCAGGATGTCTACACTCCGGTTAAGAAATGAAAATCATATCATGGAACATTAGGGGGATCAATGCTGCCCATAAGCAGGATATGTTGAGGAGCTTGGTAAGAGATTATAAACCTGATATCATGATGGTTCAGGAAACCAAAATGATTAAAGATAAGGTTGAAAAAATTAGAATCTTCAAAAATGGAGGAGTAGTTGGATCCAGTTTTGATGGTGCCTCGGGAGGTATTGCTATTTTTTGGAACCAAAATAATATTAGAGGTGATATTCTTAATAAAGATGTAAATATTTGAGTATTAAATTTACCCATATCAAGACTAATTTTGAATGGGTGACTACTAATATATAAGCTCCAAACTCCAAATCTGGTAGAGCTAAATATTGGCAAATGGTTGAAAATCAAAGACTTTCTTTTTGTGATTCTCCCTAGCTAGTTATGGGAGATTTCAACTGTCCTCTGAAAGACGATGAGAAGTTTGGAGGGGTCAATAACTTGATTCAACTAGAGGGTAGAGTTGATCTCATGGATTTTGTAAATCATCAAGCTCTTGTTGATATTGATCTGCAAGGTGTTAATTACACTTGGTCTAATAGAAGAGTGGGAGAGGACCTTATGCAGGTTCATCTGGATTGTGCCCTGATTTCTGGAAATTGGCAAAATAAATTTTGTTTCTTGATGTCTTCTATCACAAAGGTCGGGTCTGATCACTTTCCCCTCTCCTTTGTAGCTGATTTAATGAAGCTTAAGGGTAATATCCCCTTTAGATTTGAAAATATGTGGATTGACCATCTGGAGTTAGAGTAGAGATTTTGCGAATGGTGGAATGTGAACATTCGTGGGACTGCTATGTTTCAGGTATCTAAGAAACTCCAACACATAAAACAAAATATAAAGAATTGGAGTAAGGAAGTGTTTGGGGATATCTTCAAAGTCAAGCTTGACTTGCAAAAGGAACTTGATATCATTCAAGACTCTATTCAGCAGACAGGTATGTCTCAAGATCTTAAGGATAAAGAGACTGCTCTTTTGGTCAAGACTCATAACATTATCTCTAAAGAGGAAGTGTATTGGAGACAAAGGTCTAGGTTTCTATGGTTGAAGGCTGGAGATAAGAACACCTGGTTCTTCCATATGTATGCTTCCAAACATAGACCTTCGAACAAAATTTCCAAACTCAAGTTAGCCTCTGGCTTGGTTAGCAATGATAAAGACATTTCTTTGGAAATGGTTGACTTTTTTTTCCTCCCTTCTTTCCAAACATCAGTCGCTTTCCTTGGGAAATTAGGCTCCGCTTCTTGAATCTATCGCTTCCTTTGTGGATGATCCTACAAACAAGTTTTTGTCTATCATTCCTTCCTCAGAGGAAATCAAGAAAGATGCTTTTTCTTTTGAGGGAGATAAGTCCCCTGGCCCAGATGGGTTTACTATGTTCTTCTTTCATAAATTGTGGCATATTGTGGGCAGGGAAATCTGTAATGCTGTAAAAGAATTCTTTGGGTCTAGAACTATGCTTAAGGAAATTAATTCTACCTTCATTGCCTTGATTCCTAAGTCTCCTGGTGCTGATTCTGTTGACTCCTTTAGGCCGATCAGTTTATGTAACTCGGTGTATAAAATTTTCTCTAAGGTTCTCACTCTTAGGTTGCTGGCTATCCTTCCCAATATTATTTCTCCCCAGCAAAGTGATTTTGTTCTTTGTAGGAAACTATTGGATTCCATTATGAAGATTCATGAGGTTATTCATGTTATAGAGTGAATTTGCACCTCTGATCTCAAGCTCTCTTGGTCTTGATAATCCAGTATAACATGGGAATCATCTCAAGGTTGTGGGACCTTATGCTAACTGAGATGAGACCTCCAGGTTCTAGGCTGGTTCCTCTTGGATAATCACCTTAATTTGCTTTTAAACAGGAAAGTAAATCTTTTGAGGGAAAGGGATAGGAGGATTGCATGAAAGGGAAATGACTGAAAGCAAACTACCTACTAGGTGATGCACCGAAATTAGGGCTTGGATCTCAGTATAGAGGAATGGAACCAATGGAGGAACAAGGTCAAATAAGTCACAACTCACTAGATAGGCTTGCATAAGTATTTCATAGGAAGGCCTAAACATAAGACTCGACCTATGACCTGCAAACAAACATCCTTTTCTGCAACCAGGTGTAGGAATGAGACAAGACTGCTAGGGGCTGAAGTATACCCATAAAACATCTAAATCAGATCAGACACAGTAACACACAGAATTGCAGAAAATGAGAGGAACTAGGAAACCCAATGTCCATTAATTAGCATTCATAAGCTTTGATCCAATAAGAGATAACACAAACCAGGAAGCATAGGGATATGAAGGATTATCACAAAGTACTTCCAACATCTTGTATGATCAATAAGAAGGTTACAAAATGTAAAAGTCAGAGGGCAGAAAGAATGCCTCAGATAACTCCTGGAAAGAATGAATTCTTTTTACAAAAATGCCAACTCCTGAGCACTAAGGCTCTCAAAAAACTTTTTATACTCCCATGCACGCAGGCAGGAGTCTCAGAACCTAACTAGGGTTACAGATTTACTATAGAATAATTGACCCTAGTACAAAATCTAATTTGGTCATAAATGTGCACCAAGGTGAATCGATCAGATCAGATTCTTTAACTTGCACCCATCCCTGTACTTGATTATGCATCATGAACAAACAACCTGGATCCATGAGCAATATTCAGCAACTAAGTCTCTGTCATGAATGCTCACCAACTGATCATAGTCCCCCAAGATGGGAAGTGACCCTTGACAGCCGCCGCTCAAATTCTCATCAATGAGCCATCGATCATGACCGTGCCCCTTCGCCAACTGCACTTGGAGAGTAATAACTTCATGATTGGACTCTGTATCTCCCTGAGCACGTCTCTGAATCTTCTATTTCTCTAACTGACGTCAAACAAATCTAAATCTGGGATCAACAGACTCACTATGCATGGCCTTCTACAACTGAAACCTCCCTGATCAATTATGGAACACGAGCACAGAGGAACCATGGCTGCCAAGCGTTCACAGTGCCAAACTTGCCACCAAATATTCAAATTCAAAGTCCAGTGATAACGCGACCAACGGCTAGTCTCTTTGTCGCGAGCATCAGACCTTAACCATGGTAAATTCTCACAACCTAGCGACAAAACACTTTTTAACCTCTGTTTAACTCGAGCCAGATCCAGCGACATCCCGACTGTGTGAAATCGAAGTCGCGAGGCATTTTTCTTTACTCACCTTTCTTCCCGCGACCATGCGCCTAACTGCCACCTTAACCGTCGCGGTCTGTCGCCTGATCGCCAGATGCTATCCTTCTGTCTCGAGACCACGCGACAAAGCGTAGTCGCCAAGTCGGGAGAACCCAGCCTGAGTCCCTTTGACTTTTCTTAACAGCGCCTAAGTGTCCCTTAATCCTTCTAGCAACATCCCGACTGACCCTTGTCGCTGATTCGGGAGTACTTTCTCTGTAGGGCACTTTGATCACCAGACTTAGCGACCACTGTTGGATCATCTGAACTTTAAATCAGATGGCTGGCATTTAATCACTGTAAAACTGAGGATGCCCCTAAATTGTCTTGCGATCCCGCGACTGAGGGCAAAGATACCAAGTCTCGAAGTCGCGTGACCCAAATCCCCTGTCTGGCGATCACTCGATTGAAGGCCCACATCCACCTGCCATATGCCACCTGTCACACAGCCACTGGTCCATCTGTTTGCATTGGGGACGCTGAGTCATCGTTTGGTTCTGGCGACAAGGCGACCAAGGGATGGTAGCCAAGTCGGAAGACATCTTACTAACTGCTGAATTATTCACGCGACAACAGGACTGAAGGTGGACCCCGCAGACAGATACCTTTTATCTTTATTACTCCGTGACTGAGCGACGAGCATCTCTTCTATCCATTAATCGCACAGTCACGAGAAGATTTTGCTTTGCCTTCATTACTCAGCGAGTGCGTGACGAGCAGCTCTTTTCTCAATCGCTCAGTCGTGAGCAACATTTCCTTTCTCCCTTTCGATCGGCGAGTGCGCGACAACATCCAGTCTTCATCAATCACTCAGTCGCGAGCCATCTCTTGTTCACTCTGAAACATCGGCGATTGGGCGACGAGCAACTTTTCTCCTCGGTCGCACACTCGCAAGCAGCATTCAGTCTACCTTTATTTCTCGGCGACCGTGCGACTACTCTGCTCCTCCAGCTCGTCGCACACCCGCAGCCTCTTTTCCTTTCATGTGCATTACTCGACAAGTGAGCGACAAGTTGTCTTTTACATGGTCGCATACCCGCGAGCCATTTTTTCTTTTATCTGACTGCTCGGCGACTGCGCGATGAGGCCTTGTTTTCTTCTTGTCGCATACTCGCTTTCGATATCATCTTCATCTCTTCTACTCGGCGAGTGCGCGATGACATTATCCTTCGGCTCGTCGCACAGTCGGGAACGGATGGGACCTGGGCAAGAATAGATCACGATTGCGCGACGACCGCGATTGGCAGCTCATCGCGCACTCGCGCAACTTAAAAATCTTGAAACAAATTTCACTGTGATCAAGCGACCAAAGACCTGGGACCCACCCTCCACCAAGGCCTATGACATATCTGGCGATTATGCGACCAAAGAGCAAATGCTAAGTCGGGAGACATTTAGGGAATATTCCAAAAGATCAACATACCACGCGACACAAGGAAAAGCGAAGTCGGGAGAAAGAAAAGAATATTCACCTAGGCTGAAGCGATCAAGCGACTTAGGAATAAAGCACATGCTCTAAGTGATTGGAAAAAGGTAACGATGAAATATAACGTGCCAAAGCCTAAGGGTTTATTACCTCGCTTGCAACATGAAAGACTCAGGGTTTTGGTGAGGACATGAAACCTGGAAAACAAGACAGAGGAAGCAAGACAGGGCAAACCAGGCCAAATGCATAGAATGGGAAATTTGGGCAACAATTCATTCTAATCCTTTGGATTCAGTGATAAACTGTTGCAGCTTGTTTCCTAGCTTATCAATACTTCGATGGCTGCTATTATTGTAAATGGATCCTCTTCCCACTTCTTCAAGCCCACAAGGGGGCTCCATTAAGGGGATCCTTTGTTTCCTATTCTCCTTGTTATTATGGTGGAGGGTCTTGGTCATTATTTTTAGAAAATTGGCTTCTGAAGGTTCTCTAAAGGGCCTTATTCCTTCCTCTACCTCTAGGCCATGCTCCCACGATAAATTCATTGACCATGACATGGTTATTATGGGGTCAAATTTTTAAATGGAAGAAGAGCTCTCTCTACTTTATAAATACGTAGGAGGAAAGACAAAATAGGATAGCTAGAATTATCATGTGTGATATTGGGACCTTTCCTACAATATACCTAGGTCTTGCTTTGGGCTTGAAACCTCCTGACTCCTTTTGCTCAGGTATTATGGATAGATTCAATAGAAAGTTAGCTGGTTGGAAGGGAGCTCTCCTAAGCCAAGCTAGAAAACTCCAACTTCTAAATTCCACTTTGCAGAGCCTCCCCATATATGCCATGAGTCTATTTAGAATCCCTGGAAAAATTACAGAGGTGATTGATTCTATTAAGAGAGACTTTCTTTGGTCTGGAGTGGAAGACAGAAAGAGACTGGCTTTTGTGACTTGGGACAAGGTTTGTACTCTGAAGAAGTTGGGAGGGCTGGGGATTCGGCCTCTAAAGGTTATTAACTAGGACATTCTGACAAAGAAAATCTGGTGTATCTATGGTGATAATAAAGAATAGAATGACATTATTGAAAAAAAAATCTCTTTTCGTTCCCTCACATGTCAGACTTTATGGAGTCTAATGTGAAGGTCCAGGGTTCTTTCATTTGGAACCATATCCAGCAAGCTAAGGAGATGGATTTCAAGGGTGCTAAGTGGATTTTGGGTAATGGAAGGAGAATTATGTTCTGGGATGATTGTTGGGTCAAATATTTTCCTCTGATTTCCATTCCTTCTATTAAGCCTTTTGTTGACATTTGTAAACAGAGATTTGGTATGAGGGCCAAATATTACTAGGAAAACCAGACCTGGGTCGACCTTTCTGAGGTGGAATTCTCGCTAAAACCACTAATGCTGGATTTGAATGTCTAGAAAGTGGACTCTTATAAGGAATATAATTTGATATGGGAAAGCTTCCTTCGGGTCTCTATTATGTCGCTTCAAGCTCTGAGATCTTGTTAAAGCCCCCAAATCCTCTTCCCTTCTGGACTCAAGTATGGGATAAATGGCTCACTCCTAAAATTAACATCTTCTTTTGGATGGTTTTACAGAACAAGTTTCTTACCATTGATAATATTCAAAAAAGAGGAGTGATTCTGCCGAACAGATGTTTCTTTGCAAAAATGTGGAGGAAACAGTTTTCCATTTAACCATTGACTATTTTTATTCTAGAGATGTTTGGTGCCTAACCTTGCAATGCTAGAATATTCACTGGGTGTTTCCAAACAATATGGAAAAAATTTCAAGCAATGGAGAAACGTAGCTGCTCCTGTTGATAGGTTACTGTGGAACATTATCTCTCCTCATGTCATCTGGAAACTATGGCATGAATGAAATGACAGAGTCTTTCATGATAACGCTTTGCATCTAGTTGTGATTGCTAAAAAGATTAAAAGAAGAATCAAAGAGAACTATAATGTGTTCAATGGACTTATGTTGGATTTCAATGCTGGAGTTTCAACTAGATCAATTGCCAAAGTTCCATCTAGGTACGAGAATGCCATTTGGCTTTCCCCTCCTATTGGTTGGATTAAATCTAATTTTGAAAGAGCGGCAAAGGGGAATCCAGGCCTTGTTGGATGTGGTGGTCTAATTTGCGATGACAAGGAAAAATGTCTTACAGATGTGGCATTCCCCATTGGGGTCCATACCAACCACGTGGCCGAGGCGATGGCTCTTTTGCAAAATTTAAAATTACTTGTATGTCCTTGAATGTGTGGATCGAAGGTGATTCAATGAATATCTTGAATTGCATTAAATGGATTACCAAGCCATCATGGTAAATCAAGGCTATAATTCATGAGGCTTGTTTAGTTATTAACTCTTTTACCAATGTCATCATATCATATAACTTTAGGGAAGCAAACTATACTACGAATGTGCTAGCTAACATTGCAATTAAGGCTGAGGATATCATAACCTGACATGGAGTTAGTGATTTGACCATTGAGGTGAGGGCCAAGTTGGCGTATGATCCAACTCATAGAAAATGAGCAGATTTGGAAAATCTCAAAAATGTCTCACGAATTTACACATGTCATTAATAATTGTTAATAGGGTTATGGAAAGGCTTGTCTTTCCCAATATTGTGAAGTGTAGACACACGTTTACTGGCTCTTTAGAAAATTTAATTTGGCTTTTGCACACTATCTCTGTTTTCCTTCCTCCATTGCTAGTGAGAACCTATTCTTGAAAGGTACTATGGGGGGTGGGCTAAACTAAAAGAAGCTGAAGAATTATAAGAAATGGAAGAACAAAACGGAGGTTTTGGATAAGCTCAACAAGGGTAGCCTCACAAACTACATGGAGTTCCTTTATGGATCCAAAGATGTTGTCACAAAAGCTTTCATTGAAAGGTGGAAGGATGGTTCTGTGGTGATCGGTGGAATGGTTGTCAAGAATATGAAAGACCTAATTACTGACGTTACAGGTTTAAATACCTAGGGCATAAAATTCTATAGGGACAAGACGATATCCCAGAAGGCCATTCAACACTTCCCAAAGGAATAAGCGAAAGTGGATAGTCTGACGAAAGGCTCTGGAGGGTGTTATGATGTCAGCTCCATCAAATAATTATGGGCGAAGGTGCTTATGATGGCTATGGAGTTCATTTCTCTGGATGGGAGCTATAAAAGGGCCCATTCTTATGATTTCGCATTGTTATGTCATTTCTGACATAAGGTGAGAATTTATTTCCCCTTCTACCTGTTGCAATCTCTCCATCATAGTATTACTGACCATAGGCATAAGGAAAGTAAGCCCATTCTGCATGAGGGATTGATTCTCCTTATTGTAGAGCATGTTAAGAAATTTGTGGCCTCCAGCCCTCTTATTATCTCACCGAGAGACTTTGGCTCTACTAAAGTGGGAAAAAGGATTAGGGTGGGAGAGGAGATGGCTAAGCCGATTATTAAAAAGTTGAAATTTGTAAAAAATAAAGGCATGGATAGAGACTTAGATTGTGTGAGTGCCAACGGTTATGATGAAACACACTATTTCCCCCACTCCTAGTCTGATGACGAGAGTAAGGAGTCACTGTCTATTTCAGTGAGTGTTTCTGGTGATGATGATGACGAAACTCTGGGAGTCCATATTGCTTAGGAGAAAAGTAAATATCCTGAGGTCGCTGAGGAGGAGGTTGGTGGCCAAAAATTTCTTATTTTAGTCAATTGTACAACTTTTGAAGAGCATGATATACACATCTCTCCGAAGCTTGAGGTGGTTATAAAAGTGCAGTCAAAGAGGAAAGAGGAGAAAACCCTACGTCACGATACTGCTGAGAAGGGAAACATCCCTACTACTCTAAGGAACATTCCTTTCTCTAGACTAGTGGATATGCAGGAGCAAAATGTCCAACTCCTTCAAGATGACACAAACGACAAAATTGAGCCCCCATTTGGAGTTCTTCAAACTGTGAAGGCAATGTCAATGTACTCATTTCGGCTGATGAAATGGGTATTTAATGAAATCAAAAGCCTCCATCTCAGCTTTAGAGCTCTGTCTACTCATTTTAATATTATCCAAGGTAATCAAGATTCTGGGTCGGCAGGGGTTGATGGTAAACAAAACAAGGATGATGGAAAAAAATTGAAGACTCTGCATGGTAGATTTGACATTCTGGAGAACACTTTGAAGAAACACATGAAGGATAACAATATCTTCATGGGTTCCACTATGGAGTGTTTTAATTCCATTAAATCAGAGTGGGATTTTGGATCCCCAAAAGTGAAGATTGATGATGAGAAAGATGACATGGAAGATGAAGGTTTGGGAAAGTGCACGCATTCGGCCAAGAAGAAGAAAATCCAAGAAAGGATTTTGAAGATTTTGTATTTCAATGCTGCCATCAAGAAGGTCTATGAGGCTAAGAAGGAAGCAAAAGGCACTCTCTTGGAGTTTGCCTAGTTCCTATAGATACCCTATTTTTTTGCTACTTCATATTTTTGCTTTTGGTTGTCGGAGGGCCTAGCTGGATTCTAGTTTTTTTCTTTGGTTTTTTGTTTGGTTATGGGTGTTGTGCGCTGGGTCTCAGTCCTGTCTTTGTTTAGTCCTTTTTATGTTGTCTACTTTTTTGTAATGGTTGTAAGGGGTTTCGCATCTCCATAAAACATGTTTTTACCAGCAATCAAAAAATAAATTGAAACAAAATAATAAAGAAATTATAGGGATTCAAGACTACTATTTATGATTAAAGTTACTATTCTAGGGTAAAGCTTTGATGTAAATTTAGTTTAATAATAACTTTAATTGAATCCTAATTCAACAATAACTCCAATAATAATTACAATTAAAACTATAGCAAATGTAGACACCCGAAAATGGACAGGCTTGTGACTTTACATTAAAAACACTAATTTTCATCTATTAATTAATGGTTTTTTAATTGTTAATTAATCATTTGTTTTCCTCCAAATCTATTCCCTAAATCATTTAATCAAATTCCCAAAATTAATTAAATAATTAATTTTATTTAATTAATTAATCTTAATTGATTAATTACCAATAATTAATTAATTAAATTAAATTTCCTATAGTTTAAATTCAAATATTTAAACTTACTAATTAAATTCTTCCAATTAAATTAATTTAATTTCATCAAATAAAGAAATTCTAAATAAAAAAGAATTCAATTATCTCACATGTTGAAAACATTAATTAAATAAATGAATTAAATATTCATTTATCTTCAAAGAGATAACTCCAATCTGATCACATCGGTTACTCCACTCATCTCTCCAGTCCACATGGGTAACTTCACCCACCTCTTCAGTTCAAAAAAGTTACACACAATTAGCTCTTCAGTCAACTAAACTCTATCTCCTCTTTACCAATTGAAGAGATGGAGTTTACTGATGGCTTCTCCAGTTCCTTTTAAACTAAACCGTTCATCTCCCTATCTCTGGGATTGATCTCAAGCGTTCATATCATCCACAATTCCTATGTAATAAACCCTTCATAACCATTTGAAGGATCTAGGATTACAAGCTCTCGTGCACCATTACTATGTAAGTTTGGTTCTAGCATTCAAGCCATCTTGCGATCACACACCCATTTCAATTAGCAAATTCTTGACACATCTCAAGTCATAGACGCTGTCCACACCAATACTAAGCATCAAGAACAGTGTTTCAAAAGGAGTAGAGAGAGACAATAGAAGCTTCAAGCACTTTGGGGTTTGCATTCTTTTGTTTTCCTTTCTTTTCTTGTACATTTTATTGGTTACGTTTCAAGTTATTCATTTTAGTAGTTCTTGTGTATTGGATTTATATCATTTGTAAAACATTTCTACTAACCCTTGCCTTTGGAAAGCTTGGGAGCCACAGATCTCGATTGAAGGAGGAATATATTTTGGTGAACCTGACGTGAATCAAACAGCCTGATTATCTCTTACAGATGACAAATATAATTGATCAACCACGGTCGTACGGTCGCAAATCTAAAATTTTTTTTTTTTTTTAATATCTGTGTTATTTCGCAATTGCTAGTATTTTGCTGCACTGGACAGAATTGTCCCGCAATTGACTGGTTTATTACTGCAATCGATTGTAGGTTTCAACATTTCTTTTCTGTCATCTTTTGTGTCTGTCTTTTCTACAGTTTGCCACAATTGATCCACTAGTACCGCAATCAGAAGAATTATACCTCAATTGACAAATCCAAACCATAATTGACCGATCCAGACCGCAATTGCTTGTGCATTACCACAAGTGAAAGTGTTTTTCCGCAATTGATTTTTTAGGCCACAATCACCTGTTATTTACCATAATTTCTTGTGCATTGCCGCAATCGCCTACAAAATTGCTTATCAGGGCCAAAATTCTTTATCTTGCAATCTAAAAATTTGATACTTTCTCTATTTTTCTGCAGGATGACGAATTCCCACGAACAGGAAGGGTAAGTTGTTGGTGAGTATCATTCATTGTCTCAAAGTTACATATACTCCCAATTTTTGGAAAAATCATTTTGATAATAACTTGTTTAAATAAAGAAAATTAAAATGAAATTCACTTGTCAATTTGTGTTTAAAAAGAACAGTGTTTGCCAAATATCTCACATTTCACATTTCAGATTTGGGCTTAAAATGGACATGGGGACTAAAATTGAACAAGGAAAAAAATCTCTCAAATTGGTGCATTAAAATTGAACAAGAAATCAACACCTATTTTGGGGCTTAAAATTGAACACTTGTGCTTGTATGGTGGTGTAGCTTAGTTCATATTTCAAAAATTTTGGAGCTTAATTGATTTACCTTGTGTCTTGATTTTTGGGTGCACTTGCACAATTTGTTAGATTGGAAACCTTTATACTTTTTAGAAAGGCCTATCCGGGGAATGCCCTTCTTCCTCGGAGAATGACCTTAAATCGGTAATCCTTCCGATTGGTAGATAAACAAGGCACGAACCAAAGTTCCATCTTATCTAGCCAAGCTCGGGTGAGGTGTGTTGATGATAGTCTGGATCGGGTGAATATCCCTAAGGATCCAACGTGGTCAACTAGGCTCTTAAGTGAGTCACACACGTACAAACCAATTGGATAGATGCCACAAACCCTTACTACAACCTTTTTAATTAGAGGCCAACCTGATTTATCTCTGAATAGGTGCCTTATTATAGTGCAAGGAGTTGCATAATTTGCCCCCAAGATTTCCAACATATGTGTCCCATGGTATTTGTGTAGTGAAAGAGATCTTCCCTCCACGGCAACAATAAATAGAAACGGAAAAAACACAGGCACATACATCATCGACCTTCGCATCCTAGTAGTGTGACAATTATTGTGTGATCTAACAAACATTCAAGCATTGGGCCTATATCATTGTATTCTAAAGCCATTGACCTAGATTAATCTCACTATTCATTGTTGAGACCTGGTGATAACCTAGCAACTTGAAAAATTTGTAGAACATACATATTATTAGTCTCCATTCTTCAAAACAAAGTATCTTTTGTGCTTTTCCTTTGATCAGTTTTTGAAAAACCAAAACAAACATCCAACTATCAAAATGATACAAACGTGTTAAATTCTAGGGTTGTCAACATCAACTGTCTTGAAAATCAAAAGCATTGTTCCCAAAAATATCAAAATTGTCAAGCAGTGATACCCATATTTTAATCTTATTGAGACTGTTTCTCATTTACTGCAATTGCCCGCATTGTGCCACAATTGAAGGAAGTCTACCATAGTTAACTTATTTATTGACACAATCGTCTTGTTTATTACCAAAATCGGTGATAACGTACCGCAATTGACCATACACTTTGCCATGATCGGCAGACCTTTGCTGCACTTGACCAAAGATATTTTATTCTTGTTTTTACCTAAAAACCTTGAAAGAACTCTTCATTTGGTGTCCAAAACTATTTTCTATCCCAGGAAAATGCGAAGAACATTGTGTGAATCTTTAAACATTAAAGATCATCCCTTCTCTGAAAAACATGATTATTGTCAAAAACATTGTTAGTTCAAAAGCTCAGACTCAAAATACCTTGATCTCATCATCATCTTTATCAAAGTGACTTTTTCCAAGGCAAAGGTTGAAAAATCTTATCTTTATACATCATTACCACTTTGAGATCAAGATATATCAAAATCTGTCCTTAGAATTACCCATGTCCAAAACATAACTCGAACTTCCTTAGAAAGGGGTTTTCTTCCTTGTTTGCTTTATATCACTTGTTTTAGTTACAAAATCTGGACCACACTATGTCTTAAACACCTCATTGAGGGCCTTACACAAGGTCTAAGGCTAGAACGCAACCTGAGGAGTCATATATCAACAAATTCCCCGCTTGGGAAATAGAGAAAGAGAATGATCCTTTCATTAATACCAGTTCTACTGTATTCCTTGAACAACCCCGAGGGGTAGCTCTTTTCCAAAATGTCACAGAAGAGGAAATAGAGGATGTAAAACAAGATGCTTATCCCACACAAGTAGTTGATGCTATTGTAGAGAGGAATCATGAACGCTTCTTAGCCATGCTGATAAAGAAGGGAGTCAAAATCCCCGCTGAATTTAGTGTATCAACCATATGGCCTGAAAACCCTTTCGTAGGTCAAAGCACTACTCAGCCTCCTCTGATACTGCCTGTGGTCTCTCGAATCTTCCCACCATTGGTATTACCCACATTGACACAGACGATACCCAGTCAAACCAATGGAATGAACCAAGCTAGCACATCTTCCACTCAGAGCATGACAGGCTCGCAACTGAGTGCACCTATGGTTACTAGTATGCTCCCACCTTCGGTCACATGGACAGGGAAATCAAGCTCTCAAGAGACACCAAACACCAACTATTCTAAAACTATGCCACTACTGCAGTCAACTCATACTAGCCTTGGGATCAACACCTCATGCCCACAGGGATCCATCTTTGCAGGTATGACTTACAGTCAATGCCCACCCAAGGCTACACCTTTTCCCATTCTGACATCAATCCAACCTTCGCAACAACCCAAACTTTAGTTTCCTCAAAACCAACTTCTGCAACAACAACCCCAGCTTCAGTTGCCTCAAATCCAACCCTAGAAATAACAACCCCAGCTTCAGTTACCTCAAAACCAACCCCTGCAGCAGCAACCCCAACTTCAGTTTCCTCAATTCCAACCTCAGCAACAGCAACCCCATCTTCAACCCCAACCTCAACAGCAGTAATATCAACCCCAATAGTATCAACCCCAATTCCAATCACAACAAAAAATGCATCAAAACCCACCATGGGCTACTCATGTGCCCCCATTTCCAAATCATTCTGTGGGAATTAAATATCAAGTCCCCAGGATGGAATCCTATGTTCCTACTAAAGGGATAGAGAGGCACAACCTCATACCCACTACTGCATAGAGGAACATCCTCACACACCATCCTCAATATCAAACGGACATGTTAATGCAACAAATGGAAACCCTCCAAACCCAAATGATGGATATGCAAAATTAGGGGCAAACTAAATCCTACACCATAGAGGATTTATATCCATACCCCTTTGATCATTCACTCCACATGTCTCTGTTCCCAAATCACTTCTCGGTACTGAAATTTGACAAATATAGGGGCAATACCAACCCTATTGAACATATCTGAGAGTTTTTTGCTAGTTGCGTCAAAGTCACCAATGATGAAACATATTAAATGTGATTGTTCCCACAAAGGTTGGTTGGACCACCAATGGAATGGTTCTCACATTTACCTCATGGCATTCAATCTTGGGGTGAACTAGCTGAAAATTCCATAGCTCACTTCCATCATAACATCAAGCAAAAGGTTAGCATCAAGGACCTGTGCTATATAAAACAAAAGGATGGAGATTCTTTTGTGAAGTTCCTACAGAGATGGAGGAATATAGAAAACCGCATAACATATGATATGCCTGAACAAGACCTAATAGTCATGTTCGTTGACAATCTAATCCCAGATATGTCATTCACAATAGAATTACAGTTAGCTCCAAACTTCACACAACTCATCGAACGAGGAGTTTGTTGTGAGAAGAACTTAGTCAAACAAGGAATCCTTGCAGATCCAACACAAATGAATACAAACAAAAATGCAATGAACAAAGCTAAGTGGTGGAACAAAAAAAATTGTCACTAGCGATAGTATCATTGATGTGAAAATAGTCAACTACGCACAACCCAAGGTGTCACTGGAAGGTGCACTTGTGGCCAACCAAAAACCCATAGGGCCCACTCAACAAGCATACACCCAAAACCAACCTCTTCCTATACAAGTGGTCACTATGTCAAATAATCAACAACATAATCAATGCAGACCATGGTTTCAATTCTAGCAACGGTATTTCACACCATTAGGAGAGACGATAGAATCCGCTGTACGCAAGTTGATACAATCAAACACTATCACTCTCCCAGAAATCAGGGACTTTGAATAGGATGCAAACAAACCAAGGTGGTATAATGACAAGGATTTCTGCGAGTTTCATCAGGTGAAAGGGCATAAAACATCTAACTATTACCGATTGAAACACGCTATCCAAGACCTAATTAACACAGGGGCCATCAATGTGACAAATACCCAAACCAAAGGCACAACTGATCACACTATCTTCAATGATACCTTTCATGATCACAACAAGGGAAAAGCCTTCGGGTCTGGTGGACAAGAAAAACAAGTTAACTATACATATGCCAACAGTGATAATGTTATCAATTGCCTCAATCCTTCAGATAGCCATGTGGCTACTATCACTATCAAAGACCAAGGTAACAAATGTGCTATAAAAACACGTCGTGCCAGAGTCATCTTACAAGGAGTACCATCCTCATCTACTATATCTATCAATCCTAAAGAAAACTCAAATCCACAACCAAGCATAGTGGATCAAATAAAGTGCACACCTGGCCAGATCTCCATGTTTGACCTATTGCGCATATGTCCATAGCATAAACTGGCACTTGATCAAGCCCTTCAGAATGCATTTTTCCCAAGGGACATAACACCCGAGAGCTTCCAAACTATGGTTAACCATATAGCTGCTAAAAAACATGCCACATTCACAGACCGTGATGTGCCGCCGCATAAACCCCTGCATAATGATCCTTTTCACTTACTAGTCCATGTCCACAAAAGCGCTATCCGTAGGGTCCTTGTTGATGGTAGATCTGGGTAAAACATCTGTACTCTAAAGTTCATCAAACAACTGGGCTATTCAGAATCAAGCATTGATGTCACAAGGAGGATAAATATCAAATCTTATGATGAAGAGGAAAGGTCCTCTAAAGGTATTATCATTCTACTTGTCCGTATCAGTCCAGTGGTAAAAAACACTCCCTTCTAGATCTTAGACCTTAATTTGGGCTACAACATGCTACTAGGGAGACCCTGGATACATGAAATGCAAGCTCTACCTTTGACGTACCATCAATGCATCAAGTTCCCACACCAGGGAGAGGAAATCATCATAGAGGGAGATCCTAATCCTTTCCAATACTATAATGTTGTCCAAATCAGCACTGATAACTAGGTCCCCTCATACCAAGATGCAAGGATTCCCTCTTCTTCAGATTCAAATCCTAAGGATGTCACATGGAAAGAAAGAAAGATAGCCATTAACCAATATGCAAGGATTCCCTCTTCTTCAGATTCAAATCCTAAGGATGTCACATGGAAAGCCAAAAAAATATCCATCACCGACAAAGGCTGTGGTGAGTACAGATCAAAGAGGCTTTCACCATCATGCACATGCCTCAGAGCCTAAGAACTTATGGCATGCCACAACCTGTTATTACAACAGAACCTCCACAACCTGTTCTATTCAGATGTCCACCCACAACCTTTGTCTGATGGGGAGACATAGCAGAAGAAAAGCCATTTGAGAAAGATACCAGTACATGGTTATACCAAGACCCACAAGAGACAATATGACAAACCCTACCCTTGTCGAACTATGGTAATGGTTATAGAATGTTACAAAAATTTGGGTACGATGGTACAACCGGCCTGGGGGAAAGACAACAAGGCATAATGGAATTGTCTCTCCTGCCAACCCAAAGAAACAAAAGGGGGTTGGGCTATGGGAAACTAAGAACTAGTCCTATAATCCAAGATGTCCAAGTTGATCAGGAACAAATAGTAGAGATGCACCGGAGTCACAACACAAAACATTTCTTGATAAGCAACATACTAGCACAGTTGTTGCCCGCCGAAGAGGGAAACACACAAACCCAAATAGACCTCCACATAGAAATTGATGATAATGAAGGAAGTGAGACATCTGACGACCGTTCTATTGAGACTAACTCCCATGAGTATGAGTGGAGATCCCTTCACGGCTCAGAACCATCAATGCAAGATTATTCCCCTCTATCAGACACTATCATAAACCTAGAAGACTTATTTGACCAACTATCCATTGCCGAGAAACCTTGCATAGATAAGCATGTCATTTATCAAACCTCAAGTGGTGGGTCTACATCACAGTATAGTTTTGTAGGAACCATATCTGTAGTCCCTTTCAATCAACTAGAGTCAGACAACCATGAAAGTATCTATCTTGTACACCTAGAGCTAATAGAGTGGGATCAATGAGGACCCCTTGATTTAGATGTCTTCGAGAACGATGAGGCTATTGCTGATTTCATGGGACTTAGGGAAGGCATTCCATAAGGAGACCAAAAGGCAGGATTCTCCATTGACCTCGACAAAGTGGCATATTTTAGGGAGGCAGCTCCTCTTTCCAGTCCACAAAAGAAAAAAGAACAAAAGAATGATAAAAATCTAAAACAAGATGTATCTACTTGCGAAAACCTCACTGAGGCGCTAGAAGATGGAAACAAGGAACTCCTCCCCTTGACAGAGGAGAAATTGGCATTACTAGTAGAAGAAACATAGGAAGTCAATTTTAAAGATGACAAGAACCCAAAGAACATATACTTGGCAAAATAACTCACCCCTGAGGAGAGAGAATAGTTTATTAGCTTCTCTAAAGCAAGGATGATCAACTTTGCATGGTCATACTCAGATATGCTAGGATTAGATCCAGAACTTATGCTACATCATCTCTCGTTGCTACCCAACACCAAACCAGTAAAACAAAAGCTAAGGAAGATGCATCCCCATGTTGCATTTCTAGTGAAGAAAGAATTGAAGAATCTCCTGGATGCTAAGTTCATAATACCTATACCATACGCAGACTGGATATCTAACTTGGTACCAGTTACAAAGCACAATGGTTAGATACAGATTTGCACAGACTTCAAGGATCTCAACATAGCTTGTCCCAAAGATGACTTTCCTTTACCCAACATTGATATGATAGTAGATCTAACCACTGGACATCAAATGCTATCACTCATGGATGGATTTTCAGGGTATAATCAGATAAGGATCACACTACAAGACCAACATAAAAACAACTTTTACATGTCCTTAGGGCACTTACTGTTGAAACGTCATGCCATTTGGTCTAAAAAATGTGGGCGCATTATATCAAAGGGCTATGACAACAATATTTCATGATCTCATTCACAAAATAATGGAATACTATGTAGACAACATACTAGCCAAGTCAATTCTTCATAGGGATCATCTACAAGTATTGAGACCAATCTTTGACAGAATGCAGGAATACAAAGTCCGTCTAAACCCAAAGAAATGTGCATTCGATGTCACAGCAAGAAAGCTACTGGGGTTCATAGTGTCACATAGAGGCATCGAAGTAGACCCATATAAAGTCAAAGAAATATTGGACATGCCTCCACCATCGAACCTGAGGCAACTAAGAGGGTTAGAAGGAAGGCTCCAATCAATCAGGTGCTTCATAGCTTAGCTAGCAGACAAGTACCACCCATTCCAACATCTACTGCACAAAGACATCAAATTCATATAGATAGAGCAATGTGAATAAGCATTCCAAATATTCAAGGACTACCTCCTCAAGTCTCCTATATTGGTGCCACCAGTCCAAGGTAGACCATTGCTTTTGTATATCGCAGCAATGAAGTCAGCATTTGGTGTACTCTTGGCACAACATGATGATGCAGGTAAAGAAAGGGTCATCTACTATCTAAGTACAAGATTGGTAGGATATGAGCTCAACTATATGCCAATTGAAAATTCGTGCCTTGTAGTTGTCTTTGCTTCCCAGAAGCTGATACATTATATGTTGAGTCACCAAACAAAGTTTATCGCACATATTGATCCTTTAAAGTACCTCCTAAGCAAAGCAACGCTCACCGGATGACTTGCAAAGTGGGTAATGATCTTAAGTGAGTTTGATATTGAGTATGTAGATAGAAAGGCCATCAAAGGGAAAGTGATAATGGGTCAACTAGCAGAGGCACCCATTCAGGACCATTAGCCTATTATTTCTGACTTTCCTGACGAATCTATTATGACACTACAACCAGCGATCGAGGTATGGAAACTATATTTTGATGGGTCATGCATTAACCATGGTGTGGGGGTAGGGATAGTTCTTATCACTCCAGATCATGATACAATTCCAAAGTCTTTCAGGCTCAACTTCCCCTGTACAAACAATATAGTAGAATATGAAGTACTAGTCATCAGTTTAAAGATAGCAATTCAATGGAGAATCAATAACCTTAAGGTCTTTTGAGATTCGTAGTTGGTCATCAGCCAAGTCAACAATGATTATATGAATAGATGACAAGTTATTACCATATAGAGCACAAATAGAAACATTACGCACCAAGTTCCATTACATCTTCTTTGAGAAAGTCCCACGAGCATAGAACAAAGCTGTAGATGCGATGGCTACCATAGCTTCATTGATTGATATGCCAGGTAACGAAACAAGATTCCAGTTTCTAGTTGAGCAACTCTTGGTGACATCACATCAAGCATCCATCAAAGAATCAACATGCGTCCTTGTTGGTCCTAAATCCCCATGGTACCAAGATGTATATAACTACCTCCAAGATAGTGTCTTACCTCCCAACATGTCTAGAAACCAGAGAAAGTCCCTCATTCACCTAGCCTCTAGCTATACCATCCTTTCAACTAATTTATATAGATGAAGTCTAGATGGAATGCTACTACGATGTCTCACTTCCAAAAAATCCCAAAGAGCTTTGTATGAGGCACATGAAGGAATATGTGGAACCCACGAAGGTGGCAACAACTTAGCTAAGAAGGTCATCTGCATGGGGTACTATTGATCCACACTAGAGACAAATGCACACAAACATGTTCAAAGGTGTAGACAGTGTCAGATTCATGGGGACCTCATCCATGCACCAGCCTAAGAACTAAATCCTATCACATCACCTTGCCATTTTCCATGTGGGGATTTGACCTAGTGGGAAAAATTACACCTTCTTCAGCAAATGGACACAAATACATCATAGTAGAAATAGAGTACTTCACCAAGTGGGTGGAATCAATTCCCCTCACTTACATAACTAGAAATAAAATAGCAATGTTCGTACTTAACCACATTATCTGTCAATATGCGATCCCTCAAACTATCCTAACTGATCATGGTACACCTTTCCAGAACAAGGATGTTTAAGAGCTATGCGAACAGTTCCATATCAAAAAAGGGTTCTCCTCATTTTATTATCCTCAAGGGAATGACAAGCCAAAGCTACAAACAAAACAATCTTGAAAATCTTGAAGAAAATAGTGAATGAATCAGGGCAAGACTGACATTTACAGCTTAGTCCTACATTATGTACATACGAAACTAGTGTGAGAACACCTACAAGAGCCACTACTTTCTCCCTATCCTATTGATTAGAGGTAGTATTTCCCCTCGAAGTGGAAATCCCATCCCTAAGGATATCATTGAAGAACCTGATTATAGATGAAGGCTATAGAGTAGCAAGGCTCAGTGAACTGGAGTTACTAGATGACAGAAGACAACATGGCTCCGACCACTTACAAGGCTATCAGAATCACCTTAGAAGAAACTATCAAAAGAAGGTGAAGCCATGAACATTTGAGGTAGGAGACCTTTTCCTCATGGAAAATCAAAAGAACCAAGTATAAAGAGTCAAACCTAGAAAGTTCGAGCCTAACTGGCTAGGCCCATTTGTCATTTTCAGCTCTACTCAGAGTGGGGCATTCATACTAGCAACACCATAAGGAGATCATCTCCCTGGATACATCTACAGCATGCACCTCAAGAGGTTCTACCCTTGAGGTCTCTATGGTTAAGGCACCTATCTACATATCCAGAAAATACCAAAAAAATGAAAAAACACAAAATGTTACCTTGGTGAAAACCTAGCAAACAGGCGCCTTGGCAACAACAAAAAAATAAAAAAAGCAAAAAATTAAAGAGAAATAAAATCGCTCTCTCAGTAAAAACCTGGAAAACATGCATTATTGAGTAGGTACCTTGGTGAAAACCTGGCAAACAGATGCCAAGTGTTCAAATCCAGCTTCATCATCAATGAACTCCAAGATCAAAAGCTTGAGCACACTTCAAATGCAAGACTAACTACCCAAGCTATATCCAGAAGCGCACTCCCCTTTGAGCACCAAGAACTTACCCATGGTCAATACTGGTCGACCAGACTAGGGGGCAATTCAAAAAGTCCTAAAAAATCCAAGAAAATCAGAAAAATCATCATAAAATCCTAAAAGGATCAAAATGTCCTGAGAAAATCAATCTTCATAAAAAATAATCAAATAATTACAAAATCCCAAGTAATAAAGCCAACTCAGTTATCAAGAGAGCACAGGGTGATCATGCCCAATCAATCAATGTCACAATCATGAGCTTTGTGAATCAGCATTGGGCTCATCTGACACAGCTTTATCAATCTATCAAATCAATCAGCAAGCAACTGGCGACCAAGCCAAGCTATCAATTGTCACAATCATGAGCTTTGCAAACTAGTATGGGGCCCATCTGACATAGCTTGATCAGCTGCCAACATGATCACAATCAATCAATCAAGTCATATAAATTGTCTTACATAGTGATGGATACACTCAAACCAGACAGGTTAGTCATATATGAGTAATCTATTACTGAAACCAGACACACTCAAGCAATCAAGCCTATCCAAAGAGTCGAGCCAATCAAGAGAATCCAACTACATCAAGGAACCATCCAAAAATGTTGACTAGGTCAGTCAAGTTGGTCAGATGTCAGTCTATTTCACGGTTATGTTCTTATGCTACTCCAGGATCCACCATGTGAGGAGAGTAGCTATGATAGATCATGACTTATTTTCTTTGATTGCTGTATGTTGAATGTTCACTTCAATTTCAGGGTCATGATGATTTAGGATAAATGCGGTAGGAGCTGTCAATTATATGGTAGCCGCACAGTTCCATGATATGAGCTTAAACCCTAGGAAAGAATTGGGCATTCCTTCTCTTTCTTTTTCTTGTTTGTTTTATAGAATCAAGAGCTCATAGCACTATTCAGATGGATTCTGAGTGTGTTGGATTTCTATCTTGGTTTCTATGGTCTTTCCCTTTATATTGCAATCAAGAGCTCACAATGCTATCTAGATGGACTCTAGGGGCGTAGGAGTTCTATCTTGTTTGCTTTGGCTTTCCCTTTCGGATTAAAGAGCTCATAGTGTTATCCTGATGGACTCTGGGTGCATAGGAGTTCTATCTTGATATCCTTGTTGCAGTTTCTTCAGAGGACAGAGCGGTATCTAGATGGTCAATATCTAGCTTCTTTTGGCTCTCTTTCTTTTCAAACAGGGAACATGGTTGAACCCAAATGGTCAATATTTTGGTGTAGTAGGTTCTCTTATTATTCAATCTCTCTTCTCCTTATGCTATCAAGAGGTTGTGATGGTATCTAGGTGGTATGTGATCTAGATACATTGGAATCTTTTCAGAACTTCAGAAAATACAAAAAAAGATGCAATGATGACAAATATTGGAAACAGGGGCAGCGACTTGGGATACTCATCCTTTCTATCCATTCATATCTATCAAAAAATAAAAAAATAAAAAATCCTTTCTATCATTCCATTCTATTAGATCAATCTCAGAGAGCATCTATCCAAACTAACTTCTTTCTAATTAACACATGCATTACTCATATATTTTGCGCATAATATATTGCATTCATTCCATTTAAGTGAATCAGAAAATGAAAAGACATAGTAGTTGCATACATGGTGTAATCACCTAAAAATGGTCACCTAAACCCTATACCCCCAAATGTGTGTGCTAAAAGTGGCCTTCTTAATTAGCAGTACACTTCAACATAGTCATTGTTCTTCAGCTGCATACAAAAATAAATATTGATTAATTCATCATGCATTTCTGAAAGAGTCGACCTATTGCCTTCTAGAAGGCCAGAGTATGAGCTTTCTCTCAGATCATTGCAAGCTCAGTGACTACACACTAACCTAAATGAAGGATTTAGAGCTATATGCTAAAATTAAAATGTTGATTAATCTAAATGATAATGCAATTTTGTTGTTCATCCAAGCTACTTTAGTTTCAATTTTAAAGCACCAATTGAAATGTAAGATATTCAGTTTTAAACCCAAAACAAAGTGTGCTCTAAGATTAGATTGATTTTCTTGAAAGTTAAAAACAACAATATTAAATAAATGCTAAGAATACAAGAAAGCTAAAATGAAAATGAAATATAATAACATTAATAAAAAATTAGGATCCTTTGTGAAGGAAAATAGTTTCTCTTTTATAGAAATCTCTCTTGAATCGATGGTCAAGCTCGAACAAAAAGAGTGGCTCAAATTCAATTGAAGAAGCACAATCCATGTACAAGTGACTCGATTGGTCGAGAGAGTCAGTTGACTGAACTAAATGATCAGTTGTTTTGGAAACTTCCATATTCACTTTTCAGTTAACTGAAATGTTTCCAAAATGATAAATAGTGGAGAATTAGTTAACTGAGTGGAACTGGATTGTTTCCATTTTGATAATCAGTCAACTGAATTTGATGATGTCATATGCATTTTTAATAAATTAACTGATTTTGAATGCACATTTACGTTTTTATAATTAATTTAATTCCTTTTTGATTTAATTGACAATTTTGTAATTTTTATTTAATTAATATATCAGAATATCTATTAAATAATAGTAGAAAGTTTATTTACCAATGTAATGTGATTTTAGAAATTAATTAATTAATCAAGTATGATGAATAATTAGGACCTAGGGTTTAGGTCAGATCGGTTCAAATTTGATGAATTGCCTATTTGATTTAGGACTTAGAATAATCAAGATTAGGGTATCTTGATTAAATGTTGAGATTGGGGGTCTAGGGTTTAGGTGACCATTCTAGGTGATGACACATGGTAAATCATAAATCACATGCATCCAGAAACATCTCATATAAACATGCATTTCATATACACCATCCTACATAAGCATGTCAGTATCATAGGAAAGTAAAACATACATCTACGAGTTTGCATCATAGGAATCATATTGCATATGCATCTCATCATCTAAAAAACCAAACTCATATAGAAACATACATACAACAAGTAAACCAATGCACATCATATCAAATCATTTGGTGCATCTCATATAAATCAAAATATCTAAGTACAATGAACAGTTGCAAGTCTGAAAAAAAAGAAGGTAACCAACATATATATCAATAAATATCAGTGTGTCAGGATGCAAAAATGGATACTACTCAGAGTATATCAAATGAACATCACTAGAAAAATGGCACATGATACAAAATATGGAAAGCATAAGAATCAGCATGTGCTACCCCCACCCTCGCCAGGAGGTGGATGAGGGGGTGGCATATTAGTAGCTGGTCTCTTTGATGAACCAGGAGCTCTAACACCATTACTCTGTAATATCTGTGCCCTGCTAGATCTCTGAGAAGATGTGTAACTGGGCACTCTCTGCTCTGCAGGAATTGCACCCTCATAATGGCACCTCTAGTACTCGATCTCCCTCTGCGCATCTCACCCAGATATATAGTATTAGTCAAGAACATCTTGGTGAGAGGCATCCTATACACTTTCGATGAATGACCAAACCTTTGATCGAGCCTGTCACTCTCTAGTCTTGACTGTTGTAACTAGAGCCTCCAATGTTGTAGCACGAGAATCAGTAGAAGCAAGCCTGGCCTGAAGGTCCTATACTTGCTAAGTGAGCCGATCAACCTCCATACCTCCATGGCCACCTCCATAACTCCCTCCTTGGCCCTATACCCCAATCCATCACCATCACTCTCTGAGCTCCCCCTCGTACTAGTGCCACTACCAGTTGAGGAACTCATACCTACACTCTACTCATCTAAATCCTCCACATCTATATCTCCTATCTCAACATCTACGTCCTCTATCACCACCCTGTCCTCCTCTCTAGGAGCCAAAATAGCACCAGTCCATCAGTGAACTCTACGCACTAACTGAGGTGCCTCCTCCTCCATTACCTCCTCATCCTCCAAAATAACACTCAACCCTACTCTCGAAGTACTAGTCTGACTGCCACTCCAGCCACCTCTAGTCCTCACTCCACCACCAGCACCCCCATGAATAGGATCATCTCCCCCAT
>MU225857.1:425037-435688 GCA_018584345.1 Thuja plicata | reverse complement strand
CATTCAGGAGTATTTAGGAACATGTTAGGGTTGTCATTTATGGAAACACATCAGTCATGAATGATCCCTTGGGGGGAAACATAGTTTTTGTCGATATCCAATTTATTTTTCTTATTAGTGTCCAACACTTAGTCAATTATCTAGGCAGGTAAGTCGATCATCAGTGCGACTAAGCTATTCTACTAAGGTCGAGCATTGTATAAGAATTGTTATTTGTACCAAGTAGTAGTTACTGCCGAGCAAGTAAATGATTACCGAGTACCCCTACAGTTTCTAAGAAGATCAAATTATGAGCATATTGATTGTCGAGTTGAGAGTTGTGTTGAGAGACATCATATGCAAACCGTTTTGACCGAGCACCAGAGACCTCATATGCCTAGTGAAGCAGCTTTTTGTATATGTGTTTGGGATGAAACAAACACTTATGTAAACCATTATTTCTGAATTCTATATTAAATTTTATTATTTTCAAGGTATTTAATGGAGACCAATCATAAAAAGGAAATGCTTAAGCGGAAAAAAAGATGAATCTAGATTGTTGATCTTGACCTAGAAGCTTCATTTATTTTATATTTCAGGAAGCCTCAAATCCCTAATGAAAATGATGTATTAAGGAGAAGAGATCATATGTATACCGAAGAAGCATAGATCAAACATAGTGATCAAATAGAGTAGTCAAGGGAAGAACAAAGTTATCAGATTCAGAGATCAGATGAGAATTGGAAAGAGGAGATCTGTAATCAGCATTTGAAGTGCAAATCGAAGGATCAGGTACTGATACATTTTAGCAAGTGAATCAGGAAAAATCTCTTAATAGAGTGGTCCTAATAGACCTTCGTAAATATCCTAACATAATGCTTACTTAGCTATAAGTTTCAAATCCTTTAATCAAGGTAGACCTAATAGTTTGTAAGCCCTTAATAGGGCAGACCCCTCATAGGGTAGATCATCAAAAGTGATCAAAACTTTGTAGCCCTAACAAATACACTTTGTTACTACAGTAGTGAAGATTTGTGGGTGTCATCCCCACCACAGTTTTACCTTCAAGGTTTTTTTGGTTATCAAATCTTTGTGTCATGAGTTTATCTTATTGCTTATCATGGAAGTGATTACTAGCTAGATGTATTAAAACATTGAAGTTTATGTTTATAAGGTACATGATATGCATGTTGAATCAATTTTTTTCAATTGACTAAAAGCTTTTAAGATTCTGATTCACCCCCCCCTCTCAGTATCTTACTTTCCCAATTAAGACTTCCAATAGTTATGGATTTAAGGCTTGTAAAGATGACAAAGTCGAGAAAGTAGTTTACAGGGTACAAGAGTGTAGGATTGGGTAGTGAACACTATATGAGATGATTGAAGACATGCGACCTTAGAAGAAGCTATTTTTGGGTATACTGGACCTTTAGTTAAGGTCGCTTGATTTTTGGAGTTCAGAGATGAAAGATAAATATGTTTGAAGTCATGTGAAGAAAGTGATATAGCAAGACATAGAAGTTGAATGGTCACGATGATTGAGGGAGTGTAATGTGGAATCCAAACGTGCTTTGTTGGATTTATATTTTGTATTACCTATATTTTGGTAGCGTATGATTTCTGACTATGTACTTACTTTTTTCATAATTATTGGTTCCATTTTGTGATATATTTGGGAGTCGACTAGGTATGTAATAAAGTATATATATGGAGAGATTATAAGAAGTGAAGTATGGATGTTATACGAAGGAATGAATGGATGCATTATGATGTTAGAATAAGATATATGGTGATGGGAGCTATAATTGGAACTAATTAGGCATAGCATATGCTTTTTTATGTTTATTGTGACAAAAACATTGTAACAGAGACATATTTGTGATTATATGAGCAATGAGCTCAGTGTATACCCCTAATCGGGTTTTGTATTTCTTTAACATGGAAATGTACTAATGTAATAATTAGCTTCTAATAGGGCTAGGTCTCCTAATATGGACACAATACTTTTAGTTCTTATTTGTGGGTACCATCCCCATTGGGGTTTTCCCTTGGCCAAGGTTTCCTCGAGAACATATTCATGGTGTTGAGTTGTGTACTTTGTGTTTATGTTCTTTTCATTTAAGCAATTATCTAGTTAACTTGGAATTTGATAAGTTTAAGTTTAAAGTGTTGTAATACTGATTCAATCCCCTCTCAGTATTACTTAATCCTTGCAATTGGTATCAGAGCTTTTGGCCCTTGAAGAGAAAGTCTAATAGCTTAAGGGAGATCAAGATGGATTTTGAAAGTTTGGAAGAAAACTTTGAAGGAACACTAGAAGACCTTGATAAGGCTAAAACAAAAAAGGGTGACTTGAAATTCAAATCCATAAATCAAAGGCAAGATCTTATGGATAAGATAAAATAATATTCAAACAGTGATACATCAGATCAGATAAAACAACTTGAACAAGAGAAAGATACTTTGAAGCTTGATCATGAAACTACTTCTTTTCAAATTGCTAAAGAGATTAAAAAGCTAAAGGATGAAAGAAATAAAATTGAAGAAACCTTAAAAGGTGCTAATATTCAGATGGGACAAATGCATATTAAACTTGATGACTATAGGAACAAATATATGGAATTAGAGAAATACAATCAAATTATAAAGGGATAATTTCTTGAGGCTAAGAAACATATTTAAAAACTTCATATGAGCAGTGATAAGATTGATGAGTAGAGAGATAGACATAAACCTAAAGGAGACATGACCAGAGTTGGCTTTAATGAAGCTGAAAGTTAAAATACTCAGGAAGAAAAAATTGAAGGATTGATGAACAAAGACCTACTCACGAGGAACCTGGAGAGAAGATCAAACCTTTCAGAGGTATATGTTTTGGATGCAAAAATATTGGAAATGTGAAGTGGGATTGTAGAGGTAAAGATCCTTATAAGCCCTTTTCTGGCTATTATTTCAATTTTTATGCATATGGGCACAAGAAGGCATAATGCAGGAAACCTAATCAATAAAGAACCAAGAAAGATTACATTATAGATGATACAACAACTAAGATCACATGTTAGAAGTGAAATAAATTTAGGCACATCACAAATTATTGTAAGTTTTAGACTAATCAGAATAGACAACCTCCTACATGCTACAAATGTAATAATCTAGGACACATAGAAAATTTTTGCAGATACAATGGAACTGAAAATAGAAGTGGACCTCCAGCTATTGTTTTAATGAATAATATTGGCGATATTGGTAAGAGTCTTGCAGAATACATGGATGAATTTAATAGTTGTTTCAGCAAAGCAGGAGATATGAACAGTGATAAGGTATGGAAGTTAAAGGAACCAAGTGAGGAAAATATTCATGGAGAATCGGTAGATGCTACTGAGTCTTCACATGATTCTAACATTACTACATCAACCTAGATGGCCAAGCATGACCTTACGAGGAGCATTGGAAAGAAACATCAGAAATATATCCATCCCTTGATTATGAAGAATAAGCTCTTGTGAGCTTACAGAGAGTATGTATAAATGTTATGGAACATGTATCTGTGATCGCATAGCTTTAAAACCTATGTTTGTAACCACCCTAATTTGGTCTACTCTAGATAGAGGCCCTATTTTCCCTAAAATGTGGTCATACCTCTAATTATGTAAATTCAACTATTCAATTATTAGCATAATTCATCAAAATAAATTTAATCTCCTAAAATCAAAGTCAACTCAAATTAATTACATTTGCCTATTTAAATCAAATCAACCCAATTAAATCCTTGGCTAAAGTTATTAATTAAAAGGAATTAAATAAAGTCTCTAATTACAACTCATCACTTACATATGGAAAGTCAATCCTTGAACCAATGAGAGTTCACCGATCACTCATATGGATCACCAAAGATTTAATCTCCACCTCTCCTCACAAATCAATCTCAACTACTCATTCCTTAAATTCTTCTATAAAAGGATTTCATTTTGAGCTCAATTTGCCCCATAATTTTAGAATTTCAATTACATTCTTATGCTGTCATTTTTGTTTCATAATCTCACATAGCTAATTAGATAACATTCATTTGTGCTTCAAATTGAACCTTTCCCTCAACTTAAGCATGAATTGTATGTTAATTAGCTTTATTTCTTGATGAATATTTGATTCTAGGACTGAATATGTCACTGATTTATGCATGATTTGAGGGCAATTTTGGCTTAAATGACACTCTTCTAAGATAGGAAGCAATATGTATATTTTGATGGTTTCCTTATGATTTTCACTTGATTTTCATAATTCTAACCATTGATTCAATGATATATTGAAGTGTTGTGTTGCAGCTTGTAGGTACAATATTCATACACACATTTCTAATGCCCACTGTGGGGTAGAGCCCTGAATTTCTCATATTTTGAGCCAATTATTCACCTTCTTTTGTTCTCTATTTTCTAGTGCATAATTGCATTTAGGAGAAAAGGATTGCCTTTAATACCAAAAGATCGCATCTTGAAACAAATATCGCATCCTGTATTTCTTGTGTCGCATCCTAAAAATCCTGCATCACTTTTGGTAAAAGCTCGCATCCTGTAAATCCCAAATCACATTTACTGCAAAGGATCACCTTTATGATCCCTAATCGCATTTGGTAAATATTGTATCAGATTTGGGAAATATCATCACATTCAGGAAGTTAGGAATCACATTTGGTTAGTCTTCTGACATGTTTTGAAAATTTGGTGACTAATCAGCCAACCTTTTATTTTTTGGATGAAATTGATCATTTTAGTAGCCTAATGAGTTATTGCAGGATGGTGTTAAAGACTTATTTGGTCAAGAAGATGGAGTAAAAACCACTAACAAGTGGTTTTGTAGGTTTCTTTGCGTTTTAAACAAACATTATTACAATTTCTAGGAATTTAACACACTTTCTACCACTTCATAACTTGATTAGAGAAGTATGCTCTTTTCCTTCATGGAAAATCAGAACCTCAAACATCAAGTTAGGATTTGAATATAATTTGGAGGAAATGAGCTTTAAATTTCTCAAAAGTGCTTTTGGTCAAATTCTTTAAATAGGAACTTGATTGTTGGACTTGAATTTGATTCTTAGTCCAACTAGAGGATTATGTTCTTTTCCCAAGTTGGAAAATCAAAAAATCCATATGGGAGACTAGGTTTTGATTTTGATGATTCAAGGGAAAGAGCTTGCATGATGTTCTTGATAGGAGAAAACAACACGGATAGGAGAGTATGCTCTTCTTTTTCGTGAAGAATCATAAATCTAGACTCCTAAGATGCCAATCCTCTTTATTTCTTTATGAACATTAGAGGGCCTACCGGTTGAGGAAAAAATCTCCCAAGAATGACCCAAGTGAGGACAGATGAATGCCACCCCTTCCATCTCACTATAATCAAAATGCTTCCTTAAGGCCAAAGTCTCACAAGACTACATAGATTTAAGTACTCATAGGGATATAATCCTTAAATTTTCCTTTTGCAATTCTATGGGGGATGGTTGCGAATGGATGACCAAAAATAAATAACATTTTTTAGTTGAAACTACCCAGTTTATCTCCCAAAGGTGGTAATCTTTGTGCAAGGAAAATGGTAATTGCCCCAAGATACTCATCATTTTGTTCCCTCACTTGCATTTGGAGTTGGATAATAGGGCATCATGGCTGGAGCCATTGTATGCTTGGTGATGGTCGTATTATGATTAGCATTTGAGTGTGTAGTTGAGTCTACGAGAAAATAATTTTATTCTATGCCTAGAATTTAAGGAATAGAAGTGTGTTTGGTCACTTAATAAAATTTCTTGATGTGTTGAAATTGCAATAACATGAAAAATACCCCCAAACAAACAACATTTTGACAATCAAAGACATCCATGCTGTTCAAAAACACTCTGCAAATCATCAGACAAACCCTTGAGTAAAAAAAATCTTCACATTTTTTGAGACCAAGTGGAAAAAATTAGCAAAACCATCAGAATCTTGCATTTGGTCAGTCCTGGCTCGCATTTAGGAAACAGACTCACATTCAGGAAAAACAAGGTCGCATCCTGCAAATTTAAGATATAAATTGGTCAGTCGCATCTAGGATAGAGTTCACTTGCACAGGTGTCATGCTCAAAAAATCTATATTTTTGGATACCCTTTTGGCTCTTTAGTATGGTCTTGTTGTTCTTACTGGTTGACCTATTGATGTTTCTCACTCTATTTGTAATTCTACCTTGCATGTCACTTAGGATTGTTGCAGTTGATCCCAAATTGTGTTGTCTATTTACCAAACAAATCTTCTTGATTCTTGGCTCACTATCAAGGCATTCTAACTCTTTGACGCTAGACTATATCACTCCATATAATCACACTTAGTTAACATAACTTAGACACACCTATTTGGACAATTCAAAATTTCCCTTGACATAATTGGAACACTTTCGAGAAGATTAAGACCCAGATTTCATGGTTAACACAATACGTAAATAATACCTTGCTAAAAACTTAGAGAGACATCTCAAAACCCCCTCTTTGATCAAGAATCACCCAAAACGGAAGCACCTCATCACGAATGGAGTGTTGCCTTTGATGAATATAGCCAAGACCATGACGAAAGGGAAAGTCAAGAAGAAAAAAATCATAACCATCCTTTGTTTAATTTGAAAAGTGTTGAGGACATATTGGAAGAAGAATATAAAAAACTCAAACAAAGTAGAAAATTTCAAAGAACCTTGGAGAAAATCATTGGAGAAGACAAAGAAAAATACTTCCTTCACTTAGCTTTTGTTGGAGTCAAATTTCCTAGTGTAGGAGCACCCCTAGTTAGTTAAGTTGTGTGTGTTTTCCTTATGGCATTTTTTGTTTGTAATAATATTGATTCAAGCTTAAGGTCATGTTGACCATAGCATGGTTGAATTAGGATGTGTTTAGTTTGAGTGATAAGAGATTTTGGGATGTGTAATTAGGGCTAATAGCTTGTAAAGCCTTCTAATTGGCACATGTGCCATGATGATGTCATCATGAGGTCACTAGGGTCTAAGGTAAGTTAGAATCATGTTTTCACCCTTATTCGGGTCCTTGGTGAAGTTTAGTGAAGCTTTGAAGCCTTTTGATATGGTTTGCAAGAAATGAGGAAAAGTTGTCAAAGTTGCATTTTGCAACTTTGCAATGTTGCTCTGAAAACATTTGAACAAATTGGAAAATTCATTCAATATATTCCCTAAGGGTTTGATAATGGATTCACCACCCTATATAAGGGAAAATTGGACATTGTAGAAAGGTTGGATGTTGAATGTACGGACATAGTTTTGAGAAGCAATATCAATTATGCAATTTAGTGTGCAAATTTGATGTTCTTGATGACAATAGGGTTTTGATGGATTATTTTTTGGCACTGTAACCCATGCATATGTTAGATTAGGTGTTCTTTGAATTTTTTGTGGCAATACTTACACATTTTTTTTGGTTTTAAGCATCTTTTGTAAATATTATGTAATCTATACTGGTGCTGGTCTGATTGAGAATTTTTATGGTCATGGAGTCATAACTCCTATTCCCACTATGGATTTTGTCTGGTTCCTTGGGATTTGGGAGATGAATCCTTGTACATTATTGGTGCAAGAGGTTGGGCTCTAGAAAGTAGGAGAGCTATTTATGCAATGATGCCCTAGGCGAGCCAGAGGTGCATGGCTAGGGAATACAGTGAACTACATAAGCATTAGGCATGATTGAATGAATTGGATGATTCAATATGAGAATATGGAGAGGAGGATATGTGTGTTTAGAGGCCCCATGTCCAATGAGAAGTTTTGGTGAAGATTTCTTCAAGGTAAAAGAACTAAACCTTATGCATATTCTCAATATTCAATAAAACCCTTAATTATAGGCTTGATTATAGAAACCCATTGTAAGGAGAGTTTGGGGAAGAAATACCTAATAAATCTTTAGGGTTTTCCAAAAGGGTGTCAGGATCTAAACTTTGTTTACCACCTTGTAGAGGATATTTCTAAGTTAAGAGCCAAAAGTTGTGTAGTTAGGCCTAATTCCTTGTAGCCTTGTTTTGACGAGTTTGAAGTAAGTTCTTGAATTCAATTAGGGTTTCATGGCAATTTATGTTTTTAGGAATTATATTGGATTCAATTTTCTTGTTATAATCCTTTCTCTCCATCGGTGACTAGTCATGGTCATATTGGATCACTTAGTGTAGAAGATGTAGGAAGACATCCATGGGGCATATTGATAGGTGAGTTGATTTCTTTGATGGTGTAGACAAGTTGAATTAGTGAAGGATTTCAAAGGAGGGAATCCTTGTGAATTAGGGTTGGTAAAGAACCCTAATAGGCTAGAGAAGTGGCCTAGAGAAGACCCTAGGAGAAGGTAGGGTTAGAGAGAAAGATTTGTCATTACATCAGATTTGTATCAGAGCAAGTTAAAGTTTTGGGAGTTGGTGTATGTCTCTATATACTGGTGAATCAGTAGGGGAGATCAGCATGGTGACTAATGCAGAGTTAGCTAAGGATATAGGGTGAGAAAAAGGAGAAAAATAGACTCCTTGAAGAAGCCCTAGATGAGATGAGAGTAAAACTACAAGAAGTTGTTGATGGAGCCAAAGATAAAGGCAAAGAAGGTGAAAGTAGTGATAGAGGTAAAAAGAAGATTGATGAGGAAGATATCATCCTTGAACTAGACCCACCATTGAATGAAGAACCATTATTGAATTTTGTCAAGGCACTAGGTGGGAAGGCATTAGAAGGTGTACCAATTTTTATCGGGAAAATGGATATTGAGGTAGTAATGGAGTGGATTGATGGGGTGGAAAACTATTTTGAGTGTGAAGGTGTTACAGAAGCACAAAAACTCAAATTTGTAAAGTCCAGGCTGAGAGGATCAGCATTGACATGGTGGAAGTATCTAGAAGATGAAATCTAGTTAGGATTGGTAAACAAACTGTAGCTAACTGGAAATCCATGGTGACTAAAGTAAAAGAGAACTATCTGCCACAGGGCTATGAAATACAACTTCATAGGAAGAGCCAAGGTCTGAAAAAAAAAGATTTGGATGTGGCCTCTTATATAGAGGAATTTCAGAAGTTATGTCTCAAGTCTAAGATTCAAGAAGAGGAACCTATTAAGGTAGCAAGATACTTGGGTGGTCTAAAATGAAACATCTAAAAAGAGATAATTTTGTGGACTCCAACTACTGTTCAAAAGTGCCACAAATTATCTCTTAAGGTGGAAGAGAGGAACAAGAAGAAAGGAGACTCTAATCTTAGAGGTAGAGGAAGAGGAAGAGACCAAGGGGGTCATACAGGAGGTTATCAAGGTAGAGGTAATGAAAAAATAAACCAGGGAGAGTCCAAGTTGACAGAGCATGAAAGTGAAACTACTCCAAGAGGGGGTTATACCAGAGGAAGAGGTACTCAAGGAGGGTATAGTAGAGGAAGGGGTTCAGGCAGAAGCAACTCATACTTTTCAAGTATAAAATGTTATAACTATGGTCAGTTGGGTCACCCGACGTATAGATGTCCTGATAAGCCTAATTCATCAAAACATGGTAAGAGTATAGCATATGCCCATGAAGACACAACAAGTATCAAAACACTAGAGGTTGATCACATTGAGTTAGAGATGGGAGAAAAACTTATGTTCTGGAGAGTTATGATTAGACAAACAGTTAAGGATGAGCCCAAGCATAGGAGAGAATTTTTTAGGGTTAGATATAAAATCCTTAGTAAATTTTGCAAAGTGATTGTGGATTCAAGCTCCACAAAAAATATCATATAAGAGGAAGCAGTAAAAAAACTGAAATTGGTAAAGATACCTTGTGTAATTCCATAAATAGTGACATGGTTGAACAAAGGGCAGAGTGTGTTGGTGAATGAGAAAACTTGGGTGGAGTTTTGTATTGCAGGGTATAAGGATAAATTACTTTTGATGTTTTTCCTATTGATGCACACCATCTACTATTGGACAGGCCTTGGCAATATGATAGGAGTGTAGTGTATTATGGAAAGGAGAATTCTGTATATTTCAAGAAATATAGTAGAACTTTCAAGATTCATTCCTTATTGGAGGAAGATGAGCAACAACCCAAGACCCCTAGTATCTTGTTGAGTAGAAGAAAGGAGTTCATTAATACCCTTAAGGAGGAAGGAAGTGAAGGGTATGCCATCTTTCTCAAGCCTAAGGAGCAAGAGAATCCTAAACAAGAGTCCTTGCCATCAAAATTCTAGGGTAAAAGCACAAAGTTGTGTCACGTTTCAGGACCACTTATTAGCACAGCTAAATTTGAGTATTTCTAAATAAAAATTAATTTTTGTCAAACATATTGTCTAGCTAGATTCATTCTAGCTAAGCTAGATAAGTGGTTAAACTTTTCCAATTGGAAATGTCTATTAAATGCATGTTTTATACCAATTACCAAATAAATGAAATTATTTCAGAAAATCGATGTTTCAATAACCCCTAATATTTTTAATGATATTTTTAAAAAATATGAAAAATATCCTTTTGTAGAACTTAGAGTCAAGATTATTGTCATATAAATTTTATGATATTTTGATTACATCTAATATATTATAATTTCAAAATACAACAAGTAGGTATTTTAACATTCGAGAAGATGTTGCTTCAAATAAATAAATAAATAGTAAATCATATCAAAAAAATTTAAAATTTATATTTAACACTAGA
>MU225857.1:394019-415047 GCA_018584345.1 Thuja plicata | reverse complement strand
AGGAAACTTCTAGAGGACTTTGAAGACAGGTTTTAAAGTACAGGCCCACCAACCTTGGTTCCGTGGAATCAGAATTGCAGGAGGTTGTCAAAACCTTGTTCGTTGGCAAATCGATCGTGTTTATCTTTGTTGGATAAACAAAATCTGTTAGGAGTCCAATCTATCGATTTGAGCACCAAAAAATTCCTCGTCCAAATAGGCGACACCATCTAAAGCACTTGTTGTCACAATTCCTAAAATAGCAACGTCAAGACAAACAATTTTTGTACCATGTGCTAACTATAACTTGGTAGACCAATTGCAAAGAACCTCGGCTCAAATTTATATATTTGAGTTATTAAATATCTCTTCAGTTGATAGGGAAGTTCTTGAACAAACCCTACATTCCAAAAATGTTCCAAAAGACATAGATGTGGCCAAATTCCAGGCAATGGTCAATCACATATCAACTCTACATTACCTCCCCTTTTTGGAGGAAGACAAAAAATCTTTGACTCATCCCCATAATCAACCTCTTCACATTGAAGTCCTAATCCATTAACATGTATTGATAGATGGAGGCATGGGGTTCAATATATTTACTCTCAATTTTATCAAGAAATTGGGTCTTTCAGAACAAACAATTGATTCAAGAAGTAAGATAACCATCAAGGCTTATGATGAAGAAGAAAGATCATCTAAAGGTCTAATTGGTTTACCAATACGAATAGGACCCATTGAACACAATGTGATTTTTCAAGCTCTTTAACTACTATTGACCTATAACATATTACTAGGAAGACCTTGGATACATGAAATACAAGCAGTGCCATCGACTTACCACCAATGTATCAAGTTGTCACACAATGGAATGGAAGTAAAAATTATTGCAGATTCAAGCTACACTTGCAACAATGTTAAAGAAGATAGTATGGTTCCTCACAATAAGGAAGTCCCAAAAGAGTTCCCAGATGAAACCTCTAAATACATGGTGATGAGAAGCTTTGGAAATATAGTAAAACTTGAAGAAACTAGCATGGGGGATTACAAATTAAACACAACACCATCATTGGCTAATATTCATGTGTCTCCAAGATCTTATCAGAAACCATCCCCATCTTTCACACCTGCTACATCAAAAGGAAAAGACATTCATAAACCAACTGGTATGGTTAGAGCCTCTACTTCTCAAGAGGATGAAAAAGAAGATAAAGCAATCTTGGCTTGTCTCTATAAAGAAGAAAATAGAGAAAATGAAGTAAAACATGTTGAGCTATCTCCCAAAAAGTATGGAAAATTAGGTTATTATTCTCTCAAACAAATGGGATACAAAGGAAATGGACAATTACGAGATAAAGGAAAAGAAATCATTGAGCCTATACACATGGAATCTAGGGACACCAAAGAAAAAATAGGGTTGGGTTTCAATAACAATTCAGAACACCCCACCTCAAGAGATGGTCCAATCTTTGACAAAGGAAGTGATGAAGAAGAGGAAGAAACATAACTTGTACCTTGGACATATGAAATATTACTACACATTGGTACTGAGAACCCATACTATCAAGGAGAAATATATGTACCTAATTTTGGAGAACAACTAGAGAATCATGTCCCTTTGTTGTCAAAAACTAATGTCCAAGAAGAAGGCTCTCCATAAGTTCAACAAACAAAAGGATCTCATGAAGAAATCCCTCAAGAACAAGAAGATATCAGCAGAAAAGAGGAAGCAAGTAGCTTGAATACTCTTGGGGAATCCTCTCCTATAAGACAACAATGAGATGCACATCCTAACTAGGGGAAATTGGTGATAGTTTCAGATGTCCTAGATCTACCACACTTTTATCCGCAAATGACTAATAGGGTCCAACAGGTAACTATTGTTGAGTTTTTAAATAGATCTGATGATGATATCACAGACTCACATGATTATGAATGGGATCACATGTCTGATGCTACCATGGAAATTTAAGTAGATGTAATCCATAAATTTGCACCTTTATTGGAAAGAGGAGAAATTTCTAACACTACCCATAAAACCAATGTTGTTACAAAATTGAATGAAGTGATGATGCCTAGGATAATTGATGAAGACACTGGCATCTTACTAGGACTAGAAGAAATCCAAAGGATACAAGATATGAGTTCCAATTTTATAAGGGAAGAAAGAGAAAGTTCAACTGATGATTCACTAGAGTTAGGTCTGCAAAACACTAATAATGACCCTACTAATGATGATTTGAATCCTCGTGATCTAGATACTATAGAAGCCAACTTAACGAAACATGTCTTCTCAGTGAATAGTTTTTTTAGTGACGTGATGTTGTCCTTAAAATCCTCTTAATCATTATCCTTGGTAAACCCCAAACTTATTCATTGGACTGACTTAGACCCTACTCCTATCATGAACTTTCCCAATGACTATACTTTGGCCTTTAATCTAAATGCTTGTGAACCCTATCCCTCTTTCACCAATGCAAGGAGTGTGAACCTTACAGAGGAGGATATCAATTCTCTTAGTCAAATATTGAAAAATAAATAGAGTAAAATAACTGATGGTGAAAACCACATTATGACAGTATTAGATTATAAAATAGTAAAAAATAAAAGATGTATCTGATGGTGAAAACCTCTCAGAGGCGCCAAAAGATGAGATTCTTGATATCCTCCCTGAACACTTTCAACAAAGATCTTTAGTATTGATAGAGCCAAAAAAACCAGTTAATTTGGGTACAGCAGAAGCTCCTCAATTTGTTCATCTGACGCAATCATTATTATTAGAAGAAAAAGAATAATTTGCTGAGATCCTCAAAGAGAAAAGGATCAAATTTACGTGGTCTTATACTGATATGCCTTGATTAGATCTTGAGTTAATAATGCATCACTTATCTATAGCTCCTAGAATTAAAACTGTCAAACATAAACTAAGAAAGATGCACTCACATGGGGCATTATTGGTAAAAGCAGAGCTAGAAAAAATCTTAAAGACTAGATTCATAAGGGTCATCGCTTATGCAGGATGGATTTCTAATGTAGTACCAGTTTCTAAAATAGATAAATCTATTAGGATTTGCAAAGACTTTAGGGGCTTTAAAAAATCTTCCCCTAGAGACAATTTTTTGCAACCCATTATTTATATGATTATAGATCTCACAGTGGGATATCATATGTATTCTCACATGGATGGATTCTCTGGTAATGACTAAATAAATATTTCTCTTGAAGACCAGGAAAATATAGCATTTACATGCGCATGGGGAACAATTTTCTAGAATATCATGCCATTTGGGCTAAATAATGTTGGAGCTACGTATCAATGAGCTATGATGACAACTTTCCACGACATGATACAAAAAAACATGGAGGACTATGTGGATGATAAATTATCCAAGTAAAAGATAAGAATGACTCACATTGAAGACTTGAGGAAGCTACTAGATTGAATGGAAAAATTTCAACTAAGACTTAATCCAAAGGAATGTTCATTTGGAGTCTAATCAGTGAAGCTCTTAGGGTTTATTGTATCAGCTAAAGGAATTGAGGTGGATCCCGAAAAGGTTAAATAAATAATGGAAATTTCACCTCCTCATAATATCAATCAAATGAGGGTGCTTAAAGGAAGAATTCAGTCTATCAGAAGATTCATGTCTCAATTAGAAGATAGAGCGCAACCTTTCACAAAATTGTTACATAAAGGAATCACTTTCAAATAGGATGAGCATTATGAAAATAATTTAAAAGAATTAAAGGACTATCTGGTTAATCCTCGTATTCTCATGGCGCATATTCATGGAAAACCATTGCTACTCTATATCTCAACTACGACTACATTGCTTCGAGTATTTCTAGCGAAAGAGGATGAAAAAAAAGGAAAGCGTGATCTATTCTATCAAAAGGACCATGGTGTCTTATGAGCTCAACTATAGTATCATTGAAAAATATTGCTTGGAAGTTGTTTTTGCATCCCAAAATTTGACACACTACATGCTCTCGCATACACTGAAACTTATTGCAAAAATTGACCCTCTCAAATACCTCTTGAGTAAAATAGAATTGACTAGAAGACTAGTGAATTGGGTCTTGACACTAAGTGAATATGATATTGAGTATGTAGATAAAAGGGATGTTAAAGGATAGGTTATAGATGATAAGTTAGTTGATTCACTATTGCAAGATGATACACCTTTGATTATAGAATTTCCAGATGACACAATCATGCACTTAACCGAATACCCGTGGATGATGTATTTTGATGGTTCTTTCACACTGCGAAGATCTGGAGTAGCGGTATTATTTATCACTCTTCATGGATACAAGATACCTAAGGAATATAAATTTATGTTTCCATGCACCAACAACATCTCAGAATATGAATCATTGATAAATAGGCTCACGCTAGCTGTGGAATGGAAAAACATAGAGTTACATTTGTATGGTGACTATCAACTGATTATCAACCAAGTAAATGGTGACTATCAAACGAAAGATGAGAAACTGATGCCTTACAAGAATATGGTCGAAGATTTGAAAAATTACTTTATTTTCATGATATTCCAACAAATCCCAAGGATAAAGAACAAAGTTGCAGATGCTATGGCAACGCTAGCATTGTTGTTACAAATGGAAGAGCACCAATTTTGATATGACTTCTTGGTGGAAGAATTATCCTTTCCAACCTTTGATACACCTGAATCCAAAGTTATTTTTGCCTTAAATTCCCAAAAATAATCCTGATATGCCAAAATAACTGTCTATCTTACAGATCAAACCTTACCTAATGGTCTATCTAGGAATGAAAAATGAGCCTTAATTAGGACAACATTGCATTATGTCCTCATTACTACTAACTTATATAGACAAGGTATTGACAGAATGCTACTTAGGTGTTTAGAAAAAGAAGATTCTGACCGCGCATTAAAGGAGGTCCATGAAGATGTATGTGGATTGCACTCAAATGACTTTTTATTGGCATAATACTTTTAAGAGTTGGATACTATTGGCCTACAATGGAAAAATATACTGTGAAATTTGACAAAACATGTCATAAATGTCAAAACACATGGAAACCTTATCTATGTTCCAGCTAGAGAACTCATACCTTTTATAACACATTGGCCATTTTAGCAATGGGCCTTTGATCTTGTTGGACAGATTTATCCTAATTTTTCAAGTGGGTAAAAGTTCATCATCCTATCCACTTAGTATTTCACTAAGTGGGTTGAGGCAGTGTTGCTGATTAAAGCCATTGGAAAATAGGTTGCTATGTTCATCTTGAACTACATCATTTGTAGGTATGGGATACCCTCTTCTATTGTAACAGACAATGGGGTCCAGTTCAAAAACCAAGATATCGAGGACCTTAGTTTCATATCACTCAACATTGTTCTTCATTCTATTATCCTCAAGGTAATGGACAAGTTGAGGCTTCAAACAAGAACATCTTGAAAATCTTACATAGAACTATGAGTAAGTCTGGTAGAGACTGGCATTTGTAATTAAATTTGATACTATTGGCCTATAGAACAAGTATCTGAACACCAACATGAGCTATGAAATTTACTCTAGTCTATGGTGTAGAAGCAATGCTACCAATTGAAGTGGAAACTCCTTCTCTATGATTATCTCTTCAAGGTCTTCTAACAGATGAACAATACCACATTGATAGGCTTCATGCACTAGAATTATTAGATGAGCAGAGGCAACAAGTGTTCGATCATCTCAAGGTGTACTAGAAAAGAATGTTAAAAGGGTACAACAAAAAAGTAAAGCCATGAAATTTTGAAGTGGGGGATCTCTTTCTAAGACAGAATCCTAAAAATTAGCCAAATAGAGAACAAAAAGGCAAGTTTGAACCCAACTTGTTGTGGCCTTTTTTTATTACCGTAACTTTTCAGATAGGAGATTATCAGTTAGCTACACTTGAGGGAGATTTCCTTCCTGATACTATTAATACCCTCCACTTGAAGTGGTTCTATGCTTGACATCTAGCCAAAGGGCTTGAAAAGTGAAATTGATTCTCAGAAAATACCAAAAAAAATAAGAAAATTGATCCTCAAGAAAGCCAAAATTAGTGGAAAAAGTCTTGAAAAAAGGTATCCTTGGTGAAAACCTGGAAAACATGAGCCTTGATACTAACAAAAAAAAGAGAGAGAAAGTACAAAAAAATGGAAAAAATTGCCTTGGCAAAAACCTGGCAAACATGTCTCTTGGTAGCAAAAAAATAAAATATTTTTCGAGTGGTGAAAACCTGGCAACCATGTGTCACTTTTACTCCATTCTCCATGTATCATTGCACTGACAAAACTCATCCTTCATGATCATATTTTTGTATCAGTTGACTCTCAATTCCTCACAAATGTCCTACCCGTTCCTGGGATTTGTTTGTGTTTGCGTCTTAAGGATAGGCATTCTACACTGGGGGCATCTTTGCTAGCATGTTTGGTCAGTGTATGTTGGTTGGTAGGTTTTCCTAGGTTCTTATCTAGGCATATTTTCCACTAAAAACAATATTTCTTAATACTTGAATCAAAATGTCACTATCACAAAAAAGGCATTTCTTAAACACCATGTACCTGTAACAGAATTCATACTAGTGTTTCTCAATACTTTAATCAAACAATGTTCCTTAACACTACATTGGATTGCAATTGATCATATTATCTCACTTACTTGAATACATAAAAATACATTGCTTAATTCCAAGTTACAATTGATGATTCTCTATTGTTATTGAAACATGAATCAATGGTGTTCCTCAACACCACATAACAACATATAGACTAATATGGATTGATTATGACTCTTTTATGTTCCAATTATGTTTCAAACTAGGGGCATGTAAAATCTTATGAATTTTCTTTGTCTAATTATCAATTGTTGTTTGTTATGTCTTCCAAGTTACTTCATGACATATATTAAAATAAAAAGAGTCGCAAGGACAGGGGGCATAAATATTTTTTTTTGGTTTTCATCATGTGTTGATTGTTTCAATGATCTTATAAAATTCACTTAATTTGGATTTTTATGGTAAGAGCTCCCAATATGAGTCGATAGCCGCATACATCTTGATCCTTTTTATGTGTAAACTACGGTGAGGTTGAGCCAATTTCCTTGTCTATTTCTAATCAAATTATAAATAAGGTGTATGATACATTATGTACACAAGGATATGAATATTGAAGGTCATTGCGAGCTTCAGATCTTACATTACACATGAACAAAAGAAGATTCTTAAAGAAAAAGAAGATAACTGACAAGTCATTCTGGCATCTATGCCTTGATGCTTAGGTTTATTTTTGACATTGCATCCAATAAAAAAATAGTATTCATACTTTCATGATAATTTTTGGGTATCAGTGACAGTAGTACTATCCGATGACGTTAGTTTCACAAGCATCCTATGATGATGAAAATGCTAAAATGTAAAAAAATAAATGACAGTCCTAGAAGTCTGCATTTAGTTGCATTTAAACTTGCATGATTCATTTTTAAACAACATAAGGGTTTGAGCTCAAAATGATTTCATGGTTCTTTCCAAATCCAAGTTTGACTAATTAATATATGTTACTGATATATTCATGTGGTTGCATATCCATTGCATTCATTTTGCATTCATAATGGGATAGAGAAAAAAAAAACAGAGCATTCAAGGATTGCATTTTTACATCCTAAGTGCATCTATACATATATTTGCATCAAGAAAATCTCAAAAAAATAAATCTACATATCCATATAGAATCATCTTACACATTTATATATCAGCAATAATCAAAGAGAATAAATGATGTCATCACATGAATCTATTCTACATCATCAAAGACCAAGTACATAATCAAAATTTGCATCACTCAAATCATCTATCAAACACATAAAAAGGAAAACCAATGAGCATATCAGAATCAGAAGAAGCTATCAGATCAAAATGTGGAAATGTCTACAACAAGTATCAGCAAGATCATGATAAAGAATATACATAGATATCAAATGTCTATAGTAAAAAGGATGATAACAGAAGGATCAATATATAAAAATCTCATATATAATCGTAATAGTCATGTCTGACTACCACTCTCTCCCTGATCTAGATGAGGAGGAGGTGGTGCATTGGCTCATGGATGCTAAACTAATGGAGGCATACCTCCCTCTGATTACTATACAATAATGGAATACAGAGGTGCTCTCTGAGGTTGTGGCACTGCAACAAAATAAAAAGAAAAGTAATATGCAGCTCTCTAGACCTGATGAGTGGTTGTATAGGCATGAATATCCCTCTTTGATATCATCATATCAAGCTTTCTATCTCTATCTGCTAGCAATGTCTCTAAAGTAGTAATTTGAGCTCTAAGCTGCTCTCTCTCTCTCTCTCTCTCTCTCTCTCTCTCTCTCTCTATGATAGAGTATCTCAATCCCTTCCTATATCCCTTCTTGTATCTCATGGAGGATCCTGTCCTGAAGGTCTACCTTCCCCACTATGAATCTACCCTGAAGATATTTGTTTCTGCTACTACTGTTGCCTCATAAGTAACAGACCTAGATCATGTGTGGAGGCACAAACCTGAACTGAGTACATCTTCCCTCCTCACCCACACCACTGCCACCCCTATCATCCCCATAATCACCTTTGTAATCATGACTATGTCTATGATCCTTGTCCATAGGAGGGTACCAGCCATCTCTACTACCACCTCTCCCATCTCTCCCACCCCCATTTGACTGCTCCACCTCTGCCTCTCACAGGTCCATCATCTATATATCATAATCCAAAGCATCCTCAAGGTGAGGTACTACCTCATCAGGTGTCGTAAACTAAGGTAATGGAAACTGAAGAAAATGAGCAAGATACACATCAGTACACCTAGCATTGGAAACATCTGGAAGATATACCCACCCCACTACAAACATCTGGTTGATCTCTCGTTGAGAAGTCTCATAACATAACTGGGCTCCCTATTGTGCCTCCTCATCCCGACTCTGTGCATAAGTAGTCAAATCCTAAGACATGCTCTTTAACTGGCCAAACTATCTGAGGACACGTGGAACAAGGAATCTCTCAACAATATACCGTGTCTGACCAATCAAGTACCTACTCTAAAAGAAACAAGACATATGTCACCTATCAAAGGTCCACTCCTTGCAATCTAAATACGGTCTCCACTTGACCACTATGACATCATCGAGGACCTGCCGCCAGTATTCCATCTTACCCAAATGGGGCTGCTGGATGAAACCTGAATAAATTTATACATAGGACTCCTCTGGGGCTCTATGCCTATCAATAATCGACTGTGTCACTGGGATGTTGTCCCAGGCCCAAATCTATAAAATAAGAAACAACGGTAGGTGAGCTAGTAAGAACAACATGAAAAGAATGAAGAGCCAAAAGGGTATCCAAAACTACAGAGTTTCATAGTGTGACACGTGTGCAAGTTCCCTCTATCCTAGATGCGACATACCAAATGTGATCTTAGATTTGTAGGATGTGACCTTGTTTTTCATGAAAGTGAGCTTTTTTACCATATGCGAACCATGATTAACCAAAAATGAGCATGTTTCCCACATGCAATCTATTTCATAAATGCAAGCCAAGACTGACCAAATGCGAGCTTCTGATGGTTTTGCTAATTTTTTCCACTTGGTCTCAAAAAATGTGAAAATTTATTTGACTCTAGTGTCTGTCAGATGATTTGCAGAGTATTTTTGAACAAAATAGATGTGCATGATTGTCACAATGTTCTCTTCTTGGGGGTATTAACTTGTTTTTGCAATTTCAACACATCAAGCAAGTTTGTTAAGTGACCAAACATACACCTATTCCCTAAATTCTAGGCATAGAGTGAAAACCTTTGCTTGTGGACTTAGATACACACCCAAATGCTAATCAGAATATGACCATCACCAAGCATGCAATGGATCCATTCATGATGTCCTATTATCCAAATCCAAATGTAAGTGAGGGCATGAAATGTCGAGTATCTTGGGGAAATTACTATTTTCCTTTCACATAGATTATCACTTTTCGAAGATAAACCAGGTAGTTTCAACTACAAAATGTTGTTTATTTTTGGGCATTCATTCGCAACCGTCCCCCATAGAATTGCACAAGGAGAAATTAAGGAGTATATCCCTATGAGTACTTAAATGTGTGTAGTCTCGCAAGAAATATTCAAGCAGCTCTGCTCCACACACATCTAAGCATGTCCAAGGAATGATAGTCAAAATTCCAAGGAAAAAAATGATTACATCTTCGGAGACTTTGGCCTCAAGGAAGAATTTTGATTATTGTGAGATGGAAGGGCTGGCATTCACCTTTCCTCACTTGGGTCATTCCTAGGAGATTTTTTCCTCAACCAATAGGTCCTCTAATGTTTTGAAATCAATAAATAAGATTGGCAACTTAGGAGTCTATATTTATGATTCTTTACGAAGAAGAAGATCATACTCTCCTATCCATGCCATTTTCTCCTATCAAGCACATCATGCAAGTTATTTCCCTTGAATTATAAAACTCAAAAATTAGTCCCCCATATTGAGTTTCTGATTTTCCAACTTGGGAAAAGAGCATAATCCTCTAGTTGGACTAAGAATCAAATTCAAATCTGACAATTAAGTTCATATTTAAAGAATTTGACCAAAATATCTTTTGAGCAATTTAAAGTTCATTTCCTCCAAATTATATTCAAATACTAACTACATGTTTGAGGTTCTGATTTTCCATTAAGGAAAAGAGCATACTTCTCTAATCAAGTTATGAAGTGGTAGAAAGTGCATTAAATTCATAGAGATTGTAATAAAGTTTGGTTGAAACGCAAGGCAACCTACAAAACCACTTGTTGTTAGTTTTTACTCCATCTTCTTGACCAAAGAAGTCTTTAAAAACATCCTTAAATAACTCATTAGGCTGCTAAAATGATCAAATTCATCCAAAAACATACAAGGTTAGCTGATTAGTCACCAATTTGTTGAAACATGGCGGAACACTAACCAAATGTGATTCCTAACTTCCTGAATGTGATGATATTTCCCAAATGCGATGCAAGATTTACCAAATGCGATTAAGGATCCTAAAGGTGAGCCTTTGCACGAAATGTCATCTGGGATTTACGGGATGTGAGATTTTACCAAAAGCAAGGCAGGATTTTCAGGATGCAAAATAGGAAATATGGGATGTGATCATTTTCTACTAAAGGTGATCCTTTGCTCCTAAATGTGATTCTGCACCAGAAAATAGAGATCAAAAGAAGGTGAATAATTGACTCAAAATGGTGAGTAATCTGGGGCTCTGGCCCACGATGAGTGCCAAAAATGTGTGTGTGAATATTGTTCCTGCAAGCTGCAATACAACACTTCAATATGTCATTGCATCAATGGTTAGAATTATGGAAATCAAAGGAAAAGAATAAGGAAACCATCAAAATTGACATATTGCTTCCTATCTAAGAAGAGTGTGATTTAAGCTATAATTGCCCTTATATTATGCATAAATCAGTGACATATTCATTCCTAGAATGGAGGATTCATCAAGAAATAAAGCTAATTAGAATACAATTCATGCTTAAGATGATTCAAAGGTTCAATTTGAAGCAAAAATGAAAGTTGTCTAATTAGCTATGTGATATTATGAGACAAAAATGACAGCATAAGAGTGTAATTGAAATTCTAAAATTATGGGGCCAATTGAGCTCAAAATTCAAGCATTTTATAGAAGAATTTGAGGAATGAGTAGTTGAGATTGATTTGTGAGGAGAGGTGGAGATTGAATCTTTGGTGATCCATGTGAGTGAACTCACCTTGTTTCATGGATTGACTTTCCATGTGCAAGTGATGAGTTGTAATTAGAGACTTTATTAAATTCCTTTTAATTAATTACTTTAGCCAAGGATTTAATTGGGTTGATTTGATTTAAATAGGCCAATGTAATTAATGTGAGTTAGTGTTGAAATCACTTTGATTTTAGGAGATTAAATTGATTTTGATTGATTATGCCAATAATTGAATAGTTAAATTGACATAATTAGGGGTATGATCACATTTTAGGGCAAATAGGGTCTCTGGTTAGAGTAGACCAAATTAGGGTGGTTACATTTTCCCCTCTTTGAATTGATGTGCAAACAGCGTATTGATTCAAAGAATGTCTAATGTTGACTCCAGAAAGTTTAAGAATTTTGTACTTGATTGAATGAAATATAGATGATGAGATCAATCTTGTACTTGATTGAACTAAGACTGATAGTATCGACTTTGAACTTGATCAAACAAAGGTCAATTAAATAGAGATCTAAAGACACTAATTGAGAACTTTATTGAACAATAATTGATAATACTAACTCCGAACTTGATCAAACGAAGGTCAGTACAAAGCTGCTAAGAGCTATGATGTATCACTTCTAAATTTGATTGATCGAGAATTAACAATACTAACTTCGAACTTGATCAAATGAAGGTCAGTACAAAGCTTTTGAGATCTTGATAAAGATCTGAGAGATTGTAGGCATAGATATCTGGCTTGCTTAGCACTGAACCCTTATATCCAACAGTCCCAACTTGATCGAAGGAAACTTCCATGCCCCTAGTCTTTTGATGATCAAGTAAATTTTACTATTTGAGCAAGAATTGAATTGATTTTGAGTGTGATCATGCCCCCTTGGGAACAAAATTGAAGGAAAGAGAATAAAATCCCTCTTTAGAATGACAAATATATGGAACAGGTTGATTGAATCATGAAAGAATCAATGAGAAGGTGAGATGAAGCGAAAGTAAGTTAAGAGAAAACACAATTTTACCAAGTTGACTACCTGAAAATGTAAATTTTGAGTCTGATAAAATGATGTGTGACCAAGATTTTGATGTATGATATAGATTTGTTTGATAAAGAACCATAAAAAACTAATTACGTAAAGCCTGCGAATCATTTTATGAGCATATAGAGCAATTTTGCATTTGGAGGAGACTTTCACAAAAAAATTTCTATGCTATTAGAAACATTGTTTGTGTGTTCAATTTCATTCCCGGTAGATCTGAGATGAAAATAATAGAATTTTTAGAGTTTGGGAAGGGCTTCAGAGCCTCTGAGAAGCTCAAAAAGGTCAATATAAGTCTCAAAAATCACTTTTTACCCATTCATTTTCACTTTTATCCTTAGTAAATCTTGAGCTCTACAGAGAAGATGGTGGTCACCGTGGAGAGACATCAATTTGAACTAGAAAGTCCTCATGATCACCCGGCCCACTACACATAGTGAGTGAGTACATTGAGACCTACCTTTTTACATTTCAAGCTGCAACACAACACTTCAATATGTCATTACATCAATGGTTAGAATTATGAAAATCAAAGGAAAAGCATAAGGAAACCATCAAAAATAGACATATTTCTTCCTATCTAAGAAAAGTGTCATTTAAGCTATAATTTCCCTTAGATTATGCATAAATCATTGACATATTCAGTCTTAGAATGGAAGATTCATCAAGAAATAAAGTTAATCAACATACAATTCATGCTTAAGATGATGCAAAGGTTCATCTAAAGCACAAATGAAAGTTATCTAATTAGCTATGTGATATTATGAAACCAAAATGACAGCATAAGAGTGTAATTGAAATTCTAAAATTATGGGGTCAATTGAGCTCTAAATTCAATCCTTTTATAGAAGAATTTGAGGAATGAGTGATTTAGATTGATTTGTGAGGAGAGTTGGAGATTGAATATTTGGTGATCCATGTGAGTGAACTCTCATTGGTTCATGGATTGACTTTCCATGTGCAAGTGATGAGTTGTAATTAGAAACTTTATTTATTTCCTTTTAATTAATTACTTTAGCTAGGGATTTAATTGGGTTGATTTGATTTAGATAGCCAATGTAATTAATGTGAGTTAGTGATGAAATCACTTTGATTTTAGGATATTAAATTGATTTTGATGAATAATTCCAATAACTTAATAGTTTAATTGACATAATTAGGGGTATGATCACATTTTAGAGAAAATAGGGTCCCTAGTAAGAGTAGACCAAATTAGGGTGGTTACAATAGCCTGTTATCACTAGATTGTTATTTGACTAGATCATTTGTAGAGATGATTTTAGGGAGAACTATGTTAGTTCTTTACACAACGAAGTATAAGGACAAACAATAGAACTTATCTAGTCATCATTTGAAGAGAAAAGTTGAAGAAGATCAAATATTTGAGCAAGAAGATCAAAGAATCTAGAACATTGAGCAATTGGATGAAGTTTAAATTCACAAAATCAACAATCAAAAGGTATTTAGATCACTCGTGAACTTGTGAATATGGATACACTGTTGATATTTGATGTTACTGAGAGACCTCGATACAAGTTTAAGAGAAATCCTTGCAAATCCACTGAGGATGGTCTAGAAGGTGTGTTTTCTCAAGTGCCCTACAAAGTTCTTCAAGTAGAGGATATTAGGGCTTATATCCAATACAAGAATGAATCCTTAGGGGATTTTGAGATCTTCAAGGAAATGAAGGATATGATTAAAGAGGATGCAAAGTGGAAGGATGATTTTTCTCATCTTAAGAAAATCAACATAATGAATATATAATAGAACTACATGATTTTGACAGAGAAGAATGGTTCAAAATATTGTTGAGTAGAGTACACAACCAATTCATTTGGATTAGTGAGCTCCCTATGAAGATTTACAGTGAGTTTATCCATAACATTACTGTTCTGGATAGCTCTGGATTCATCCTTGTTGTATAGAAGAACACCAAAAACTAAGTGGAAACCCTAATCCACTTGAAATGGGATAAGAGGGAAATAACAGTGGTTGACATCTTCCAGCAATATGTTAGACTAGTTTTGACAATTCTTAGGTAAAAAGTTCATTATAGAAGCCAGCCTAACTCAGTTTATGCTGGTGTTATAATGATGGCATATAAGATTGTAAAGGAGAATGTCAAGTATAACCTATGTGAATTTCTTCCACAATAGCTCATTAAGAATGTGAAACAAATAAAGAGAGATAGAACTAAGGCATTCAGATTTGGATATGGAAACTTTGGAGGAAAAGGCAATGTTTATTAATTTAGATATGGCTAATGCTTATAATAGGGTCAAATTGGATTTCTTGCAAATAATTGTCCTAGCTTTTAGATTTTTTAGGGAATGGGGGGATTGGATCATAAGTAGTATCTCATCTACTCATTCTTAGTTTTGGTTAATGGATAGCCTTCTGAGTTGTTACAGGCTTCTAGGGGGCTCCGACAAGGAGATTGTCTTTGTCCCTATTTGTTTATTATCATGGTTGAGGGGATAGGGAGATTAACCAAGGATATAATTAGACAATATTATATTTCGGGATGTAGCTGGGATAATACTCTACCTCCTTATTCTCATATTCATTTTGTGGATGATACTAAATTCATGGGTAAAGCTAGAATCAATGAAGCTATTAATTTTAGAAAATCTATAGACACTTACTTAGCTATATTGGGGAAAAAGGTTAATGATACAAAGTATTTGATCTTATTTTAAATACTCCTTAGTCCATTTAGAAAAGGATTGATCAGATTCACAAATTTCAAAATGGGGCTCTCCCTTTGGTGTATCTTCGAATCCCCCTTGGTACGAGGCCTCAAGTGAGATAATTTAGGCAGGAAATTCTTGATAAATATTTGAATAAGGTTACTCATTGGAATTGTACATGGATTTATTATACTAGGAGATTGACTCTTATAAGGTGATGTTTCAAGCCCTCCCTATATACATATGTTTTTTATAGGTTCCCCCTTCTAGCTTTGTGAAGGATTTTGATTCCCTATTGCAGAGATTTCTTTGCTTTGAAAATATTATTGCTTCTAAATGGAACCTGGTTAGATGCGATATGGTATGTAGACCTAAAAAGGTTCGGGGCCTTGGTCTTAGGCCATCAAGTATGGCAAGTCAGGTTTTATCTACGAAGCTATATTGGAGATGGTGCACATGTTAGGATTGGGATTAGGCTAGGATCCTTAGTGGTAAATAACTTCATGGAGTTACCACTACTGATGTCCCTTGGTGTAGTGTGGAGGGGAAAGGATTCATGATTTGGGACACTCTTAAAAGAGGGGAAAATCTCATTAAAGAGGTTTTTTTATAGTTTGTAATAGAGGCTTAGAGGCTCATTTTTGGCATGATTCTTGGGATGGTAACCCTCCTATCATATCTCAGTTTCCTCATCTCTAACCTCTACACAATTCCTTATGTGAAGCTAGTTTGAACAAGGTGGTTGATTTTAAAAACACAAGGCTCAAAGGACAAGAGAAAGTTGCTTGCTGGAAGGACCCCAATGAGTGGCCAGAGGGGGGCTCTGAGGAGAATCGATAGGAGCTGATAGAGATCTTAGTTGGTAGACTTTGTAGTAATCTTAATTTTGGGGATGTTTTGTCTTCGGGTTTAGACCCAAAGGGAACTTTTTTGTGGCTTTGGGATACCTTTGCTTTGGATGGTAAGATTCATGGCTATGGAGGTGTGCCTTAGTGGATGTAGGATTGTAATAATTATTCTTGGCCCAAGTGTAATTTTTTTCTCTAGCTAGTCACTCAAAATAGGTGCCTCACCTAGGATAATTTGAGGAAAAGAGGATTGTAGGGCCCTTCTATCTATGTTTTGTATAGAAATAATGAAGAGAGAACTTCTCACATTTTCATCTAGTGTTCCTATGCTAGAGAGTTTGCCATATTTGGTGGGGAGCATGGAATTATGATTGTATGCATGATACCGCATTGGTGGAAATTTGGGACAACCTCCCATGAATACTTCTTTTCTCTAGATAGCTTTGTTAGAATAACTGAGAGGGGGGGGGGGAATCAGTCACCTCAAAAATTATTCCTTAAATCAACCCAAAAACTTATTACCACATTTATAAGCCTCTATTTATATTCAGTCCTACAAGATGAATGCCTTGAAATACTTATATCAAATTACTACTTGTCGGAATGCTTTGTAAAACCTTCTACTATATGTTTACCGATAAGTAGTCTTTCTATTTACCGAAATACAGTAAATAACTAGTGTATACCGATCAATCAAGATTTACTTATGTAAAATGAAAAATAATAAAGTAATGACTCATAGACACATTAACACATGAATTTTTAATGTGCAAACCTTGTTAAGGGAAAACCCACTGGGACCAGTAACCCAAATTTTCACTCTTCTTAAGTGAGCTTGGTGAAGAGCCAACCCTATTGAAGGTTAAAAACACACTATTAGGTGTGACCTTGTTAGAGGATTTAAATGAATAGTTTGTCACTTAGTATCTGGCATCTAATGCTACCATCCTTGATCAAACACTCTCTTGGCCGTCAATAGGTATTGGGCATATCCAATGCTACTTTGTATGATAAAACTTTTTGATACTCCTTGAGATGTATCTCAATTAGAAAAGACTTTTAAGTCCAGCTCAGTTAAGAGACTTGATGCTTCAATGGTTAAACTAAAACAGTAAATTGATCTGTTCACATATACAACTTGAATTGTAGATTTTTAGATATATTGTAAGTGTATTACCGTTCTGATCATTTTAATCAATTCAATACCTTTTCTCCACACTGTTATGCTCTGTGATGTTGGATCACTATTCGTCATTGTATGTAGAATTTAGCTCTTTCCTTAGCTTGATTGATTAGGTTTGAATGAAGACTTTCTTCTCCTTCATAATCTCTTCAGCATCTATTCTCTTGTCACTCCCCCTATTCACATTGAATAAGCTTGTCTCTTATATAGACATGATTTCACTATTTCTTGGCTTTCTTGATCTTGGCATGATCCATAATTCTTGCCAATTAGAATTAAACCAAAACTCTTGAGTTATCTCGTAGATATCTTCTTTCCAACTAGACTAAGTAGCTTTAAATTCTTTACTTATCTCCGGCTTTATCTTGTCAATTAAAACAATGATAAGTACTAGTTAAGTCTATTTTTAGCTCTTGACAGCTAAGCATTTTGTCATTTCTGATCTCTTTGTTTTGTTGGCCAATACTTTAGTTAGTCATTGGTGACAACTGACTGTTCCATCTATGAGAATTTAGTTGTCTTCAAGATCTCCATCCTTATCTATCCGTTAGGAAACACTGTAAATTTGTCAATTGGGTTACACTCCACTTTTGTCCGTCAGGTTACACTATGACTTTTCTCATCGGTAATGTTGTGATTTTTCTCGTCGGGTAACACTGTGAATTTTCTCTTGTTGGTCTATTCTCACCGTTGGTGTGCACTCCATCGGTGTATACAGTCACTTTGTGAATACTTGACTTTTATGCATTACTGATAGCATAGCCTTTGATTTATTGGTTCCTTGAAGTCTTTAGCAGTATGTACATGATCATACAGATTATATCAAGTTGACATCGATGAAAATACAATACATTAACTGATTTAATGCCTTGCATTAACTTTTTGTGTCTTGGTGATCATCAATTTAACATCTTCAAACATTCAATTAGTTATAGTTCATCAATCTCTCCCTTTTGCATTCATGGAAACACACTACATTATCACACTATATTATTATGAATACAATATGAAATATAACAGTTGAAGTTCATCAAACTCCCAATCTTATGTATTATAACCAATACAAATATATGGTCCTCGGTAAGCTCACATAGCTTAGATTTGATTCTTGTAGCTCTTTTTGTGTCTTCAATCCCTTCACTGGATAGATGTAGAATCTTTCTTCTTCTGATGTGATGTGTTCTCTTCTTGTGTCAAACTCTCTCCCTTTGACTGTTCTTTTCTCTCTTGTCAGCAATCTCTTCTTTTGTATGTACTCTCCCTTTCTGGTTACATCTTTCCCTTTGGATAATGTGATGGATATAATCTCTCCCTAATGTGATAATGTATATAATCTCTCCCTTTGATAGCAATGCCTAAAAAATATTTGACAGTAATTCCAAAAAAAATTTCTATCCATAAGATACTCCTTGAATTTCCCAATCCATTAGCAATATAACAACTCTGGTGCTTGGAGTAGATAAATACCTTGCTGTGTACAGAAGTTTCTTTGAATTCCATATTTTTTCTTGCATCAACATGAATGATATTCTGATAATATGTAGGCTGATGTAGCCTTCTGGTCATCTTACTGACTAGTAGACAAGGGTCTGACCCCTAGTCTCTTTCTCAAGTACTCAAATGTATCATTGGGTAGTGGCTTGGCAAAGATATCAGCTAATTGTTCCTTTTATTGCACATACTCAAGTATCACCACCTTTTCTTGAGCTTGTTCTCTCAAATAATGATACTTGATAGCAATATGCTTTGTCTTAGCATGCATGAATGGATTCATGGAAATTTTAATTGCACTGGTATTATCACAATAGATAATTACTTGTTCAAGGATTTTCATATGCATACCTTCTAGTAATTATTTGATCCATGCAATATTTGAGATGTTTGCAGCAGCAGCAACATACTCTTCTTCTGCAGTAGACTGAGAGATGCATCCTTGCTTCTTGTTGAGCCATGTGACAAGTTTGTCACCCATAAATAATGCTCCTCCAGTTGTGCTCTTTCGTTCATCTATGTCTCTAGCCCAATCAGCATCGGTAAAGACATTAAGTTCAAATTTTCCTTCTCTGCTATACCATAAGCCATATTCCTCGATATTCTTTAGATATCTTAGGATTATTTTCACAACAGTCACATGTGATTCCCTGGGATTAGCATAAAATCTTGCAACTATTCCTACTGCATGTGTAATATCTGATCTAGTATGTAAAACATACATGAGTTTGCCAATCATTGATCTGTACAAAGTCTGATTTACCTCAGATGACTTGTCCTCTGTTAGCTAACATCCAAATGTCATCGGTGTTCCAACTGGCTTGGAATCTTCCATCTTGAATATTTTCAACACTTCCTTGATGTATTTGGATTGTGTAATGAAAATGCCTTCATCTTGTTGCATGATCTGTAGACCAAGAAAGAACTTGATCTCTCCAAACATAGACATCTCAAACTCTTTGCTCATTTCATTTGCAAATAATTTACATAGCATATCATTGCCACCAAATATGATGTCATCAACAAATATTTCAGCAATCAAAATGTTAGCATTATTATCTTCCTTCAAATAAATATTACTGTTTTCACTAGTTCTTACAAATCTAATACTTATGAGATAGGAATGAAGTCTTTCATACCAGGCTCTTGGTGCTTGTTTCAATCCATACAAGGCTTTGTGTAGTCTACATACCATGTTTATCTTGTCTGGATCAACAAACCCTTCTAGTTGCTCAATGTATACCTCTTCCTCAAGTATTCCATTTAGGAATGCAGACTTGACATCCATCTGGTATACATTGAATATTTTGAATGCAGCATAAGAAAGTAGGGTGCAAGCACAAAGTTGAGTGCTAATTCTATGGAAGTTCATGGCAAAAAAAAATTGGCAAATAGAAATGAGCACCCGTATTTTAAGAAATGGGTTCCCGTGCCAAAACGGGCACCCGTTTTTAAAACTATTTAAAATTTATTTTAAACTGTTTTGCAAGTCATTTTCACAACTTGCAAAACATGATTAAATTTTTCTCTGGACGGGTGCCTATTTTTGAGAGCTACCACCAACCCCCCTGCTACTGTTTTCCCGACTACAGGTACATATTATTGTTTTTTATTAAATATATTTGTTATTGTTGTTTTTAATTAGTTTAATGTTAAAAAATGTACATTATGTTTATTGTTTATTGTTTAATGTTTAATTTTTTTTAAATAGGATTAAAATAAATTATTATATTTAGTTTTAAATTTTAATTTGTAAATTATTTTAGAAAACTAAGTAGAAAACTTATTTAATCCTAGGTAGAAAACTAAAACTAAAACTAAAACTAAAACCTAAACATAATGACAACTGAAACAAGAAACCCTAGGTAGAAAAATAAAACCTAAACACAACTGAAACAAGATTGTAAACTCTAGGTTGAAAACTCAAATGTAAACCTAGACAGAACTTCAATTTTTTTTTTGTAAACCCTAGGTCTAGAAAATAAAGAATAAACTCTCTCTCTCTCTCTCTCTCTCTCTCTCTCTCTCTCTCTCTCTCTC
>MU225857.1:368690-386914 GCA_018584345.1 Thuja plicata | reverse complement strand
CATTTTTCAAAAGATCTTTGACTAATAGAAATAGTTAACACCTTAACATCCACAAATTTTTTATACAATTCAGTTTGAGTCATATCCAAAAGATGTTTTGGATGTGGATCACAAATTTTTGAGTCGAATCTTAATTTAAGAACATCTCTAGCATTAGGTGATACTCTTGTATTATCGTGCCAAAAATTTTCAATCAAAGTTTTGACTTCACCAGTAAGTTCCATGTCAGATCTTGGGAGTTTTCCACTAAAGCTCCACAAATGGTTTGTCGGATCACTTTCAAAGTTAACTCTTCTCTTTACAGCTCTTGCTAAAGTTTTAAGATGAATATTAAGATATCCACTTATGTTTTTAATCATTCTTTTATCACAAGTAGTTTTGTTTACTAAAGTTGTTGTTATTGCTCATCGTGTCGTATTCCTATCTTTAGAATGACTTTTCTTTCCGATTGTGTCAAAGGCACTAGAAACAGTTGATACAACTTGTTTTAGAGACTCATCATTCTTCTTAGATTTGACATAAATTCCTAACCTCTTCATCACTTTTCTCATTTTAGTCATTTTAATTAGTTGTAACATTAATTGACATTGAAACCCAAATTCTTTATTATAAAAAATTTGTCTAAATAATCTACTTGCATATGTCCTAATCTATCTCCATGAAACCAAACCATCCAGATTGTCTAGCACATCACTTTTAATTTGAAATTTTTCATCCATTTCATTACCATCCAAAGGGGTTTCTTTCTCAATTGGTGTTTGTATGGCTACATCCACATTGTTGATCTCAAAATTTATCGTTTGATTGACAATTTCAATTGGGGTTTGAATTTCACTTTCAATTGGAGCTTGACTATCAGTTTCTTTATCATTATTGATTTGGGGTGTTTGATGTGAAATAAAATCATTTACTCTATTTTCAGAAAGAAAATCTAAATTATTTAAAGAGTAACCCGCTAATTCAAAAATATCAAGTTCTTTATCAAAATAAGTTTCATTTGGCTATGAAGACATACCTGTATCCAACACTTGATTAGAAAATGCACTTGAATTTTCTCCTATTTCAAAATCTTCTTCAACCTCTGCATCCATCATGGTGTCCTCATTGTTCTCATCTTGTGAACCGATTGTTGAACTCAATGCTCCAAAATTATCAAGGTTTTGAATTCTTTCTCTTCTTTCTCATTGTCATTTTGCCTCTTTCTCTCTATTTGTTGCAATCTCATTAGCTGTCAGAACCTTTCTTTGCCTCTTTTTGTGTTTGTTTGATCCCATGTTTGCACCAAAATTTGAATTCAAATGAATCCCTTCTTGTCAGATCCAAAACAAGACAAGAAAAAAGAATGTTCTTTCAAAATATTCTTTGTGCAACACGGATATGTCATACAAATGATTGAATAATCATCAATCATTGAGAGCAGACCCAAAAAATTGTATTTTGTCTCCAACGGATCTTTCGTTAACAGGCACCCATTATTTAAATGAAATGGGTGCCCGTTTCGGTTTCAACCGTCCAAAACAAAATGGGCACCCATTTTTTGAATTTTAAATAATGGGTGCTCATTTCTAAAAACTAGGAGTGGGGACTGTACCTCCACCTTAGTTTTTGGTTCAGGACAGGCTTGGTCCCACCAAGCTTGTGCTTGGCCTTGCAAAAAATGACTAAGGCATTTAAAAATAAAATTTGCGCCTTGTCATGGTTTTTTGGAGGTCAACCCGATTGAAATTTTAGACAAAATGAAAACCCATTTTAGTTCATATTGTACAGATTATAAAAATATAATTTTTATAATGATATGAAAATTTTTAGTATTTTTCCAATAATTATTACGCCAAATTGGTACCTAAAGTTGAAATAGTAAGGTTAACTAAAATTTTAATAACTTTTTTGATTTTAGGTTTTTGAAAAAATGAATTATATGTGACCAATCTACATAGAATTTCCTTCAAGATTATAAAAATAAAATCCAAAAAAAGTGAAATTTTCATCAAATTATTGTGGTCATACACCAGAGGTTTTGAAAATGTACTTTATACTCAATTAAAAATGAATAAAAAAAATATTCAATTAAAAAAAAATCAAAAATATTCTGACCAATATTTGATGTGTTAGCTACCTTTCCCCAGAAGGATTTACAAAAATTCATTTATTTACTTCAAAATATGGTGGTCGTACATGTGTGTGGTATGGTCCTGAAAAAGATATTTTGAAAAGGGGTTTTTAAACATGCCTACTAACATATATTTTTTACCATGTGGGTATTAAAAAAAATTACATATTTTAAAACTAGACTCTGAGCACTACATTTTCTATTAGTTTATTTTTCTGAGATTCAATCTCTAAGTGCCTCAAATTTTGACATCAATTGACTACAAATTCTAAAAACAGGAAAAACACTTCAACTTTTTGCCCAAAAAGTAGACTCAACTTCTTGCTGGCACCCAGTAATATTCTCACTCCTTCTAGCCTAGCAATGGGTGCAAAGGTTTCTCTATAGTCAATCCCTTCTTCTTGTTCATACCCCTTGCATACTAGTCTTGCTTTGTTTCTGGTGACTTCTCCATTGTCATTCAGTTTATTCTTGTATATCCATTTTGTACCGATGACATTCTTGTCATCTGGTCTCGGTACAAGTGTCCATGTCTTGGTTTTCTCAATCCGTTCAATTTCTTCATTCATAGCACTAATCCATTGTTCATTATCAAGTGCATCATTGACAGATTTTGGCTCAAAATCACAAATTAGACATCTTGTGTCTAGAGACTTACTTCTGGTTCTCATACCAGCCTTCTTGTCTCCAATGATCTAGTTCTGTGGATGGTTCCTTCGGACATATCTGGCAAGTACAGGTTCAATTTTTTGTCTATCATCTTGATCATCATTTTGTTCTTCATTCTGATCTCCATCGCTTGGTACATCATCTTGAGCAATATCCTGAATTTTGGTATTTGCAGCCTAATGCTCAGGTGCAATAATCTATTGCTCATGAGTTATACATTGTTTCTCAGGTAGAGTGTTAGGTTCTTCATTATAAACAAACCTTTTTTAGTCCTCTGGTTCTTTTGTGCTTTTCTTTTCATTCTTCTCTGCAAATTCATCTATCTTTACATTTGCACTTTCAACAATTTTGTTAGAGGCTTTATTGAGACATTTATAAGCCTTGCTCTTGGTGGAATACCCTAAAAATATACCTTCATCACGTTTGGATTCAATATTTCCATTTCTATCATCTTTTAAGATATAACATTGACTACCAAAGATCTTGAAGTAACTTACATTGGGTGTGTAGCCATATCCTAGATCATAGGGTGTCTTCTTGGTGTCTTTCTTCAATTGTACTCTATTCAATGTGTAAATAGCAGTACTGACAGCTTCTCTCCAGAAGATTTGGGTGATGCCTTTCTCTATCATCAGTGTCCTTGCACAATCAACAATGGATCTGTTCCTTCTTTCAGCAATTCCATTTTGTTATGGTGTTCTTGGTGCAGAGACCTGTCTTTTGATTCCATGCTCATTGCAAAAGTTAGTGAATTCATCTGAAATATATTCCCCTCTTCTATGTGATCTTAAGCATTTTAATTCCTTACCACTTTGTTTTTCTACCATTTATTTGTACCATTTAAACATCTTGAATGCTTCTGATTTCTCTTTTAGAAACATAACTGTCATCATGCTAGAGTAATCATCAACAAAGAGAATAAAATATCTATCACCATAGTAACTCTTTGTCCTCATGGGTCCACATAGATCAGTATGGACTAATTATAGAATGACATCAGATGTATGGGTTTTTCTTTTGAAACTAGACTTTTTCATCTTACCTTTTTGAAACTTTTTGTACGTGATATTGTCAAGCTTAGTCATCGTCGGTAAGCCTCTTACATTTCTCTTTTTTCTTATCTTTATCATGTTGTCAAAGTTTAAATGAAACAATCTTTTATTCCATAACCATATATCTTCATTTCTAGCCATTAAGCAAGTGGTGTCAGTATCATTCAGATAGAATAAGTTACCTTTTGTCTTCTCACCGATACCAATCAACCTTCTTGATTCATTGAAGATCTTTGCCTTCTTATTTTCAAATGATACTCTATGACCTGAATTATTCAGCTGAGAAACACTTAATAGATTATAATTCAATCATTTCACCCAATAAGCATTTTCACATTTTATCAGGTTATTCAACATTATAGTTCCTTTACCTTCAACTAGACAAGGTGTATCATTACCCATTCTCACTAAACCACCATTGTAGTATTCAAAAGTCTCAAACTTTTGTTTGGCACCGGTCATATGGTGAGTGAAACCACTATCTATGATCCAGACATCATTTTTACTAACTTTGGATATGAGTGCAATTTCTACATACCTTTCTTCATCTTCATCTGAATCATCTTTTATTGCCACAAACACCATCTTGATGTCTTCATCAGATTCGGTGTCAGTATCTTCATCTTTACATTTAGCTAGGTAATTGGCCTTCTTTACTTTGTCCTTGTAGTCTTAAGTATCTCTTCTTTCTGATTATCGGTTGCTTCTATAATCTCGGTTATCACCTCTGTGAAACTTCTTTTCAAATGCTCTATCATTACCTCTGTCATCTTTTCTCATGTTAGGACATCTTGCAGCAAAGTGTCCAATATCTTTACAATTAAAAAATACAAGTGGTAATTTACCTTTGTATTTACCTTTGCCTCTCTGCATTCTTCTAGCCATAAGTACTTTATTTTCATCAAGATCTTCTTCTTCACTTTCACTATCACTATCTTTTCTCATAGTGTGTTTATGACTTGATTTACTTATTCTCAAAGAATATTTGAATGCAGACTCTATGTTTGGTAAGACACTATTATCAAAGTTATTCATCTCAAATGAAATTAGTCTTCCAATCAAACTATCTAGAGTAACATTGTTATTTTCTACTGCTCTCATTTCTTTTATGGCAGATACTCTAATAGCATAACTAGGTAGTAAGGTTCTCAGAATTTTACTTACCAATGTCTCTTCTTCTAGTACTCCTCCAACTCCTCGGATAGCATTGACTACCTCTTTGATTCTTGTGTTGTACTATGTGATTTTTTCACCTTCTTTCATTCTGAGATCATCAAACTTTCCTCTAAGGCTTTACACCTTGGCTCTCAGAACATTTTAATCACCACCATGTACAAGCTTCAATTTGTCCCACATCTTCTTTGCAGTTATGCATGCTTTGACATCTTCAAATTCAGCATCATAGAGTGAGGAAGAAAGTTCTATTATCATGCAGTTGTGCTCATGCTTCTCTCTCATTTGTTCAACTGTGAGTGCTCCTGTGGGAAACACATATTTAGTATCTAAGTATTGAGTAACATCATTTCCAATACCTGATAAGTGGAGTCTTATCCTGCTTTGCCATGAAGCAAAGTTGTCTTTGTTCAACTTGGGCACATCTCATCTGTTCATCTTGTGATCTTTAGCTTAGGTCTTGAAACCTTCCTTCTAAGAACACAAGATCTGATACCAATTGTTAGAATAAGTGAGAGGGGGGGGGGTGACTCAGTGGCCTCAAAAATTAATTCTTAAATCAACCCAAAAACTTATTGATACATTTATAAGCCTCTATTTATATTTAGTCCTACAAGATGAATGCCTTGAAATACTTATATCAAATTACTACTTGTTGGAATGCTTTGTAAAACCTTCTACTGTATGTTTACCAATAATTAGTCTTTATATTTACCAAAATACAATAAATAACTAGTGTATACTGATCAATCCAGATTTACTTATGTGAAATGAAAAACAATAAAGTAATGATTCATAGACACATTAACACCTAGATTTTTAACATGGAAACCCTGTTAAGGGAAAAACCATTGGGACTGGCAACCCAAATTTTTACTCTTCTGAAGTGAGCTCGATGAAGAGCCAACCCTATTAAAGGGTACAAACACATTGTTAGGTGTGACCTTGTTAGAGGATTTAAATGAATAGTTTGTCACTTAGTATCTGGCATCTAATGCTACCATCCTTGATCAAACACTCTCTTGGACTGTCAATAGCTATCGGGAATATCCAATACTACTTTGTATGATCAAATGTTTTGATACTCCTTGGGATGTATCTCAATTAGAAAAAATTTTAAGTCTTGCTCGGTTAAGAGACTTGATGCTTCAATGGTTAAACTGAAACAGTAAATTGATCTGTTCACATATACAACTCGAATTGCAAATTTTAGATCTATTGTAAGTGCATTACCTTTCTAATCAATGTTATCAATTCAATACCTTTTCTCCACACTATTCTTCTCTATTATGCTAGATCACTGTTCATCGGTGTCTGCAGAATTTAGCTCTTTCCTTAGCTTGATTGATCAGGTCTGAATGAAGACTTTCTTCTCCTTCATAATCCTGTCAGCATCTATTCTCTTGTCACTCCCACTATTCACATTGAATAAGCTTGTCTCTTTCATAGACATGATTTCACCGTTTATTGGCTTTCTTGATCTTGGCGTGATCCACAATTCTTGCCAATTAGATTTAAAGAAAAACTCTTGATTTATCTCATAGAGATCTTCTTGCCAACTGGACTAAGTAGCTTTAAATCCTTTACTTATCTCCGGCATTATCTTTTCAATTAAAACAATGATAAGTACCAGTTAAGTCTATTTTTGGCTCTTAACTGCTAAACATTTTTTCATTTCTGAACTCTTTGTTCTATCGGTCAATACTTCAGTTAGTCTTTGGTGACAACTGACTATTCTATCGGTGAGACTTTAGTTGTCTTCAAGTTCTCCATCCTTGTCTATCTGTCAGGAAACACTGTAAATCTGTCTATCAGGTTATAGTGTGCTTCTGTCCATCGGGTTACACTATGACTTTGCTCATCGGTAATGTTGTGCTTTTTCTCATCGGGTAACACTGTGACTTTTCTCTTGTTGGTTTACTCTGATTGTCGGTGTGCTCTCCATCGGTGTATATAGTCACTTTGTGAATACTTGAATTTTATGCATCACTGATAGCATAGCTTTTGATTCATTGGTTCCTTGAAGTCCTTAGCAATATGTACATGAACATACATATTATATCAAGTTGACATCAATGAAAATATAATACATTAATGATTTAATGCCTTGCATTAACTTTTTGTGTCTTGGTGATCAACAACTTAACATCTTTAAACATTCAATTAGTTATAGTTCATCAAGCTTGGTATCTTGGCCCCATTTTTATTATCTGGAATTAATGGCTGGAGAGGAATCACAAAGTTTTTTAGGGTTTTGAGAATGGGAGGTTTTTGGTGCGGAGTGTTGGTATTCTCATTTTGTGAGAGTACCATAGTGTATTTTTCAAAGGTTTCAGAACTTTAATGGTGGGTTTCCTCAAGTTTCAGAGAGCTTTGGACCCTTGTCTCACAAAAAATGATGCAGAAAGATATAGAAGAACTAAATATGGAATGTCTTGAAGCTTTTGTTAGTCTCTATGTAGTCAAAAAAGGTTAGAATAGTCAAGGGGCCTGTGTTGGTTGCATTTTTCTCAGAAATTCCTTAAGGCATATATCCCACATTGGCTATGCAGTGAAAAGGCCTTATATTTTTATACTAGAACACATAGTAATGAATTTCCTAAAAGTAACACACCTTTTGAATGACAACTCGATGGTTGGGTGGTGATGTGAACGACGAGTTGGAAGAAATAGAAGGATATTTTGTGGGCCCATGTCAGAGAGCACTTAGGTGACATGGTCGATGCAATGACAGGTGCTGGCAGAGTGCTATGGAAAAATCTAGTCATGATGGGTCTAGTCAGATCATGTAATGGAACGGGTGCTAACAGGTGGCAGACCGACAGGTGGTAGGTCCAAGTAGGATGATGAGGTGGTAGAGGTCCCTGCAAATTAGGTGGTGCCATGTGGCACAGGCAGCGAGGTAGATGGTGGGATCGGTCAGGTGGATCAAATTAAAAGGTGATGTGTGGAAGAATTGGTAAAGGTAAAGATGGTAAAAATAATTTTGATACTATGGTTTTTTTCATTGCGTGAAGGAAAGACACAGGGAAGATATGTATTGCGCAATGGCGAAAGCCTTGACACATGTCCAAGTTAGTGATAAGAAATGTGGGGCCTATGAAGGAAGGGTAAGGTCAGGTGATTCTAGGGCCCAATAGAGAAATTCCACATAGAGGTTAATAGAGTTTGACCAGGATTAAGTAATCTTATTTTTTACTTGTTGCTTGGGTGACTTAAAGTGCATCAACGACTGTGTTTTAAAAAATAAAAAGGGTTTCAAATCTCGGTCATTGATGGGATTTCCGCACCAGGGACTAGCCATTGTAATTGAATTTTCAAAATAATTCTCAGAGGATTTCCATTCATGGTTTCATGTTCTCATACTTGTAGGGGAGTAGATTGATGTATTTCTTGTCCTTGGGAAAGTTTTAATGGCACCGCTTGAATGGATGGTGGTGTTTTCTTTGGTCCTAGAAGTATTTATTGTAGTATGGTGAGCTTGTAAAGCCTTTTTTTTGCATGCTATTTTGGGATGTCTCTGCCCACGCTATGACTATTTGACTTTAATGTGATTTGATCTTTACTTGTGGCTTGATGGGTGATGTCTCAAACCAGATCTTTTTGATGCTCTTTTGGAGAAAGATCAATTAGTTGTTTGGCTCGAAGAAGGACTTTGAAAAATCAGATTAATGAGGAAGGAATGGTGTTAGATAACCCTCTCCTAGGTTTTCCTCCTATATAAGCTCTTATTTTCTCTATTGCAGGGGTTACAAAATTTTTGGCTTCTAAGTGTGAATCCATGATTTTAGTTCCAGGGATATATAGAAGATTCATGTTAGACTACAATTGAATGGTGTTATCATTTGGTCATATTGTTAAATATTTTTGACTCATTATACTTAATATAGTTATCTCAGTTTCAAGTCTCTCCTCTGTATTCATTATATGAGTTTTTGATTTCTAATCCATTACATAGAGTTATATGTGTATATGTTCTATTTCATAGTTCTAATCTAAGATCAGATTAAACACACTTTGGATATGACATAGATTCATTTCGTGTAATTACATAAGGATCTTATAAGTAAGTGTATGATCTGAGATATTTGTGTTTATGGCTATGAGTCTTTTCCAATAGGTTGTCTTATGTTTCAATATTTGCATTGAAGGATTGCCCAATAGATAAGGCACTGATCAAGAGCTAGTTTACTCTTTGTTGATGCATGTCTGATAGAGTTTTTTTTCCCATATTCAAGTCCCTATTATTTTTGGTTTTTGTTTTTTTTCCCATATGGTAATTGAGAGTCAATGAATGTTTGGTTAGCATTTAGCACTTTCTTCTCATAGATATGTTGTTTAAATCTAGAGTTAGTAAAGTGTTCTCAAAGTTATATCAATCTAGATTAGATGCACCCGCCTTTCCTTTATTTAATAGAGCCAAAAGCGTAGAGGGAAGTATTGTCCTTATAGTTGGTCTACTTGTCCTGCAGAGCTTCCATAACTGGAGCTAACCACTCCTAACATCAGTCTCAAGGCATACTAGTAGCTTAAAGTAGCATAACCATTTTCAAAAACCAACATGGAGAAGGTTTATTTGCAGGCTTCAAGAGACTATTTCCGCTAAGCATGATTTGACTTCTCAAGTTGAGGATTGTTATTTTCCTATAGCAAGGTGTCTTAATTTTGCTGGTAATGAAAATTTTTTTGGCGGCAGGATGAGATCAAAACAATCTAAACAAAAAATTAGTAAAGAGAGAAGATGACATCCTCCTCCTGAGGGATTTCTAAAGATTAATACTAGCTGTTCATCTAGAGGGAATCCTGGTTAGGAATAAATTGGAGGTTTTGGAAGAAGCATTTATTGGAATGCTAAGTTCTTTTTTTCTATCTATAAAGGCCAACATTCGAATAATTTGATGGAGGCCTTGGCTATTTTACATTGTGTTGAGATGGGATGTTCTTTAGGCTAGAAAATGATTATTTGTGAGTCACACTCACAAATTGTGGTTAATATGTTCAATGGAATTCAATTTGATGGTTTTTCCTAGCAGCTATCTCTAGTGGCTAACCATATTTTATATCTTTGTAGATCCTGTAAATCCATTTCCTTTTGTCACATTCCTAGGGAGTGGAATAAAGTGGTTGATTGTTTGGCTAAGTGGGATTTTAAGGGATTGGTTGGTTGGGTTGTGGATAAATGATGTAGATCCTAATACTCTAGAACACCACTAGAGGGAAAATCAACTCTGGGGTCTCAACAAAGGACTCTAAACACCATGTAGGTTCTATCTATCCACTGAATTATCCTAAACTCTCCTTATACCTACTAGCATGCACACGATCCCAAAAGGAGGTACTTGGTCCTAAGAAACCAAATCCATTATAATGTGAGTGGGACTTCCAAAGGATTGTAAATAATCTCAACATGAGTAACACAACATTTAAAAACCATTCATTTTGTTTCCCCAATGCATTGGGACTAACTTACTTCACAAATCCTCCAAATTCCTTGTAGTCCTATAAAATTGGTTTTCCTTAATTAGTTCAGTAACTATCCAAAAAAATTAATAAGAGAAATATAGATCCAGATACCCAATATGTACCTCCTACCAAATCCATGAGCATAGACTTCTATATCAAATACAAAGTATCTAAACTTGCAGAGATATAGTGGCCTACAAAGGGCTAATTAGGACCATTTAACAAATGTACTACCTCTTACCTTTAAAATTTATGAAAATAAAATCTTTGAAGAGTTCAGGTACCCCAAAAAACATCCAAATCCAAAGCTAGACCTTCTAGTTCAATACCCATAAGAAGTTATGAATTGAAAACATTAAATTTCTAGGTGGCCACATGGGGATGTCCACCTAAGGCATCAGTTTTCTCAGTCCTCCCTGCATGAAAAAAAAATGGAAATAAATTCTTAAAGTAAATTTGAAGAGATTTAATTCCACCAAGGTTATACGAAATCTAGCAGTGGGAATTCAAATTGCATCCATTTGAAAATAACCCTAGCTAAAAACTACTTCAACAGACCAGTCAACACAAAAACTTAAAATTCTCACCAAATATAAAAATTCAGAGGATAATAGTGGATGAAAATGAAAGATAAAAATATTTCCTAACTAGATACATTTATTTCACATTTCAATCAATCTATTTATGCACGAGGTAAATTATTATTATTTGAAAATGGAGGAAAACTATGATATTCCAAAAACTGTGTTCACTTCTTCATACACTTAGGGCTTCTCTACCATACCATTTTTCACTTCCTCAACCTCTCCTCTTCAAGGGACATCTAAATACCAAGAATCCATCATTTTATTACACTAAACTTTTCAAATTCCACCCTTTGCATGAAGACAAGAAAATTTGATCAACAACAACTTCCCAAAATTGCAAGAAAAGATGCTGAAGACAAAAATTAAATTTTTTAAGGTGTCAACACCCATCCAAAGCTTTCATGTTGACAAAAAAATGAAAAATAACTAGAAAAACACAAAAATTAACCAAAAATTTCCTAAGGTGGCTATGTAACCAAATTGGCTTATAAGGATGGAAAACAGGGTCATGCCACAACATAGATTAGGAATTATTCTTACAAACACAACATTGCATAAAAACTAAATATTTGACACAAGTTGTTATTCTTCCTTGTCCTTTCCTTTTATGATTTCCCGTACACCATATTCTCATGATGAATAAATCTCAAGTCCACTTGAGATGAGTTTTTGGAGTGAAGAGCCCTGATTGGGAATCTGATGTTTATCAAGCCATATTGGCTCTGATTCAGGTTGTCTTCTATATTTAACTATGTATTCCTTGTACTCTCTCCTTCTAGTATTATTTAATCTAGTAGCTAACAACTTATCAAGGTGTGGTGGTACTTATTTGGGGAAAGGATTAAGATCTACTCCCACTTCTTCTCGTTGTACATCAGCTGCAACAACTTATCCTTTGTATGGTGTCAAATCACATACATTGAAAATGGGTGAGATACTAAAGTCTGCTGGTAACTTGATCTTTTATGCATTCTACCCATACCTTTCCAAAACTTGACATGGTCCAACCTTCTTGGGAAATATCTTAGTGTGCTTGACCTTTGGTAACCTCTCCTTTTTGAGAAATGCCTACACTAGTTCTCCTACTTCAAATGTAACTTCTCTCCTTTTTTGATATGCTTGGTGTTTGTACATTTGTGTGGTCTTTTGTAGGTTAGACTTCACTTGATCATGAACATCTTTCATAGTTCTAGCGAAGTTTTCTCTATATGCACCAGGGATAATTTTAGTGGCAAATATTTTCCATTAGGAAAATTTCTCATGTCAGCGACCTGAGATTTGGCGTATAATGTGTATATTAGGTTGGCATTTTCGCCCAAACTTTATAAATATTGGGTCAAATTCCCAGGCCCATCACCCATCGCTTTATGTAATTTTATCCTTTTCTTTCACAATATTTCCTATGAAATCTATTTTTTGGACATGGTAAGTTGAAAAACTTCACCTACAGTTTCCAAAGCTTGTTTTAATTGACGAACCATATTCGCCAATGGTGTTTTTACGTGTCTCTATTTTGGAGACTTTTGGTTGAATCTTTGTGTCCTTTAAGACTTTGGCCCAAAATAGAATTCAAACCATTGATTTTGGATCATGCAACAGTTAAAAAAGAAGGGTTAATTCCTATCAGCCAATATAAAATAACTCGTTGAATAATTTACGGGTTAATTACACTGATAAAATGGAAAGATTTAACCTTTGAGTCTGATAATTGATTAAGTGATTTTATTCAATAATGAAATATTCACAAGAGTTTTACAGAAATTATATATGATTGAAAAAAATTCACAAGTAAAATTAATATTTTATCCTTTTAAATTAAATTTTTTTGCCAATAATATTAATTTTTTGCTCCTAAAATAGTGTAAGATTCGCCAAGATTTTACATATTTTGTAGGGGGGGGGGTGTTCTTAAATTTATCCCTGATCTACACTAATTGGTTCAATATTAAGAAGCTTTCTTAATTCAATCACTCCCCTTCGATTCATCCCATAAACAATCTGAAAAGGTGACTTGTTGGTGCTTCTATTGACTCTGTCATTGTATGAAAATTCACCTTGAGAAAGTATTGAAACCCATTTCTCTCCATGTTGTCTTGTGAGGAGCCTTAGGATATTTCCTAATGATCTATTAACTGCTTCTATTTTCCCATCTATTTGTGGATGATAGAATGATGAAAATGATAGGTTTGTCCCTAGTTTCTTCCACAAATTCCTCCAGAAATGACCAACAATCTTAACATCTCTATCTGACACAATGTTTAAAAGAAATCCATGAATTCTAACTATCTCTTTGAAGAAAAGATCTACAATATAGGGTGCATCTCTAGTGGACTTACTATTTATTTATCTGATGGATACGATGAAGACCAAGTGATGTTGAGTCTACATGATTATAGAAATGGTTAGATTTGTTATTATTTTGTCATTGATGTCAAGCAATTGACTAAAGTGATTTTTATTGTGTTACCATATCTTAAGTTGGATAAGTAAAATGGGTGACAAATTTAGATCAGACAATGAAGAAATTATATTGATTTAGTATTTTCTAAGTTATATATTTTATTTTATCAAGTTGGTGGATTTGATTGAGAGAGTCAGAGTTTGCAAAGAGTTAATTGAGTTACTCTACTGAGCTAGACAAAATCAGTCAGTATAGATTAAATGTAAAGTTTTTCTAATAGGTTATAGTTACCAAGCACCGAGAGAAAGTCAAGTACCAAGAATTAATAATGAGTTAAGCATTGATTTGTGAATGATGACTTTTATTGAGTTGCAAATAAAAGTTTACCGAGTACAGATATTGATTGTAAATGATAATAAGATCATATTTAATGCAAATATATGATGAGCTCAATGATAAAAAGAGTTAAATGAAGTTTGTTATGAGATCTATGATCATGAAAAATCAAAGAGAGGATCTATGGTGAAGATCAAGTGGTTAAAAAAAATTGTGAGAGTTCCAAGAAAAGTTCAAGTTCCAAGGTAAACGTGATTTTTTTTTTCGAGTGAAGATTTATGAAGGAGATGATTGAATGACAGAGCGCAAATGTTTGAAATATAATGAAGGATATTAAGAGGAATAATTTTGTTTGTATAAGTAATGAGAATCATGAAATAGAGAGATGCTGGAGAATTATTTGAGAAGGAGAAAAAGCTAAAAAATAATATTTACTGAGCAGAAGAGAGACAGACAGATTGAAGAATCTACAGTCTGGAGAGAAAAGACAAATGATGTATATGATGGGCCAGTATACAGAAGAGCATAAAGGATCTGACCTAAGAAAAGGTAGTTTCTATATTTACAGAGCAAATTTTATATTGTTTCTTATTAGCATTTGTAACAGAGAAATCTCTTAACCGAGTGGATTTAACCATCCTCTTTGTAAAACCTAGACTAGGTAACATTCCAAAAAGAGCATTTGAAGACCTCTAATAAGGCCACTTCTAACGAGGTGGAGATCTTATAAGATGTAAGGGAAATCCCCTAATAGGGTCACATTTAACAATGTGTTTGTAATATTTAATAGGATAAGTTCTTAACCAAGCTTACTTCTATAGGGTACAATTTTATTGTGGGTCATAATTCCCACAGTGGTTTTTCCCTATTATGTTTCCTTGTTAAATCTGGTGTCAACTGAGTTATTCTGATGTTAATGTGTTTGAATGATTGATTTACATTTTGTGATATATATGTTTGTTTAAGTTGCTAAGTTATTTGGTGAATTGGTTATTTACTATATTCTATTCTATCGAGTGAATCCGTGAGTTAAGTTTTAACAAGTTAAGTTTGATTTTGGTCTTATTCAGCCCCCCCCTCTCAGTGGACCAACAATTGGTATCATAGCTAGTTACTCTGAAGTGATAATTTTAAAAGGAATTGAGTAAATATCTAAAGATGTATAAGAGGGATGCACCAAAGCTTAATAGAGATCATTTCTCTACATGGAAGAATAGAATGAGGTTGCATGTGTCTGGCATAGGAGATTATGGAATTCATTATCTTGATCATGAGTATGTAGCACCTACAACTTCACCTCTGAAACTTAAAGAGAAAAGATAGAAACATAAGCACACTCAAGCTATGATTGAGATTGCATCTATACTTACCGAATAAGAATATGATGAACTATATGGATGCACAACTGCAAAACAAATGTGGGATAAACTTATTTCAACCTATGGTGGTGATTTGCATGTTCAGAAGGCTAAAGCAGAAAGTTTGAGAGGAAAATTTGACTCTATGAGAATGAAGGAAGGAGAAAACATAATATAGTAGAACACTAGACTTAAGGATACTGATAATGCTATTAGAGGAGATAGTTGAATCATAACTAAGGATGATGTTACAAGAAAAATGTTGAGAACCCTGCTACCGATTTATGCTATCCTAGTATCTACTATACAAGAGTTGAGATCCATTTCCCAGATGATTGTTACACTGGATGCTATCATTGGTAAGCTAGCTGCATTTGAGTTAAATGATTTTGATAATAGTTTGCCTGCTACTTAGAAGATTGAATCTACATTTAAGACTACTTTAAAGATTGGAAAAGCTAGGGAAGTTGCTGCCAAAGATGATTATGTGAGCAGTGCTAGTGAGAAGTTTTATAGTTTTACTAAAGGTATTGAAGAGTTATATGTTGGATGTGATGAAAATGAAAGACAATTTGAAGCTTTTTTGGCTAGAAGGCTATAGAGAGACATAGGCAAGTACCGAGGCAAGTTACCCTTAAAATGTTTTAACTATGATAAGATTGGTCACTTTGCATCTAACTACCCTAAGAAAGATGAAGAGAAAGAAAAGAAAGATAAGGACAAAAGAGAGAATAGATTCAGAAGCTTTAGAAACTTCAAGAATAAAGGTAACAAATCTTGTCACATTGATAATAAAGGACTAAGTGATGATGATAGTAATGATGATAAGGAGGTAGTTTATGTTGCAATTAAAGATAATTATGATGTAGAGAACATAGAAGAAACCAGAGCCCTAATATCAAAAGTAAGTAAAAATGAGACATGAATTATAGATAGTGGTTGTTCACATCACATGATTGGTGACACACATAAGTTTATTTCCTTGGAAAAACATGATGGAGGTGTAACATAAAAAAATAGATGTGTTTTGGATTTTTTGATTGAATGATGATATGTTACCAAAATGTAAAGGAGAGAATTGTGGTTGTGATTAAGGGAAGATAAGATGCTCCTTTCTTTCACCCTCAAATACACAAATAGGAGATCCAGTTTTGATCAACCCCAAAGGGTTAATACACAAATGAATCCAATATTTGGAAAGAGACCAAGGAAAGGGATCTTAAATTCTATAAATTGATTGATTAATATGACTAATGATAGTAATTGAAAAGAATAGGAGAAAGTACCAACCTTCCAAAGTGGCAGATTAAAGATTGTTGTTTTCTGATATCTGTAGACTATTTTTGGAGATGCTGACAATTGATACCGAACTAGAACAGAGAGACAGACAAAACCCAGAAATATTTTTCCATTCTGATGTCGTCTTATGAAAAATGTCAACCCTGTACCACTTTTGCCAACTCGATCTGCTCAACTCCGAAAGTGTCCCTGTTCGCATAGTCTGAAAGAAATCCAAAAAGGGTATCCAAATCTGGCCTCGGATTTACAGTCCCAAACCTATACCTATAAGAAAAATGTTTTTTTGTTGGGGGAAAGGGGTTTGCCTTGGTCAAACCCTAGTTTTGGAATTAACCTTATAATATAATTGAAATTGCAGAGATAAACAAAGTAAACACATAAATTCACCTTGCTTGTAATGTCCTTGTAGCGGAATCGAATCCGTGGATCCACAAGTATGCTTCAAAACATGGAATTTAGAATGGGAAGATGTCTTCAATCTCTTGCTTGTAGATCTCCAACACCAAGTCTTGAATGGGTTCTTGAACTTGACAAGGGCTTTGGAAGAAGATGGACGGAGAGATCACCAAATGGGCACTTTTTGGCTTCAATCCTTCAATGGCCTCCAATGGATCTCCTTCATGCAAATGGATACTTGAGAATGATGGATGCTTGCTTCAAATATTACTCAATTTCTTGCTTGGACTTCACTTCATAAGGATGCTTGATGCTTGATTAGAAGAGTTCAATTGCTTGATCATGGTTGTTCATGCTTAGAGAAAATGAGAGGACAAAGCTCCCTTTTATATGGAATTAGGGCACAATATTCTAAGGAGGCCTACATAGGATAATTAAATCATCATTTAAGCCTTTACCCCTAGCAGAGGACCTATATTAAATATAATTTAGGAATCAACCAATTTGGAACCCGAAATAGCCGACCCAAAAGTGGGAGAAAACTATTTGTGAAGACCGACATCCCAGAAACCAAAAGTTCCCAGGATTTGGACCCTGGGACAGGGTCAAGGTTGACCCTATCCTAGGGCAGGGTTGAGGTTGACCCTATCCTAGGAGGTTTACCCTATCCTTAGATCCCAGGATCACAGGTCAGAGACCCAGAATGCATAATTCAAGTCATAAAATGGAGGCTAGAAAGGCAGGTCAGGGTGGAAGCCATGTCAAGATCAAGAACCTATTTAGAGGTGCTTGTCATGACCCCAAACCACTCACTCAAAAGGATAAACCAATCTCCTATGGAAGTGCTTCCATTTTCTGACTATACATTTAGCCCCCACTTTAGCAAGAGTATGAGTTCAACACAAACTCTTGGTAAAGGAGAAAATACAGAAAAGACAATCTTATTAAAATCAAAAGGGATATAGAAACCCTCAAGCCCCCAAGGGACTCGATTCCTTATCATCCTTAAGATCCTAATAAGAGAGACATCACTTAATTAAGAAAGGAGAAAAAGAGTGTGATTATCTTGCCCAATGAGAACTTATGTCCCATTGTGAACCACACAAAGGTGTAACTAGAAAGATGGAGTTGAACCGCCTAGTGAATGTGGCTACTTACTAGTCAACCCATCAGGGAGATCCATTCTTAAAGGGATCAAAGTATTTGTAAATTGAAAACTAGTGGGATCAAGAGATCCGTGTAAATTTAAACTGGAGGGATCAAGAGATCCTAAAAAAAATGTAAAAATATATGTCCATGCTTTAAGGATTAGTTTCTTTTAATCCATAAAGGGAAAAAGTTTTAAATACCATGCTTTAAGGATTAGTTTCTTTTAATCCA
>MU225857.1:348920-364796 GCA_018584345.1 Thuja plicata | reverse complement strand
GATCTATTTAATTGAAATGTAATTTGAAAGAACATGCAAGATCTAACATACACAATGCAAATCTAACACCAAAAAGAAAGAGTTGTCTATTGCGGGTTCACCAAAATGTAACATAAAAAAATAGATGTGTTTTGGATTTGTTGATTGACTGATGATATGTTACCAAAATGTAAAGGAGAGAATTGTGGTTGTGATTAAGGGAAGATAAGATGCTCCTTTCTTTCACCCTCAAATACACAAATAGGAGATCCAATTTTGATCAACCCCAAAGGGTTAATACACAAATGAATCCAATATTTGGAAAGAGACCAAGGAAGGGGATCTTAAATTCTATAAATTGATTGATTAATATGATTAATGATAGTAATTGAAAAGAATAGGAGAAAGTACCAACCTTCCAAAGTGGCAGATTAAAGATTGATATTTTCTGAGATCTGTAGAATGTTTCTAGAGATGCTGACAGTTGATACCGAACCAGAACAGAGAGATGGACAAAACCCATAAATCTTTTTCCATTCCAATGTCATCTTATGAAAAGGTCGACCCTATACCACTTTTGCCAACTCGATCTGCTCAACTCCGAAAGTGTCCCTGTTCACATAGTCTGAAAGAAATCCGAAAAGGGTATCCAGATCTAGCCTCAGATTTACAGTCCTGAACCTTTACCTACAAGAAAAATGTTTTTTTGTTGGGGGAAAGGGGTTTGCCTTGGTCAAACCCTAGTTTTGGAATTAACCTTATAATATAATTGAAATTGCAGAGATAAACAAGGTAAACACAAATTCACCTTGCTTGTAATGTCCTTGTGGCGGATTCGAATCCGTGGATCCACAAGTATGCTTCAAAACATGGAATGTAGAATGGGAAGATGTCTTCAATCTCTTGCTTGTAGATCTCCAACACCAAGTCTTGAATGGGTTCTTGAACTTGACAAGGGCTTTGGAAGAAGATGGACAGAGAGATCACCAAAAGGGCACTTTTTGGCTTGAATCCTTCAATGGCCTCCAATGGATCTCCTTCATGCAAATGGATACTTGAGAATGATGGATGCTTGCTTCAAATCTTACTCAATTGCTTGCTTGGACTTCACTTCATAAGGATGCTTGATGCTTGATTAGAAGACTTCAATTGCTTGATCATGGTTGTTCATGCTTAGAGAAAATGAGAGGAGAAGGCTCCCTTTTATATGGAATTAGGGCACAATCTTCTAAGGAGGCCAACATAGGATAATTAAATCATCATTTAAGCCTTTACCCCTAGTAGAGGACCTATATTAAATATAATTTAGGAATCAACCAATTTGGAACCCGAAACAACCGACCCGGAAGTGGGAGAAAACTTTTTGTGAAGACCGACATCCCAGAAACCAAAAGTTCCTAGGATTTGGACCCTGGAACAGGGTCAAGGTCGACCCTGTCCTAGGAAATGGTTGAGGTCAACCCTATCCTAGGGTAGGGTCGAGGTAGACCCTGTCCTCAGATCCTAGGATCACATGTCAGAGACCTAGATTGCAGAATTCAGGTCATAAAATGGAGGCTAGAAAGGCAGGTCAGGTGGGGAAGCCTTGTCAAGATCAGGAACCCATTCAGAGGTGCTTGTCATGAACCCAAACCACTCACTCAAAAGGCTAAACTAGTCTCCTATGGAAGTGCTTCCATTTTTTGACTATACAAGAGGATTTTTAAGATTTGGAAATGATGTTCCATATCTTGTGAAATCAAAAAAGTTCTATAATTCTATTGAATAATGCAAGATGTGATGATTTTTATTGGGTTGAAGGATCGAAATATAATCTGTTGAGTGTTGCATAGCTAAATAACACAGGTTACCAACTGGAATTTCAACATGGAAAGGAAAAATTATTTGATAAGAATGAGATTGTGATTGCTACTCGAGAACAATCTAGAGGAAATTTATTTTATCTTGATACTTATGTGAAGATTTTCCTATTTTCTAAAGTTGAAGATGTTTGTTTATGGCACAAAGGTTATGTCATGTTAATTTTGACAACTTAATCAATGTGAGTAAAAAGAACAAAGTAAGAGGATTACCAAGATTAGAGAAACCTGGAGATGCTATGTGTAGAGAATATCAAATGGGTAAGATGACTAAATCTACTTTTTCAAGCAAGACTTATGTTACCCAAGGTATTTTGGATTTAGTTCATATTGATTTATGTGGACCCATGAGGACTCAAAGTTATTATGGAGACAAATATTTTATCTTATTTGTGGATGATTATTATAGGATGATGTCTGTAATGTTCTTAGAAGAAAAATATTATGCATTTCAAATGTTTGAGTGGTATAAAATAAGAGTTGATAAAAAGATAGGAAGATAGCTAAAATGTTTGAGATTTGATAGAGGAGGAGAATTTACTTCTGATGAGTTTACATTGTTTTGTAATGAAAATGGAATTAAGAGACATTTTTTAGCATCGAGGACACCATAGAAGAATGGTATTGTTGAGAGAAGAAAAAGATCTATTCTTGATTGTGCGAGGACACTGATGATTGAAAAGGGTATTTCAAATGTTTTTGGAGAGAAGCAGTGAGTAATGTTATTTACACATTGAACCAAGTTCAAATGAAGAAAGGTACAAATAAAACAACCTATGAAATATGGTATGATCACAAACCTAATGTGAGTTATTTCAAGGTTTTTGGAAGAAAATGTTATATCTTGAAAGATTCTAGAGAAGGAAATTTTGATTCAAAAGGAGAAGAGGGAATATTGTTAGGATATTGTACAAGGAGTAAAGCTTATAAGTGTTTGAACAAAGTTACTAACAAGATGATAGAATGTGCAAATGTGAGAATTGATGAATTTGGAGAAAGGAATGATGAAGAAAGAAAGAAGGAACTTGAAGACTATGAGAAGTGTATATATGTACAACCTAATGTTCCTTGTACCTTACCAAGGGAACCTACCAAGGAGGAAGATGAACAAGATGTTCCACAATCGAATGTTGAGGATGATGAACCAAGAGCTACTAAGCCTATTTTGGAAAAGTATGTGAGAAAGCACCATTCCCCGAGCAAGATTATTGTAAATAAAGATGTTGGAGTGATTACTAGAAGCAAGGTACGAGATGATACATGTTTTCTATCTTCATTTGATCCAAAGGAAGTTAAAGATGCTTTAGATAATGAAGATTGGATGAAAGCAATGAAAGAAGAAGTTGATCAAATTGAGAAAAACAAGACGTGGACATTAGTACCCAGACCTAAAGACAATTTTTTTTTGGTACTAAATGGCTATTCATAAATAAATTGAATGAGCATGGATAATTTATTAGAAATAAAGCTAGCTTAATTTGAAAAGGTTATGCACAAGAAGAAGGTATAGACTATGCTGAGACTTTTGCACCTGTTACTAGATTGGAAGGAGTTAGAATGCTTATGGCTTATGATGCTTACATAGGATTCAAAGTATATCAAATGGATGTTATGTCTACATTTCTTAATGGGATACTTGAAGAAGAAGTATACATTGAGCAACTTGAAGGATTCATTGAGAACACAAACAAGAACAAGGTATGCAAGTTACGTAATGCTTTATATCAATTGAAGCAAGCACCCCGAGCATTGTATTAGAGATTTCACTCTTATCTAATCAAAATAGGATTTCAAAGAACAAGTGATAACAATAATTTTTACTTGAAATATGATAGTGATAGTAAGGTATTAATTGCTGATATTTTTGTTGATGACATTATTTTTGGAGGCAATGACACTTTATGTAAAGGATTTGTTGATGAAATGACAGAAGAGTTTGAAATGTCAATGATTGGAGAGATTAAGTTATTTATAGGTCTACAAATACAACAAGTTACTGGAGGAATCTATATTTCACAAGTCAAGTATGTCAAAGATATTCTCAAGACATTTGGTATGGATGATTCCAATCCTATTGGAACACGTATGGTTACCAGATCTAAATTATCAAAAGAAGATGAGACACAAGATGTGGATAATACTCTTTACTGATCTATGATTGGTAAATTGAAGTATGTTTTTCACAGTAGACTTGATATAGAACACGTTGTTGGGATTGTTGCAATATTTTCTTCCAATCTGAAGGAAACACATATTTCTGCAGTAAAAATAATTTTGAGATATCTGAAAGGCACTAAACAGTTTTGATTATTGTTCAAGAAAGGAGGTACTTTTGATTTGCAAGTCTACACTGATGTAGATTAGGCTGGTAATATTAATGATAGAGAAATTACTAGTGGAGGAGCATTCTTTCTAGGTGAAATATTGGTTACATGGCTGAGCAAGAAACAAATTTGCATTTCACTGTCTACTGTCAAGGCTGAATATGTTGTTTCTGCTATGAATTGTGCAAATATTGTTTGAATTAAACAATTACTTGAAGGTATGAAAGAGGAGATCACAGATCTAGTCACTATTTTCTGTGACATTACAAGTGTTATTAATATATCAAAGAAATCAATTATGCATTCAAAGACCAAGCACATTTCTATCAAGTATCACTACTTGAGAGAACAAGTACAAGAGAAGAATGTGAGATTTGAGTATGTTAATTCAAAGGAACAATTGGTTGATATCTTTACAAAGCCACTACCCAAAGATGATTTTGAGTATCTAAGAGGTAAATTAGGGGTCCCTCCCCTATCCAATATTCACTAAGATGCATGAGGCATGTTGCATCAATTCTATATTTCATTAGAATATCTATTCTGTAATTGATGTTAGTATGGAACACTTTACGAGTTTCATGAAGTTGTGAATATTTGTGTATGTAATATTTTATGAGTACATGTCAGGTATGATCCACTACTGGAACAATTTTTCCAGAGTATGAATTTTTGGCAATGTTGTCAAAGAGGGAGAATGAATTGATGACATGATGGCATTTATCCATAAGGGAGATATTAAAGAAAGAGGGAGAAAATGAATTGCAAGTATTTACTCACTAAGGAGAATTAGTTTGTATGATACAGAACGTGAAGATTTATCCAAGAGGGAGTTTCTATTTGAAGATTGAACATCAAAGTGGAAATAGAAATATCAATTCAGAGGGAGTACAATTTTGTATTTGAGTTTTGTCATCATCAATTGCTATAACATAGTTATAGTGGATGCCATTAATGCCAAAGAGGCATATTGTTGATTGATTTGATAGATATGATGAAGACCGAGTGATACCGAGTCTACATGATTGTAGAAATGGTTAGATCAGTCATTTTTTTGTCATTGTTGTCAAGAAATTGACTAAAGTAAATTTTATTGTGTTACCATAGGTAAAGTTGGAGAAGTAAAATGGGTGAAAATTTTAGATCAGACAATGATGAAGTTATTTTCTACTATATATTTGATGTTATGAATTTGGTGGATTTTATTGAGAGAGTCAAATTTTGCAAAGAGTTAATTGAGCTACTCTACTGAGCTAGATAGAGTCAGTCAGTATAGAGTAAATGTAAAGTTTTGTTAATCAGTTATAGTTACCGAGCACCAAGATAAAGTCAAGTATCAAGCACTAAGAATGAGTTAAGCAACAAGAAGTGAATGATGATAGTTATCGAGTTTCAAAGAAAATTTTATCGAGTAGAGATATTAATTGTAAATGATGATAAGATCAAATTTAATGTGAAGCTATGATGAGTTGGATGAGAAAAATAATTAAATGAAGTTTTTCATGAAATCTATGATCGTGAAAAATCAAAGAGAAGATCTATGGAAAATATTTCATCAAGTCATTAAAAAAAATTGTGAGAATTCCAAGAAAATTTCAAGTTTTGAGGTAAAAGTGATTTGTTTTACCGAGTGAAGATTTTTGAAGGAGATGATCAAACGATAGAGCGCAAATGTTGGAAATATAATAAAGGAAATTAGGAGGCAAAACATTTTATATATAAGTAATGAGAAATAATGAAACAGAGATATGTTGGCAAATTAAATTGAGAAGGAGAAAAAGCTATAGAACAACATTTACCGAGCAGAACAGAGAAAGACAAATTGAAGAATCTATAGCCTAGAGAGCAGAGAAAAATGTTGTATATGATACTAGTATACAAAAGGGCATAAAGGATCTTACCCAAGAAAAGGTAGTTGCTATATTTACAGATCAAATTTTATACTCTTTCTTATTAGCATTTGTAACAGAGAAATCTCTTAATCGAGTGGATTTAACCATCCTATTTGTAAAACCTAGACTTAGGTAACATTCCAAAAAGAGTGTTTGAAGACCTCTGACAAGGTCACTCCTAATAGGGTGAAGATCTTAGAAGATCTAAGGGAAATCCTCTAACAGGGTCACATTTAACAATGTGTTTGTAAAGTTTAACATGATTAGTTATTAACCGAGTGTACTTCAGAAGGGTACAATTTTATTGTGGGTCACAATTACCACATAGGTTTTTCCCTATTGGGTTTCCTCGTTAAATATAGTGTCAACTGAGTTGTTATGATGTTAATGAGTTTGAATGATTAATTTACATATTGTGAGATATATGTTTTTTAAGTTGCTAAGTTATTTGGTGAATTGGTTATTTGTAGTATTTAGTTCTACCGAGTGAATCAGTGAGTTTAGTTTTAAGATTTTAAGTTTGATTTTGGTCTGATTCACCCCCCCCATCTCAGTGGACCAAAACTTACAAGGTAAGAAATCATCCATTTTACTAATTTTATCCACAACAACAAGAACACTGTCAAATCCTCTTTGGGTCTTGGGAAATCCCATGAAAAAATCCATGTGTACATGCTCCCATGGTCTTGATAGAATGGGTAAAGGGTGACATAAACTTGCATTTGTACTTCTCCCTTTGGCTTTTTGACAAATAGAACATGTCTCTATAGTCTCCTAACATCAACTTGTAGATTTGGCCAAAAGTAATTCCTTCTTATTAGCTCCAATGTCTTATCTAATACAAAATGACCAAACATTTCACCATTGTGTTTTTCTTGAATGATATTGGTTCTCATTGAACACTTTGGGATGCATAGTTGTCCTCCCTTAAAAACAAGTGCTTGTATCAAATAATCATAAAATTCGTGATTAAATCTATCATTCAAATAAAGGCATACCTGATATACTTACCCAAAGTCTTCATCTACTGCATACATGTCCTTCACAACATCAATCCAAACACTTTTCATTTGAATCTTCGAAATAGTAAGCACTCTACTACTTAGTGCATCAGCAACTTTATTTGCAAATCCATTTTTGTGCTTGATAGAAAAGGTGTAGGCTTGTAAGGTTTCCACACACTTCATGTACTTATGAATCAACTTGTCTTGGATATTAATGAAACTCAAGGCCTGGTTATCTATATAGAAAATGAACTCTTTGGGTAACAAATAGTGTATCCACTTCTTGAGGGATTGGACCAATGCATACATCTCTAGATCATATGATGAATATCTCTTTTGTTGTCATTTTAATTTTCACTAAATAATGCTATGGGTCTTCCTTCTTGACTTAAGACACCTCCTATGAAAACTAGACTAGCATCACACTCAATTTGGAAAACTTTGTTAAAATTAGGGAATTTTAGGACAGGGTATTAGGCTACCTTTTGTTTAAGGAGTTCAAAGGCTTCATTAGATTCTTTGGTCCAAAAAATTTTACATTTCCCCCCCTTGATAGTATCTAGGATAGGTGCACAAATCATACTAAAACCCCTTATTAAATTTGTATAAAAAGTGGCTAATCCATGAAAGCTCCTGACTCCATAAATTTTCCTAGGAGTAGGCTATGAAAGAATTGCACTTACCTTATCTTGATCCCTCTTGAGAGTACCCTTGGAGATCACAAATCAGAGGTATGTAAGTTCCTCTTGCATGAAAATACACTTTTCCATGTTTATCTTCAACTTCTCTTCATATAATCTCTTCAACACCATATCTATGTGATTCAAATGCTCTTCTCTTGTGCTACTAAAAATCAGAATGTCATCTAGATAAACTATGACCAATTCTCCTATAAAATATTTAAGGACCTCATTCATGAACCTCATAAATGTACTCGGGGCATTAGATAACTCAAAATGCATCACTTTCCACTCATACAAACCCTCATTGGTTTTAAAGGTTGTCTTCCATTCATCCCCTCGCCTAATCATTATTTGATGGTACCCACTCTTCAAATTAATTTTAGAGAAATATCTTGCACCCCCCCCCCCCAAACAATCAAGTAAATATTCTATTAGAGGCATTGGAAATCTATACCTTATTGTTATTTAGTTGAGGTCTTTAGAATCAAGGCAAAGCCTCCAAGTTTATTCCTTCTTTGTCGCCAAAACAACATACATTGTACATGGCCTTAGGCTCTTTCCAATTAGACCAGATTCACGTATCTCTTGTATTTGTTTTTTCATCTCCTCATTCTGCCATGGTATTAGTTTGTAGGATTCTTTGTTAGGTACTATAGATCCTGGTATGAGATCTATACAGTGACCTATTTACCTCATTGGTCGTATATTTCTTGGCATATCATCTGTAACTATACCCTGATATTTGTCAAGAATGATGGCCACTTCTTCATCCAACTTTGGTGTCTTTTTCTCTGCATTTTCTACCTTCAAAACAAAACTGTCATTGTTTACAAATGCATTAGTCGCCTTCATCTCCATTGGAAAATATTCTACCTTGTCTTTAAGCATAGGTATGAGTTCAGTGAAAGGTTCATTCTTATCTTCTACTGCCTTCAATAATTGATTCGTACCCATCATCATTATCTTAACCTCTTTCTCCTTAGGTTCTTCTTGATTTATCTTTGTTAGTGGTAACAACTCAATTACTTTACCATCTTTGGTTATGGTATAGGTGTTTTTAACTCCATCATGTTGGTCTTTTAAGTCATACTTCCATGTCCTTCCAAAAATAAGGTGGCATGCATCCATATTCACCACATCAACTAGCAATATGTCCTTATAGGCTCCAATTTGAAATTCAACCAATCACTGCTCATCCACCATAGTTTTTTGTCCTTTATTAAGCCATGATATTTTGTAAGGGAATGGATGAGGATCTCTTCTTAATTTAAACTTTTCAATCATTCCAAGAGAAATAAAATTCTCTGTTGAATGGGAATCAATCAAGACTTTACATATGTTTCCTCCAGCTTTTTAATTTGTCCCAAAAAGTGACATTATTTGAGGTGGTTCATTTGTTATTGGTTCTTGTCAGAGTGTTCTTCTCAACATAAGTGCTTCACCTTGCTCTAAATACCCATAGGAATCAGTATTATTCTGAGGGTCATGTTCTTTGACTAAATCTTTTCTCATCTCTCCTTGATAGCTAGACCCTATCTTTTTCAGGCACTTGTAAGCCATATGTCCTTGATTGCAACTAAAGAATTTAATAGGTATAGTACCTCTTGCTTGTGATCATACTCAAAAATTTGGTCTTCTCCCTCTAAAACTCCCTCTGAAATTATTAGTCCTACTTGGCTCTTCATTGGTTTCACTTTGAGAGTTGAAATTTGGCCCTCTTCCCCTTGACTGTCTTCTTCCTCTGAATGATTATCTACTCTTACCTCTATTATTTTGATCTTGTATCCTTTTAAAAATTTGTTCCACTTTCAAAGCTAATTGGTAACATATTGATATTGTATTAGGACTCAACAATTGTAGTTCCTCTTGAATATTTATTCTCAAACCATTTAGGTACCTTGCTACCTTGACACGTTTAGGTTATGTGATTCTTGATCTGAGAATCAACTTCTAGAATTCCTTAGTATATGTGCTAATGTCTATCTCTCTTTATCTTAGGTTATATCTCTTTTGATGTAATTGGACCACATAGTCTGCAAGTATATATGCATCCTTCACCATTGCAACCATTCTCTACCATGATGTGATATTTTTCTTGTCATCCTTACCTCTTTCCCCTTGAATGAAAATCCACCAAGTTACTACTACTCCCTTCATCTTAGACTTTGCTACCTTCACTTTTTGTGCTTTAGTGATCCCTTCACATTCATAGTGATTCTCTAAGGATTCAATCCAATATATCACAGCCTCAACATTCATTTTCCCATCAAACATGGGTAACTCCATTGTCTTACCTCCCAAAGTTTCCAAAGCTTTTAGAAAAAATTTCCTATCCTCGGGTATATTTAGTTCTTCTCTAGGTGCTTCCTCTTCTTCATCTTCATATGTTCCTTGCATGTCTTCTTCTTTCTTTTCTACAATCTTCTCTACTTGATCCAACTTGTCGACCAACTATTATAATCTTTCCCTCAACAACCTATTCTCTTCTTCCCGATCTTCCACCTTCTTAGAAAGCTCTACATTAGTCACTATGTTGCAACTTCTAATAGAAGATTCTTCGTCTCTCATAATCAAAATTTATTTTCCAAGAAAAGTAGACAAATGCTCTAATACCAAATATGATGCAGAGTCTAATACTCTATAACACCACTAGAGGGACAATCAACTATGGGGTCACAAAAAAGGACTCTCAATACCATGTAGGTTCTATCTATCCACTAAATCATCCTAGACTCTCCTTATGCCTACTAGCATGCACATGTTTCGAAAAGGAGGAACTTGGTCCTAAGCACCCAAATTCACTATAATGTGAGTGGGACTTCCAAAATCTTGGAAAACATCTCAACATGAGTAACACAACATGTACAAACTATTCATTTTTTTTCCCCAATGCATTGGGACCGAATTACTTCATAAATCCTCTAAATTCCTTGTAGTCCCTTGAACTTAGTTTTCCTTAATTAGTTCAGTAACTCTCCAAAAACCTTAATAATAAAACTACAAATTCATATACCCAATATGGACCTCCTACCAAATCCACAAGGAAAGACTTCAATATCAAACACAAAGTATATAAACCTGCAGAGATATAGTGACCTACAAAGGACTAATTAGGACCATTTAACAAAGGAAATACCTCTTCCCTTTAACATTTATACAAACTAACACTTTGAGAAGTTGAGGGACCCCAAAAAACATCTAAATCCGAAGCTATACCTTCTATCTCAATACCCATAATGAAAGCATTAAATTTATATGTGGCCACATGAGGATGTCCATCTAGGGCCTCAATTTTCTCACTCCTCCCTGCATGAAAACAAAATGGAAAAGAAATTTTTAAATTAAATTGGAATAACTTGAATTCCACCAAAGGTCGATGAAAATCAACATTGGGAATTAAAACTGCATCCATTTCAAAACAACCGTAGCTAAAAACTACTTCGACGAACCAGTCAGTACAAAAAATTGATGTTCTCGCCAAATATAACACTTCAGAGGCTCTGAGTGGATGAAAACAAAAGCTAAAAAGATTTCCTAACTAGCTACATTGATTTCACATTTCAATCAATCCATATATATTCACGGGGTAAATCATTGTTATCATAAAATGCAAGAAAATTGTGATATTACAAAAACTATCTTCCCATCTTCATACACTCAGAGCTTCTCTACCATCCCCCTTTTCACTTCGTCGACCCATCCTCTTCAAGGGACATAGAAATCCCAATAATCCATTAGTTTCTTACAAGAAACTCTTTGACTTCCACCCTTTGCATGAAGACAATAAAAGTTTCACAACAACAACTTCCCAAAATAGCAAGAAAATACATGCTAAAGACAAAAATCAAACTTTTGAAGGTGTCAACACCCATTCAAAGCTTGCATGTCGACACAAACATGAAAATGAACTAGACAAACCCAAAAATTAACCAAAAATTCTCGAAGGTGGCTATGTGACATAATTGGCTTATAAGGATGCCAAACAGAGTCATGTCACAATATGGATTAGGACTTATTCTTACAAACACAATATTGCATAAAAACTAAATGTTTCACAAAAAATTTATTCTTCCATGTCCTTGCCTTTGATGAATGCCCTTGCACCAATAACTGGGAGGTTCTTCCTCCAAATTACATGGAGACACTAAGATATTTAATTAGGTATGATATGAATTTGTAATTTCATTCTTCTGGTGGTGTCTTGGGTAAACTTGGTTGGCTACCTCTGTTGTGTGAGGTTTGATTAGGCCTGAGGCCTATTGCTCTATATTATCTAGTTTATCTTGAATATAATTTTTACACCTCTTTTATTAAAATAAAAAATAAAGCAGTAAATTAATAATAAAAAGTCAATGCTTGATTAAAAAAATCATAATTGAATATTTATCACATAAAGAAATCAAAATATCTTATATTATATTTTTTATATGGCATTGGATAAGTAGACAAAGTAATTGAACATATCTATGTGTATATACATAGTATATGTGCACATACACGAGGGTTATAGCTATGGACATCGATAAGGGGAAATTAAGGGTTATTATTATAAATATGTTATTGACATTGCATACTATGGCTGGGTAAAGTACAAACATGTGTCACACTTTTATACAGAAGAGGTTAACAACACCAAAATTGTTCAACTTCAATGACATAAAAGTAGCACTTCTATTTGGAGTTTGAAGATGATTTAAACTGATGAAATGTGTAAAAATGGATGAATTTTATGCTTATTATTTTTTTTTTTAAAAGATTGAATAAGAAATTTTTTTTTTTTTGTTTTAAATCTTTAATGCTCATTTTCTCAATTGCTAAAAAATACTGCAAATCAGGGGGTCTAGCTCCCCAAAAAAACTATGTGCAAATAAAATTATTTTCCTCTGATTTCAAAATATGTTTTAGATGACATGTATATCCAGTGAATGAAAAAATAAAATTTTGTCTTCAATGTATTTTTTCTTTTTTATAACAATTCAAACTATGACTTACCCAAAATTGGCAGTTTTCATCTCCCACCTTATTTCCCTACCAAATCTATACCAATATAAAAAAAAATCTACATTCTTATAGAAGACTCTCTCCTCTAGTGAACCATGGAGTTTTTAAATTTTTTTTGATATGATTTACTATTTTTTTTTATTTTTCTGAGTCAGCGTCTTATCGAATTATGTTAAAATACCTACTTGTAGTATTTTGTAATTACAATATATTAGATCTAATCAAGACACAATAAAAATTCTATGAGCATATTCTTGACTCTAAGCTCTATAAAAGTGTATTTTTAGTTTCTTCAAAAATGTCATTTTTGATGGATAAATCAGTTGTAGAAGTCAGAAGTATTACAATTCTGAAAATTTGGGTAATTTGGCTGTCACTTAGGATGCCACATAAGAAGTTTCGGCCAAAACCCATTATTTATATGTGTACTAATTCTTCATCAATCTAACATATTTGGCTTATATTTAATCATGGAATTTTGGCTAGAACTGGTTCATTCAGACCAGTTTCAGTCGAACAGGTACCTTGTCCCATCTGCGTGGTGTGGTACCACTTGGCTGCCATGAGTGTTTGGCCTGAATTGATTTGGTTGAACCATGTCTAGACAAAACCAGTTTCATCCAAAACAACTCATTTAATCTTAAGTGTGACATAACTTTGTGCTTTAACCTGACTAGATTAGTTGTAAAGTATTTTGAGTCCATGGACTTAAAGTGATATAATTGTATACCATACTAGCAATTATGATTGGACTAGAAATAGAGGAAACATCTAAACAACACCAAAAATATTTGATTTTTTGTAATTACAATAAATGGGGTAGTTTCAGTGTTGTATAGACAATGGAAAAATATGTCTATTCTGAGTATCTTTCACCTATCAATTCTTGTTACTATTAGTATTTTGAAGAATTGGATTTTATTATATATATATATATATATATATATATATCCTAAGCCAAAATATTGCAATTAGATGAGAAATGGTGATGTATTTGTTGGTATTGGGGAACACTAAGAGGGGGTGAATTAGGGTTGTACTATTTTTAACTTTGGTGATTAGATTCCTTAACCACAAACCAAATACAATAAAGAAAAATAAAATAAAATATAAAGCATACATCCACAACATCATAAAATCATGATTTTTGTGTGGAAACCTGGTTAAGGGAAAACCGATGGTGGGGATGAGACCCACAAGATTTGTACTCTGTAAAATAAATAACCCTGTTAAAGGTTTGAGCACGAAATGCCCATACATTCAAGCACACTGCATAGAGCTCACTGCTCAAATTAAAAAGTGGGAAGGCTCACTTACTTATAAAACATATATGGATTATAATCAAGAAGATGAACTAAAGCATAGTATCAAATTTGCCAAAGAAGTTCCATGTAGGTGTGATACCAAAATATTTTCTCAATCTTCAACCCAGCATCTACATTCAAGTCCTTTTCATATCCATTAATTATAACAATATATTATCTCTCTACATCGCACACATAAATCAACTCAAAAAAAAGATCTTATATAGTCGATTACAAAAGTAATTCCTTCATTGGTTGGCCTCAAGAACAAAATGGATAACGTGTAGAATGTCAGCCAAATATTTAATCAAAATGTCATTCTAATCTTGATTAATGGCATAGATCTCTTTTACCATGTCATATCTACCAGTACAAACTCCAAAAAAAATAAACCAATCAAACAGATAGGACCGTTGACTGATCTATCAACACTCTATCACTATTTATCTCTGATCATTGGAAAAGCAATACTCAGAACATCATAATTTTCTCATCTGACATCTCTAACTGTTGTGAAGCTGAAATAAGGTAGAGTATAGCTCATTGAAGCTCCCCCTAGATTCTTTGAACAAATATTGAAAGTGTTTGTCTGTACTGAATCTTTTATTGTGACCGGCACACTGTAATGATAAAATGTGATAAGTGACCATGTGAATCATGTATGGTTTCCATAGATAAAACATACAAGACATCAAGAGAAGTGTCTCTTTCCAACAATATTGAGACACATTTAGTTATCTTCTTAACAAGATGAGGGATAAATCTAATGTTTCAAAAAATTGGAGCATCATTTTAAAACTTTAATATAAAATTAAAATTTGAAAGATATTTAATAAAATTCAGGGTTATAATAATAGATTCTAGGGTGGGATTTTAGTGTATGTTCATAATTAAAAATAATTAAAACAAGATGATACTTATGTAGGAATTTATCTAAATTCACGAGTAAAACATTTTATAGAATGGTAATGGAAGAGGATATGGATTTAATCTTCAAATTCATTAAAAAAACATATCAAGTTAGAAAATAAGGTATATATGATGGAAAGCTAGTAAATAGCTCAATTATTGAGCCTACAAAGTGCAAGAAGTTTAGGCTAAGAAAATTATTAATCAAGAATGTTTAGATCCCTTACCACAATATTTTGTGTAAGGAAAATTAAGGAGATTTTTTTTTAATTGAATTTTACAATGGGTGTATCACATACTACTTGTGACCATGACTACTCTTTTCCATCTAAAAATATATATATAGAAAATGAAGAGTTAAACATAATAATTCCTTACCTTATAATAAATTCACATACCCTTTGAAACATTTATCATTTCTCAATCTTTAAACATTTTCATGATTGTCACCCTCACTACTTTGACTTTAACCAAGAAAATTTTGAAATCAAGTTTCTAGTTTAGGTAGATAGATATAATTTTGAGGTTTAGAAAATTTATTTTCTAAGCCATCAAATTTTCTTGAAGCAAGGAAAAGGAAAAAATAAAGTCTAAAATTTGTTGATAGACTGAAATTTAGAATTACTTTACTTTTTTTTATTACCTAATACTACTAATTTGTATCATGTTCAAATATATCTTACAAAATTATAAACATAGTATTGTGACCTCGTTAGGGCATGATAGTTGGTATATCATATCCAATGTAGGATTAAATTCCTCTTATTGATGTAACGTATGTAGGTACAACTACTTATTTTCCACTCATGGATGTAGCTTATGCGTATAGCTACTCATAGCTTATGCCTACAACTACTCGTCGATGTGTGGGCATGTATATACATTGATGCATACATACATCCATACAACTATATGTACACA
>MU225857.1:319227-337862 GCA_018584345.1 Thuja plicata | reverse complement strand
ACCTTTTTCAATCTCAAATTAAAACATCTATATGCTTTTCTTTTTGTAGAGTAACCAAGGAAAATACCTTCATCACTTCTGGCATCAAACTTACCAACACCATCATCTCTCTTGATGTAGCACTTGCCACCAAAGATTCTGAAATACTTTACTGTAGGTACATTACCAAACCAAAGTTCATAGGGTGTCTTATCTGCGTCTGGCCTCAATTGAGTTCTATTGATAGTATAGACTATTGTATTCATTGCATCTCTCCAATATGTGTGTGCAACTTTTCCTTCAATCATCATAGTACACGCTGTATCAAGTATAATCTTGTTCCTCCTTTCTGGTATCCCATTCTTCTGAGGGGTTCTAGGTGCACTCAATTGTCTTTTAATTCCATGTTCTTCACAATAGTCATAAAACTGATCAGAGGTGAACTCTCCCCCTCTATCTGATCTCAGACATTTTAGTTTTAATCTGGATTCATTCGCAACCTTAGCTTTGAATATTTTGAACTTCTCAAAGGCTTCAGATTTATCCTTTAAGAATGCAACCCACATCATCCTAGAAAAATCATCAACAAACAAAATGAAAAATCTTTCTTCGTACTATGATCTTGTTTGGGTAGGACCACACAAATCTGTATGCACTAGATCCAATTTGTTTTCAGCTGAGTTCTGCTTGCTTCTGAAGGAACTCCTTACATGCTTTCCCATAACACATTCCCTGCATATTGTGTCAACTGGTCTTGCAATACTAGGAAGGTTTCTGACTGCCTTGACATTACTTATCTTTGCTATATTATCAAAATTGATATGACATAGTCTCTTGTGCCATAACCAACTATCGTCTACTTTTGCAACAAAATAACTTATATCATAATTGAGCTGAAAAACATTACCTTTTGTTTTGGAGCCTTATGCAATCATGTCTCCATCCTTTTTGTTAATGATGCACTTGTTGTCTTTGAACTCCAAATGATAACCTTTGTCAAGTAGTTGTCCAACACTTAGTAAGTTATGATGTAACCCATCAACATATAGAACATCATCTGTCTTGTTCTTTCCATCCAAAGTGATAGAACCTCTGCCTATGACAGGTTTAGGAGTGTTGTCTCCAAATCTAACCATACCACCTTTGTATTTGTCTAAATGAGAAAATCTGTCTTTGTCACCTGTCATATGATGTGAGCATCCACTGTCAATGATCCAATCAGTTCCAATGTCTGCTTTAGAAATTAAGGCTAACTCTTGTTCTTCCTTTTCATCTGCAATGTCCATTTCCCCGAGAAAACTTTCTATGTCTCTAAGGGCAATGAATCCAATTTCATCTTCTCCTGAATCTTCATTAGTTACACCTTCTTCAGCATGATAACATTCCTTCTTATATTTGGGTTTGTAATTAGATCTGAACTTCTTGACTCTTGTGGGACACTTAAATGAAAAGTGACCAATCTTGTTACATGAAAATCATTTGAATGGAAGTTGTCCTTCATATTTTCATTTTCCTTTCTTTTCTCTTTTAGCAATGATTTCTTCTAGTTCTTCATCAACTTCTTCTTTCTCATTATGACTGGAGATGTGTAAGGATTTCTTACCATGGACTAAGGCTTTGAAAGCTATTTCACTTTTAGGTTCAGTCTTCAATCTTGATATCTCAAATGCAGAGATTTTGCTGATCAAAGTCTCTCTCTTGAAGACTTGTGAGAATTGCATGGTTTCCTCTAGAATACTTATCTTGTTTTCATAGTCTAATGTTAAAGTAGTTAGCAACTTGTCCATTATATCTTCTTCTGATATTTCTCCACCATTGTTTCTGATTCCAGAGACTGCTTTATTTATCCTTTGATTGTAAGCTCTAATGTTCTCTTTAGGTAACATCTCAAGATTATTGTATTTCTTTTTCCATGTCTTCCTGCGTGCATTCTTTGCTTGAATATCTCCTTCAAACATACCTTCTAAATACTTACATACGGTATATGCTCTATAAATTTTCTTTATCTCAAAAAATTAACTGTCGGATAAGGCTCTGATCAGGGCTTTTTTAGCAATTGCATTATTGGTAAATGTTTCCTTTTGTCTATTAGTAGCATCATCCTTTGCAAGGTCTTTCAGAGATGGAATTACAACTTCTTGTGTAGCAATTTTAAAGATCTTAAAACCAACACACCGTAGATGTGTTATCATTTTGTTTTTCCAATCCAGATAATTTTCTCCATCGAACTTAGGGATTTATTTTTTGAAGTAAGACATCTGATCTACCTTATGTTGTTAGGCTTCTTCTCCAAGGCACTTGGCTCTGATACCAATTGTTAGAATAGTCCCAAAGGATAACTGAGAGGGGGGGGCGTGAATCAGTTATCAGTAACTTTAATTCTTTTTCTTCCTTTTAACTTCATAATAAAACAAAGTAAATGCTTAATCAGATAACACAGTACACAACACACAATTTGATTACGGGGAAACTAAATGGTAAAAATGCCGGTGGGAATTAGCACCCACAATGAACTATACTTGTTTATAGTAATCCCTGTTAGAAGATATTTCAACCCTGTTAGGAGTTGTACTTTACAATGCAATAAGTATAGTGTTCTAGTTAAGGGTCGGACCATGTTAAGAGTCTTTTACAAATAACCCTATTAGGGGTGCTGGACTCACTATCCAAAAGCTCACTCCTTAATGGTGAAGGCTACAACCTTCTATATAAAAAATATGCACCATATATGATGATGAACTGTAGAGTAGACCTGCTATCTTGATCATTTCTAGTGTATTACAATCTTTCACTTCTTCTTCACATAGACTCTGGATGAATGAACCACATATGATATTCTACTCTATACATCTTCTGTCTCTTTTCGTATCATTCACACTTAGCGTATCACAATTAACTTGCTATAAGTATCTTCCTCAAAGTATGAGATCATGGGACTTGTAAGACAACTCTTCATAACATCCTTGTCAACTCTACTAAGCACGCAAGCATAATTACAATCGTGCAAGTATAAACTGAATAGACGCAACGCTTCACTAAGTCGACCTCACCAAACTGGCTCTAACTTTGCAATCTTCTTGAAACACATTTGGCGCCTTTGGATAACTATCATCAACTCATAAATAATCATGAATATACACACACATATCTGAAAGATAGGCGCAACTCAAGAAACACGTTACATACGTCGGCTCTGAACAGATACTCTTCCAGAACTGTAACTGCCAATAACAAAAATACACAACTTGACTGAAACATCATATCTAGATCTGTGTGTATGAACATAACATAATAAACATGTCAACAACATGTAGCTAACCACGCAAGTCTTCATGTCATCATTCTGATAAGTACATATAGAATTACTAATGTGTATTATATGTTGTCATCAATGACAAACATACAATCAATCAACTGAACAGAATCAAATCTCCAATAGTTCTTTCATAAAACATTATTATCTTATAGATCTTTATATAGATATGAAAAATAAATTTTAATGTACTTTAAAAACAAATTTATATTAATAATGTTTTAGATGTTTATAGATAGATATGCAAAAAATAAAATTTGAGTGATTTTAAATCATGGGTATGAAAATGTAGATTTACTAAATGTTAAAATGTAGAATTGACAAAGTAAATTTAAAGAATTAAAAAAATATTGACCATCGAAGATCATTGGTTATCTACTTGTATAATTAGATTTCAATCTTTTGAGCAAGGGATATCTAAATCGACCATTTTTTATGTATCATGATGTCAATGGTCTCGATCCTGCCCTCATGACTTCCAGTACCATCACCATTTCAACTAATCACCTCCCTACCATAATAAGGTTGCCTTATTATTTGAAGTAAAATTTTGTATTTTGGTATGGATATAATATTATAGTGGTAATTAATTTCAACATAAATGTATATTACATAAATTAAATATAAATAAGTTGTATAATTTCTTATATTATTTGAAGTTTGAACTAAATAGTCTTATAGACAATTATTTTCAATATTTGTTTGTTTTCCTTTCATTCTAACAAAGACCTAAAACTAAAAGAAATGTGTGAACATCAAACAACATATGTTGATAATACTAATTTTCCATTTGGTTTTAATGATGCCTTCACTCATTAGGTAGTGCATCAAATTAGTGAAATCTCAAGTCTCACTATGAAAAGTTAGGATAACAAAAAACTGGCCCAACAAACAACTGGCCCTCAAATACACTTTTTTCAAGTATGTAATAACTCTTTTGTTTCATGGTTAATAGATTTACATAAATACTTATTTATATAATTAATATTGTATGAAAAATACTAATCTGTACATAAAATATTGTAAATGAAATGAATGTATCTTCTATTTACATATCTAATTATTCTCTCTAATATATCAACTTATATGTATAATTTCCTATTGGCGTAACCCTTGCACATTCTATTGGTGCAAGCGCTAGTAAATATATCTATCATCCATTTGATGTCATTTTCATGTGGGTGGTTCAATGTATTTGTAAAATGTATTTTTAAAGTATATTTTTGAGAGGACGTTTGAGAAACAAAATGTTAAATATATAGGAAATTAAAGGTCTGTCACTGGAAATATGTTTAAATTGGGAACATTTCATCTCAAATTTTAAACGAAATATTTTAGAAAAATAAATGTTTGGATGGAAAGATAGCATGCCAAAGAAGTTTTTTTACAAAAGAATGTCAAATCTAAAAGTACATTTAAAAATGTGTTTGTGCTAGCATATTGTAGTTATGAACTTCCTACATCCATTTGGATTAATTCAAGAGATGAAAATAATGCAAGTTGAAAATAATCCAAATGTATTGTAGATTCATAATATACTTATTTTTTATACATGCATTTGTTTTTCATAACCATAAAATTTTATGTTTTCAAGAATATGTAAAATTTTATTTGATATTATGATTAATATATCATGTCTTGTGCAACACCTAAGATTTGATAAAATTTTCCCAATAAGGTATATGCATAACAAAAACTTCTAGTGATAAGTTGTTGAACTATGCAATTAGAGTACATGCACTAATTTGCGACCATAGAAAAGTAGTCTTTTCAAAGGTAAACATAATGTATCTATTATAATTTCTTGTTAGTGATACACACTATTTTCAGGAACTTCACATCATTATGTGTACAAGAATAAAGTAAACAATATTATATTTCTATTAATTTTTTACTAAGGGTCAAAAATTTTTTGAAGGGAACCCAAAACCGTGTACAAACAAATTTTGGAGGGATCTAGAACCCAAAAATGAACAACTGCAATAAAATAGTGTATAACCAAATAGTAATGCCAACTTTAGAAAACTATCTGCAGCCTGAAAAACTGACACATCAAAGTTCAAGTTGTACCAATATAACTCCAAATCCATTTACATCATTACAAAGGGTTTTAAAAGGATCCCTTAACCTTAACCAAGAACCAAGGGTTTCTTTAGGTTTCCTTAACTTGAGACATGGGTTTTAATAAGGCTCCCACAACCTTACATACATAACAATACACCATCTCTCTCGCCTCATCATTCTCCACCTCAAGAGAAGTGTCCACCTCAATGGGAAAACTAGAGGAGGAAACCAACTAGTGTATAGTATCGTCCCCAATATTTTCTATAAAATAGGCCTCCACCTCCATATGAGACATCTCCACCACTAAAGGATCTATATGAGAAGAGAGATCGAAGAAGGAAAATAGTAGGCCCAAACAAAGAGATAAACCAGAGAAAGAACTAGCACCCTCTTGACAAAAACCTACCCAAAATTTTCTTCCAAGTTTGTAGAGGAAACCATTAACCAATTAAAAAAATCTAAATATAGCATAGAAAAGATTAAGACAATTAGATTTGGATAAGAGAAAGAAACAAAAAACAAAAGGATATGCAAAAAGATAAAGAATTTATACTCAAAACCCTATGACTAATAGAAAACTCAAAACTCTCATAGATAATGTCAAGGCCACCTTGAGAAATAGAATGTGCAAAGCCAAGAGAAGAAACATAGCAACCCAATAAGCACCATCCAAGGTGTTCATAAACTTAGAACAATGAATAATTTCTGAAGCAATGTAGAGAACTCCACAATGGGAAGAAAAAACATCCATGACATCTCAGCACAAGAAGCCCCCTAGAAAATAGGATCAATTAACAGAGCCCCAATCATCACAAGACCATCTCCCTCGACAAATTATCCATCCTCCATAATACACCAAACAACCTCCCTTTTACTAGAAAACCTAGCAAAAAAATAGTGACTAGAAAACCTTGAAATCATCATAATTAGAGGTCACTCTAAAGGGATGAGCCCTAGCATAGCTAAACAACCCAGGGAAAATTTTAACAAAATATCCTTGCCAAAACAAAATAGGTCATGACACACTACTAGAGCGGGGAAAATAAGTCCAATATCTGTATATGAAACAACAAGAGTGACTAGAGAAGAGAAGACACCCACATAGTCCCCTTAGGCAATGCAAGAAACAAGAATAATAGATGGAAGGCCTCATCAAAGTGTTTCATGATAGAACAACACTAGACAAAGTCTCTAATTGCATCCAAAAAGACATCACTAAGATCTGCAAAAACATGGCCCTTAGTAATGTCAAGACCCTAGACATGGGAGTCCTCACCAAACAAGGGAGAAAAACCTAATGCCAAAAGAAACACCTCCCTCAATGAAACCCTAGCCACATCAATGTCATGTACGAAACCTGTTACCTAAAAGAATGATAACACCACACACCAAAGCTCTCCAACACCTCTCTCATCATCATGTTCATCTCTTACTGATTATCTCTCTACATCACTACACACCGCTGAAATCCTATGTTTATTTCATCTCCCACCTCTCTCTCACATCTTCAACTTTTAGAACATATCTCTATTGTTTTTTATTAAGGGTAAAACAAGTTTTGATTGGGCCTAGAAACCCATTACAAGCAGTTTATGGTGGGAAATCTAACACAAGACCAACGAATCGCTAAGAATAAACTTCAAACATCCAACAAATTCACCAAAAGAAAACAAACAACAACCTAAAACATAAAACCAAGGAAACATCCTATTTCTAAAAGACAACAAGTCAAAGATGTAGACAACTTACTTCAATTTAGTAGAAAAACCATGGATTTTTCTAGTACTAAGAACCATATACCTTGGGTTTTGACAAGGCTCCCAAAACCTTACAACCTTCACCATTAGCTTCATAAGAATAAACACAAAGAAACAAGTTGAAAATATGGGGTTTCGATAGGCTCCCCAAACTAGCACGTGTTTTGACATGCTCCCCAAACCATGACAAACAACCTCAAAAGAATAAGCCATGACAGATCTGCTGGAAGAATAAGGTTTAACAAAGATCCCACAAAATTGAAACCTTACAAAATGGATAATAGGATAAACTTTAGAATCCCAGTGTAAAAAAAAATGATCCTCCTAAGCACACTGGAGGAACAATAAGGGGTTTTAATAGGTTCCCCTAACCTTCATAAGAAGCCTCAAGAAATTAGATAATGATAAGTATGCATCACATCTGGAGATGAGTCTACCACTTATATCTAGAATCTTGTAAAATAGTATTATCATTTGATTACATTTAAGGTGGTCAAACATACACTTCTTATCTTTTTCCTAGAAATTTTGTACTACAGCATTGAAATTTGAAATTTGCACCATATAGATTTTTTTTTTTTAAATGGCTAGTAGCTTAGAAACTATATTCAATTTGCTACAGATTCTCTTCTTACATAATTTTTAATATAAGATTGATAATTTGTTTAAATTTTTATGTCAACTTGACTAACCCTAATTTTCTGAATTTTCATTATGACTTAAGGGCCTAGTTTCCTACACCGTGATCTTGCACATACCCATAAGACCGCAAAAAATGTAAACCACCTCCAATACACAACCATTATCCACCTTGATAGGAAAAACTACCACCTCCATGGGTCAATGGAGAAAGGAATCGTAGAGCAAGTTGAGCCAAATCATTAGAATAGGTACCCAAAAGGACCCCGCCTCTATAAGAGAAGATTCCACTTCAATAGAAATCCTGCAAGAATGAGCAAGCACAAAGCAAGGATAAGCCTGAAAAAGAAAAGGTGTAGAAAAGCAGTGGGCAACACAAGGGCCAAACATAGCCCCAAAACAACCAACCCTTAACCAAAAACAAAATAGGGAGCGCTCTTTAAAATTAGAAGTGACCACCTAAAAAATAGAGAGAATAGGACACCCAAAAACCATGAGAAACACAAGAACAATGAAAAAAAACACCAAGAGATAAACCGACATACCAGCGGCCAAAAAAGATAGGGGAAGAAGAGGACAACACAAAAGCTCACAAATGCCCGGTTAGGAAGAAAACCATAGGAGAACACACAACCAAAAAGTACCCCACAGAAAATAGGGAAAAAAGAAACCCCACCAAAACAAGGCCGAACTCCCCAAAACACACAAAACCCAAGGGACCAAGCAGTAGGAAACCAAAAAATACTATAGCCTTAACACCCAGAAACTCCACTGCAACCCACAGACGCCACTAGCAAGGGAAAAGAGAAGAAGAAAAAGGAACTCGGAGGCCATCGTCCACCTCAGCCAAAAACCCAAAAACTATGGCATTGCTCCATATATCGCACAACAACCTGCAAGACAAAGAAAAAGAGCCATGGACACCTCTAGAAAGCTCCCAAACAACCTGAAGCAGAGCCCAAGAACCACCGACTAAGGTAGAGAAAAGAGGAAACGGGGCCTGCAAAACCGAAAACACACCAAGTCCCCCATCATCATCATCGGCAGTGCCTTCCTCTATAGATTCCTCGGTCGTTGAAACCTTAACTCACCTCTCGCCTGCTCCTCTTTGCTCCCTCATTCCAAAATCAACTTAGAACATATCTCTATTATTAAATGCTATAACATACAATATTTGTAATCAAAGCTGTAATATGAACAATAATTAATTCAACATGGTGAAAATTCTTATTTTGTAATTATTTAACTTGCATACTTTGTTTGCTTTTAAAAGTCACTTATATATATTTCATATCATCCAAAGAGAGTATTTTCATAGCAAAAGTTTCCATTGGTGAGATTTTTGAACAAAGGGATTGAATGATGAATTATAATACATGCACTAATTCATTGCCATATAAAAGTAAAAATTATTTGGATAAACATGATACATATAATTTTTATATTTTTATGGGAAACACATACAATCTTAAGGACCTTTATTTTTGTTTTGGTAAGGAAAAGCTAACAAGACACCAAGTTGATAAGAGGATCTATAGTATATATAATTTTTATTGGAAAAATTGATCCATTTGGAGAACTACCTCCAAATTCAAAATAACATAGAAGCGTCCTCATTTGATAATTGTATTAGTATTCACCTTTCCCAATATTATATCTAAATTTAGGTTTATGGGCCTTCATCTAGATGTAATTACTTTACAACTTCACTACAGTATGGTGAAAAAGTGAGCCTACAAATCTACAATAATGGTGAATGGATTTCTATTCAACCCATTCCTAATGTCCTACTTATCAATATTGAGGATATTGCTAAGGTAATGATAATTATTTTCAATATTATTTACACCAAGACAATATGGGATGCTTTTCAAAGTAAGTTTTTGATAGATAAAGTAGCAAGAGGGTGTTGGCCTGTGGAACAAAGGACTAGTAGCACATTAACAGCATATTAATGGAACTAGTCAAGCAGGTATAACATTTTAACAACATAATCACCAAATCTAACTCTGCCCCTATCAAAAACATAAATCACAGTACTAATCCACAGGATTAAACCAGAGTAATTAAGACAAACAGTAGCATAAAAAGTATCAGTTATAAGCCTCGTAGGGCTACACAACAAAATATAAAAACTAACACTAACCAGAAATTAATTCTTCCCACCCAGCTGTTTAGACAGCAGGGTTCTCGCCCACTCCTCTTATAGAAACAGGAACAGATCTTTGTTGTCCTCGTCTGCTTCCAACCTGTCGCCCGCCAGCTTTTCCTGCACATTACAAAGGGTCGTAGCCGAAGCATGCATGACCTTCAGGGAAAATTTGTTGGTCCTCATGCAATGGTTTATCAGGTCCTGCATATTCTTCTTAATCTCCACAATATCCTTGTCCAAATTCGCGAAACTCCTTTTCAGGGTGCCAGTAAAATTGTTTTTGTCCTCCATGGCCGAGGTATGGGGCTTGTCCTGAGGATCCTGAGGAGGACTCGGGGGCGGGGTAGGGTTATTGGGGGTTTCCACGATATGCTGGAGGTTGGGAGAGGAGTGTTACCAGTCCTAGGGGGACTCATATAGCCATCCAAGGAACCAAATTTTATTTTACATGGGTGTATAATTATGAACCTTTTCATTAAAATTGTAAATATATCTTGGCAAGTAGATTTATTACATTTTATATAAATCATACCAGCTAGTTTCATATTTATTAGATTCCCTTCTAACACATTTGCAATGATATTTTATCATGACTATGATAGACTTTACTTATTTCACTTCCAAAGTTTCTTTTAGGTTTAGATTCTTACTTTATCATCTCCATTTGCACATTTTCACACGTTTAGCTCCATCTTATTTATATGCTTTTCTACAAGTCTGGCATGTTAAAAACATTACAAATCCTTCTCTTAGAAGACTAGCCCTACCATGCAACGATCTCTTCTAGGCGTTTATCAACAAATTAAAAATCCTTTTCTTGTAGAAAAGCACAATAAGTTAAGGATATATAGTATGCATACTCAACGCCAAATTTATAGGGCACAAATCAAGTCCGTACTTGTGGACTCAACCGAGATCTATGAATTCAATCTTGTATAGAATTAATAGTATATTCTAATATTGAGATGGACTACAAAAAAAAAAGGAGATACAAATCATTCTCAAGACAATCGCAACAAGGATTGAAGCAATCCGTGCACATAAAATGAAATGTTTCGTATACTTTTGAGTTAAAAGTTGAAATGAAAGAATCGCAAGATACTCGAAGAGTCAAGCATTCAAATAATTTCCACCGAGAGGCAGCTCTATAATATCTCCCTTACATTATATTTTGATGGATTTCATACCCGCTTCCAAAACTCGCATTTTCACATTGGCTACTCGAAAAGGTTGTGGAATTTGGCTTGACACTCATCCATTTCATTTGCTTCTATGTTTAAAGAAATCCATTTTGTCAAACAGTTGAAATGAATTGTCTATTATTCCAAATTTCGCATATCATTAAATTCTTTCTCAGAGATTAAATCTAAATTTTCTGTCCATACATCATACAATTATGCAGTTTTCTTACTTTTGAATAATTTAGGTTTACAAACAATGAATTTTTCTCTTTGGAATTTATCTTTGGAATCTCGTATATGAGCTGCTAAAACAGTGGAATGTAATATGTTATAATTTTGGCATTGACTTTGTTTTGTATTTTAATTAGAGTAGCTGATATGGAGGATTCTACATAAGCTTGTTTTAAGGTTTGAATATATAAAGTTTTAAAAGAATTGGTAAGGAACGAATCTTGTCAATTATAATTGCCTTCATCTTCTATAGTTATTTCTGATGTGAGGCTTAGTTTGGCCTATGTTCATTTTGGAATGCGAGTCTTCCCTATTGTTTTTACGTTTTGTTATTTAAAGATCAAAAATCAAATATGACATACATTATATAGAGTTTGGGAAGAAGGGCGAAGAAATTTCTAAATTTTATTAAAAGTTAGTAATTAATATTTATATTTTCTTTTTAATTTCATAAATCTTTATTTTGAAAATTGATTCCAGAACAAAATAAATATCTTTTTAACATATTTTTTAAAAATATAAGTATTAAAATATATATAAATTAGTATCAATAATATTTGTCTTTAAAACTAATTTGATTCTCACACATGTGTTTCTAACTTTCTAACTTAACATTTATACACCATAATACTTTATTTAACCTAAAAATTCTACTGCCAGATTTTATTTGTCCATTTAATACTTGTATTAACTAATTAATCCAGCACATTTAAGAAAATGCTTTTACTTTACAATTTTATTTCTCTAAAAGAATTATCAACACAATGTTAGCAGGTTATCTTAAACAATTCCTTCATGCTCACTACAGCTGTCAGCATAAATTGCGACTACAAGAGAAGCTGTGCAGGAAGCCAATGCACACGTGGCAAAGTCCAGTGACTTTCCGTGTTGTTGAGCTTGCTCATCATTCGCCAGAGCCTTCGATGATATGGCATGGGAGAAGCGGACAAAAAGAAAACAAACTATATGCGTATATAAATTGTGTATATATATAATATATACACCTCCTTGGAAGGTGCCGTTATTTACTTTTAGAAGGGGGGAAACTAAGCGGTTGGGTCATATGGTTGGCAGGATTTTCTTCCGTTTTGCCCTGTCTCGATCGAAGCACGGGACAGGACTGGAAAGCATTTCTAAGAAGCAAACAGCTTTAGATTACAATCAGTAGGTTGGAGAAGAAGCAAAGGTAAAGAAAACCCATTTCCCTCGACTGCTTTGAAGGTCTCATGTAACAAGATCTGGGGATTTGCAACATCTTGAGTTCGAATCTACGGGAGCCCTGATTTCAGTCTCAGATCTGCCCATGGACAAATATATGCACCGCCCCCCGCATCACCCGACACAGCAGCAAAAGGAATTCGCAGTTTCTAGAAAACGGAAACCCTTTGTAGAAGATGAGAGTCGAAGAAGCACATCGTTCAAAGAGATGAGGCTCCACAGCGACACACATCATCTTATCAATTATGACGGTTCAAATTCCATCTTTTCCCAGGGCTACAGATCTGGCAGGACAAGCCGATCGCCAGCGCCGGGGTTCGATCCCCTCGCAGTCCCGTCCAAAGCACACAAAATCCCCCCTTCCACTTCGCCGCCCTCGCGAGTTAACTGGCGGCTGGCCTGTTCTATGGCGAGCGAATACCTCTCACGCGGGACACTCCTGGGGAAACCATGGCCGCCGCAGGATTCGAACATCAGACCCCCAGAAAAAGCTACAGTAGAGCCGAGGAAGAATCTCGGAGGAGACGAAGCTGCCAGTGAAAGGGAAGCGCTTTACTCTTCTTTCACCACCGATTTCCTCTTCTCAGATGATATTCACATTCCCGGCATTTTCAATCCTTTACAGATGGCCGCTTGGCTCGGATCGGTTTGATTCCAGTCTGCTCAAACCCTAGAATGAAAATTCGAAAAGATGGCTGTGATATAAGCCCCCTTTACGATTGCTATTGTCTTCGTGTCGAAAAGGTAAAACTTCCTGTTTTTTTTTCAGGTAATCTGGCGCGATGGAGTTTCCATGCTCCCGCAGGTGACAGCTTCAGTATTTATGAATACGTTTATGGACGTGGTATTTTATGGCTGGAGTAAATACCTGCAGAGTGTTTCGAGTCTGCAGACTGAAAAAAGATACCTGATTAAGTGTAAAAGAGGGTTTTTAATTTCCTTTACGTTAGGGAAGGGAATCCGTAAGAGTTTTATTTAGGGCAAGATACAGGTTCGAATCCGGAAGGCTCCTTTTATAAAGCTTCTCCTCTGAGTGAAGGAAACCCTCCGCTAGGAAACACACAGCGTGTTCCCGCGGGGTATTTGTCCGTCATTTGAAGGGATTTCTAATTGAAGGCAGTAATTGCAGTTTTCTTTCTTGCATCAATCATGTTCCATGAATTGGTTTTTTCAAAAACTAGTGGGCCCACCTTACCTATATGCGTTGAACCTACTTTTTATATTTTTATAATCTCTAATAACCATGGTTATTACTTCTATGACTATTCATGTGTAGTTTATTACATTTTTTCCAAGTTATGTCTATGTAAATTATGGCAAGTATTTTTGTCCTATGTTGAGACTAATGAAATTGGAAGGTGGATCTTAGTGGCTCTAGGTAAGATAGGCAATCTTAGGCATAGATGTTTTTATTATTCTTTTTGTTGTAAGAATTTTTTAAAAAATGGGTTTAATTTTCTATAATGTAAATTGTATATTATTTATAGAAGTTTAAAAAATAATTGGATGGAATGTGGAAGTGAAATGAATAATAATATGGCAAGAGGGGATATACTAATAAAGAGAAGAAAGAAACATCTTCATAAAATAGTTGGATTGAATAAATTTTAAATTACAAAGATAATGGAATATTGTATGGGAGTAGCAGTTCTTACAAACATCGGAAGACTATTTGTGATACAATCTCTTGCTCAACATTAAAACCCTAATCCAAGATGTTCGCCAATATTTTCATACTAGAAAATTTCATACATATATATAAACTCATATTTCTTATCATTAGCATACTAAAATACATAATTAGCATACTTGTAATTAAGTTGGACTTTAGTCCACATGCAACGCTTAAGCATACTCCACAATCAAAAGAATTAAACCCTCATGGAGAACAAGGCAAACTATATTAGTGACTTTAGCTATACTTTTTTTTGTAGAAATATACACAAAGTTTAGAAACCTCTTACCAAAGTAATTTTAGATCCTCTCCCACAACATTTCACAATGATTGATAGCTATAAAGCTTGGATCATTATGGCTCATTTAATTATGGTTCTACTTGATAATCCATAACAAATATTACAATCAATATTATTATTGAAGAAATGATTTAACCATCAATAAGCGCAAACTTAGTCAAATGATAATTTGATTCAAAGTGCATTAAAAGATTTACAACCCTTTGTTATTTATCTTAGAGAAAGTATAATAAAAGGAGACGACCATACAAAAGAGCATTGGTTCATATAATGACAAAAAATAGGTAACCCAATATAATTAACATAACATTGAATCATTTTTATGTCTTTAGACAATTAAGTATATAGTTGTAGAGACATATTCCCTTAATATTCCATCATTTTTTACGATAAACACAATTAGATAAATGAGGAAGAAACCACCTTCTTTAGGTACATGACACTTGTCCACTTGCAAGAACACGATGAACTACTTAAATAACTACATGAAGTATGCAAACAACATAGAATGTGGAATTCTTGTGAAAATCCCATAGACCTTCGTTCATCATTGCAACTGTAAGTAGATCCGCTGGATCTTTCCCGGATGAGCTCTTGAACCAGTTTTTATTAATAAATATATTTAGTGGCTAGCCCACTTTTGTTTTAAAAAAAAAAACTGTAAGTAGATCCAACTATATATCAACTTCTTGTCAACTGCAACAAGCAATCAAAAGAATTGACAACACAAAAGAAGATGAAAGTGGGATAGTGGAAGAAGGTGAAAATTAAGACGAATAACTTTAAGAGGATGATTCCCAATTGATAGCAAGAGCTAGGGACCTTGAAGTGATTACCCTCTAGCCAAGTTGGTTGATCAAAAGTTACTAGGTTATTTTACGTTTCGTTTAAAACAAAGTACATCCTTTGTTTGAATGGTGTGTTTCTTTGAGATTTTTTTTAACTCATCAAAATTTTATTATCATTATTTATATTCGATTGACATAATTTTCAAAATGAAAATAATAGATAGATTTTATTCGCCCAATTCATTTGCATGGTAGAAGATTTTGGGAGAGTCCTAAAACTAACCAAGGAAAATACAATCTAATGGTCATTGTTGTCTCTATAACTTTTCTCCCTCATATTTGAATTAAATTGGCTAGCTTCATCCCCTTGGTTCATTCTTGTTTATTTCTTTATATTTCCTTTCAACTATTTGTTACTTTTGTAGATAAAATATTGTATTTTTTTACTATTTCTTTTTATTTTGATAACCAAACTAGTTTTATTTTTTAAGGTTTGATCTCGAAATAGTTATTTTATTGTCATTTGTAAAATAAATTATACTACTTCATTGCTATTATGTGTAGGGTGTATTTTCTCATACATGTTGCTTAGGAATTGTAAAGGTAACAACCCTATTTTATTTCTAAATGAAAGTGAATAAGGTGTTCTCATAGGCCTTGTGATAAAGGAATTTTAGGTGGTCATTGAATGACACATAGTTTGATAATTGAAAAAGATCTAATGGAAATAAAAATGAAGGGGGAGAAACAACATTGGCAATTCAATAGAAGGCCAATTTTTTCCTCATACCAGCAAATTGTTTAAGAAGAATTTCATGTATAGTGTTTGAGTAGAGAAAATTAATGTAGTTTTTTAAATACTTGTTTGTCTTCAACCTATTACTAAAGCAATGGCTAGACCCATGAGGATGTGAAAAGAAACTTGCAAGAGAAAATGATTCAAAGAGCATGGAAATGCATTTATTCATAACTTATAATTCATGTCAATATTTGTAGTTGCATAAGATTTAATGCGTATTTGGGTTACATTTACTATCACATATTGAAAATTAAGGTGACATGAATCTCATAGGGAATAGACATGTTAAATGTCATAAGATATGGTGCATGTCTAACAACCTTGAATTTGTCACCAGATCATTTGGTTAGATTGAGGTGTTGGATCCAAAATAATTTCTCACATTCCTAGAGGAATCAATCGACTTCAAGTTAAAGAAGTATCATTTTGAAGGGATTACGATCAACCCATGAATAAAATGTTAGTGATTAAAGGCTAATTACAAAACATGGATCTTCTTCTTTAGTTCAGGCTCAAATCGATGTAAGGGGGGTTTCTTTCAAAGAAATCCGTAATAGGATTTGATCATAAATGAGGATGAAAAATATGAGAGTATTATTATATTACATAGTGTATTCTTTCCAACAAAAACTATAACTAAACCCAACATAACGTCCTACACATATAATTGTATCAAAATAATATTTGAATAATTGCACAAATCTAAGACTAATATTATTGTCTATGATAATCTACCTTAAGGATCTCTAAAAATATTTCCTTGGATGAATCAAGTTAACCATGAAAGGAATACAAACATTGCCACTCCTAATCTACTAATGAAATATGTTTTTCAATAGAGTTGTATGGAGGATCATAGATTTCCAATATCAGTCCAGGCCTGACTTGTAAGAAATAGAATCATAGATTTTGAAAGAACTAATAGTGATGGAAAATCAAAGATATGATGTCGAAAAATAAATATTTTTAATTATTCCCCTATAAGAGAAAAAAATCCATTTTTAATAAGGAAGATATTGTCATAAACAATGCTTGAAATGATAAGTGTGGCAACGCTTATCAAATTCTTTTTATAACCATACCAACACATATGGGAGGAGGAAACCCAAAGCTAGAAATGTATCAAAATTATTTACTTGGAGACTTCCCCAAAGATATATCAATAGCCACTTAAGATTAGGATAAATTTAATTAAAACAATGCTTGAAAGGATTTAAAGTGTTGCAACGCTTATCAAATTATTTTTATAATCATACCGACACATATGGGAGGAGGAAACCCAAAGCTAGAAATGTATCAAAATTATTTACTTGGAGACTTCCCCAAAGATGTATTAATAGCCACTTAAGATTAATTTAGACTTAAATATAAGTTACCAACTAATTACCTCTTTAATATTTATAAAAATATGGTACTTATCTACTAGCTTGACTTGTAGGAATTAGAAACGCTACGTAATCCTTAAAGCATTTGTAATTATGTAAAAATATAGAAGTGGGCGACCATTACTATAGAAAATAAAATGGTATATATAGAACCTTTTTGTTTACTATATTTCTTATAAAAATTAATAAATTATTAGATATTATTACTAGATTCACATACGTGAAAAAGTTGAATTTCCATTAAATTTTTTGAAGTGATATCCTAAAACTAGTGTAAAGATCATGTATATATGAAAATCCAACCACCGGATTCATGGAAATATATTCCTTTCATCATTAACTATTGATTTTGCAAGAAAATCCAAGCCTTTAAGATCGATATACGTTTTTAGGCTGGAAAACTCTTCTAGAAGTTGTAGAGTCAATTTTGTTCATTAATGATGTTTACAGAAGGTTAGGGGAGTGGTTCAGGTGAAGACGAAGAAATACACGAATTTATATATCTCGAGAGGTGATAATAAGATATTTGAGGCCATCTTATTGGACCACACATGAAAACTACATACCTAGGTTGAAAATAAGATGTTCAAAAGTTTGGTTGAGCTCCAAACAAAATTAAGTGATGCAAAAGGTATTCTGAACATTTTTAAGAATTTGATGTGAAAAGGGAGTTTGAAAGAGATTTTTGAGTGAAATTTTGAAGGTCCAAATATCAAATGAATTATTTTATTTTATTTTTTTGGGAGGGGGGTGTTGTTCCCTTTTCTTGCTGTCACAAAAATACTCCTCAGAAGGTTCACTTTATTTATCCCTGACACTGATCAAGCAGAGAGTAAAACAATAGTAACAAGGTCTTAAGACCTCCTGCACTTTGAGCTCCACAGACTCAGGCGGGATTACCCTTGAAAGCTTAGAATAACGAAATTACTAGGTTATTCTAGTTTGCTATTGGTGGAATTACAGGGAATGACCACTGTAACTTTTACTAAGACAGATCAAACTGAAAGTAAAGATTGATTTTAATGATGGTGATAGTCACTTTAATTGAACAAAAATAGACCAGTGCTCAATCTAAGGGCATGGAGTCATCTGTGAATAATTTTAACCAGCATGATTGAAGACTAAACTTAAGGCAATTACAGGATCTGACACA
>MU225857.1:292837-309682 GCA_018584345.1 Thuja plicata | reverse complement strand
TTATATCGGCTTTATAGGTAGCCTCCGCTTTTGCCATAGTTGTCTCGGACGCCTTGCAAGACTTGCACTCATCATCCACAACAGGTATATGTGTAGATGGTGTAGATGATGTAGACAAAGATGGGGCGTCACCAGCCCATCGAAAGTAGTCACATCCACCGCCATCCTACAATATAAATCTAAGTTATTATTGCTATAATGATTAATATTTATTCTTTGTAAACATTAAATATAGTGCTATTAAAAATCTTTTTCTTATTTATGAAAGTCCAAAATTTACGCTCCGGATTAGTGCTTGTGTGTGACCTCTTCAACACACAACTCACTCCATCACCACAGTCACACATAGGGACATTTATCATAGCCATGACCACTGTATCAATTTTTTTTTTGTTCATTCAGACTATTGAAGCAACCAAATGACTGGGTACTTTGAATAAACTCATTATCATCTAGTACCATACAATGTTTTCATTGGCTATAACTAAAACAAAATAGTATAATTTACTCAAAAGATAATATGGGCCACATTAAAAACCTTGTAACTTCATGAAATGACCCCATCAATACTTCGAAAGGGTAAACCTAACATTCTCATCAAAAAAATGAGTTCACTGAGTAAAATCCTTTTAATCCAAGATACCAAATTTTTTCCACAATTATGCACTATAGTACCACAATAGAATGATTACCATTGAGTTAATCTAGGTCAGAATTAATGTGTTCTCATCTTGTTCTTCCAACTATCAAAGTTTTCAGGATCAAATTTCAGACTATCCTTCCTGTAGTAAGTCATCTTCATGATCACCTCAAGCTGTTAATCTTTCTCTCTAAGGACCAACATCTCTGATACCAATTGTTAGGAATAACAATCCACAAGCACAACTGAGAGGGGGGAATCAGTTGTGAGACAGATTATTAAACATTAAACTTTATAAACCAAAACATCAATTAAAATGATAACACAGTAAATGCAAACACAATAACATAATCCTTCATTGTCAAGGAAACCCTATTAAAGGTAAAACCCCAGTGGGAATTAGCACCCACAAATGATGTACTGAGAGTATAGTATCCATGTTAAAATATTTAACCCTATTAAGAGCTTATTACAACATTACAGTACACAGTCCCTGTTAAAGGACATAACCTGTTAGGATTCTAGAGTAATAGTGGGCTCACTGCCTAGGCACACTTCCCAATGAAGGTTAAAGCCACCCTTAAGGATTTACAATATGAAAAAGTGTATATAAGAAATATACAATCCAGTGAACTGTCTGATAATACTATCTTTGCTTGGTCAGTTCCAATGAAGTACTATAATCACAAACTCTACTCTACATCCAACAGCCAATCAAGCTTCACAACTTCCACATTTCTCTGTCTTTTCAATTAGCTTCTCATCATTCCACCATATTTTCAAAAGAAAAGATCTCATATATACCCTATTACTATAATTGATTAGGTCAGCCAATTAAGATTTCCCAATATAGAAATAATTATTTAACCCCTTGATAATATATACACAGTGCCTAATAAAAGTAAAAATTAATTATAATACATCAGATATAATCCAAGATCCGCAATCCACCATGCAAGTTCTCTGAAGTCGGCCCCAAATAGGTCTACTCGAGAATACATGCCACAACTGACATCACCAATAATCACATGTCTTGCGATCAATAAAAAACATTCCTCAATATGCCTTCTATCATCTCTTTAGCTCGCATAACCTGAATCATCATCTCCTATAAGATATCCCCAAAACACAGAGACTCGCTCTGTCAAGCATCACTGTCGTAGTCCAAAAACCAGTCCTCACTAAAACATCTGTAACAACTCCAATATGCAATATTAAGCCAAGCGACCTTAGAAATAAGATCATCACACATCCTTCTACATATCATCATCTTTGCTTGTTCTTATTTATCTGTACAGTATCTGTACACTTATGTCATTCATCATACAATAGTAATAACAATTATGTTTTCTCCACAAAAACATATCTTGACATTAGTGACAAAACATTAATGCCAATAGCATTAGTAGTACCTTATTCTAATATCATCCAACAATATCATCTTAATGGTTAGAGTTAGGGTTAGGATTAGTGTTAGGGTTAGGTTTATGGTTACAGTGGATTTTATGGTTAGGATGTATGGTTATGGGTTTGGGTTAGGATTAGAGTTAATGTTCGGGTTAGAGTTACGGTTCAGGTTAGGGTTAGGGTAAGGGTTAGGGTGATATTCTTAGATAGGATATACACTTTAGGAATAGGGTATAGGGTGAGGGGTAGGATTAGTATCATCTTAATGGTTAGAGTTAGGTTTATAGTTAGGGTCATGGTAAGGGAGTGCAGGGTTAGAGTTAGGGGTTAGGCTCATGATCAAGGTATGGTTAGGGTGTGGATTTTAGAGTTATAATTAGTATTATGTTAAAAATCATGGTCAGAGTTAGGGTTAGGGTTATGGATAAGGTTAGGGTTATAGTTATGTGAAGATTAGGGTTGTGGGTTTAGGTTTATGTCATTGTTAGGTTAGGGTGGTCTTTATAGTTTGGCTATGACCTTGTTTACGAGTAGGATTAAGAGTAACACTAGGGTATAATATTTTAGTTAAAGATAAGGGTTAGGATTAATATTAGGGTTTAGGGCTTAGATTTATGATTAGGCTCGCGATTAGTATCATATGTAGTGTAACATGTACCATTATGGTTCGGGTTCATATTGGACTCATAGTTAGTAATTACTATAGTTAGGGTTACAATTAGCATCTTAGTTAGTTCTTTATATAGTTAGAGTTAGAGTTATGGTTAGAATTAGACTTTTATGTAACACTTATTATGATAGGTTTAGTTGAACTTTAGGATTTCTGTTAATGCTATTGGAATAATAGTTATATTTATTATGAATATTATTATTACGATTAGGACTATGGTTAGAATTCGCATATGGGTTTAAGAGAAAATTGAGCGAGCCTCACATACTAAACTCATATGTCCATTGTAATTAAAAGCATCTATTTTATGGCACACTTTTTTGAAAGTCGTTAATATTACAAATAAAGAGTTGATCAAAACATATTGCAAAACTTTCCAAGTATAGTACACATCACTTCAATATCTAAAACAATTTATTTGTTTCCTTTTGTTCATCAAAATTACATAAATGAAAGGGAAAATATAAGTCTCATTAGAATTATTCAAATGAAGAGAGAAGTATCATAGCCAAGGTAAGAAATGACTATATTTAAAACAATTCTCCGTAATGATGTAAATACATCACATAATCTTCAATGATGAGCACGGTATTGTGACCTTCATTCGAACAATGATCAAGATACACTTGTTTCATCTTTGACGGAAATGCATGTATTTTTGCACATGTTTCACGTGCAAATTTTGCAACATCTTCCATCTTTAATATTTCCAATTCCTCAACATAGTCAATGGATAATGTGGTGTTCTCAATAGATTTGATTATATTCATGCACAACTCTACAATTATTCATGCACATTTGTCCACATCAGTTTCGTCGAAATCGTTTGAGGCCACAGAAGTAGTTGGGCTCGTAAAAATAATTTCTGACTCTTTTTCAGAGCCATCCATAGATTGTATGTTATGTGGTAAATTTGTAAACAAAAATTAGTATATAGAAATAATAAGAAGAAAAGAATAGATGATTGTGGAAAAAAAAATGAAATCAATAATGTTTTTTAATTTTTCTTTAGAAAAATATTACTACACCCATTAATATTGTATTTTGATTCTCTAATATTAAAAAATATATTTTAAAATCTATATTATAAAATCTTCATGAAGATTAAAATCTATAATCTCTACAAAAGGAAAGATTTAAAATTATTCCTCGTGACATTCTTACAAGTAAATCTAGTTCAAAATCTATATCTAGATTAAAATACTAACAAAATCGAACTATTTAAATACTAACAAAATAAAAAAATAAAAGAGAATATAGAAATCAAATAATTTAATTTCAATAATTAATTTTATTATTTAAATCAAATTATCTAAATCTAATAAAATTAACAAATAATTAAACTAATTATCCAATTTAATAAACTAAACAAATTAATATGGCAACATAGCCCTCCATATCAAATAATTTAAATCTAAATGAAAATGGTTGTATTGCCCTGCATTTTAAAATCTAAATCTAAATACTAAAAGATGATCTCTATATCTAAATAATCAATAATCTAAAAAGTATATATCTAACTAATCTAAATGTAGAGCAATATGGTAGAATTGCCCTCCATATTTAAAATTATATCTAAATATTAAATGAATATCTAAAACTAAAACTATATAAGAAAATAAATTATTAAATACAAACCCAAATATCACCTTGATATTTGGTTGCTTGCTTTCTCTTCAAATGGGCTTCCTCTTGAAATCTCCTCCAAGCTCTCAGTGCTCTCCAAAACAACAAATGAAATGAGACCAGCTAATAAAATGAGGAGACGCTCTTTTATAATCTAATACCATGTTCCCATGCGGCTGCTTAAATGAATTTTTTGCTTAAATTTAAGCAGTAGAGTGTTCCCATGAAAAATAAAAATTGTGGGAAAAGGAAAATTTAGAATCTTTTCCTATTTTTGTGGAGCACCTATTTTGTAGCAAATAAAAATAAGCTATGGGGAAAATGGGAGGGCTTAAAATAAGCAGCAACTGCTTATTGAAAATAATGACATGTGGCTTCATAAAACTCTTTCCCTCCTTTATTTTCTACTAAATTTTCCCTCCAGTTTTTACCTCCAATTTTTACAAGCAAAATTAATAATAAATTGTTAATTTGTGCATTTAAATAAACAATTAAAAAATTATATTAAAATAATTAAAGTGGCTACTTAAAAATAAGCAGCAAAATAATATTTGCATGGGGCCACCAGTTCCACATTTTACTCCTAAAAATATTGAGCGGTGGCTGCTAGCTTAGATAAGCTAAGCAGCTACATGGGGCCTTGCTCTAAGAGTGTCTCCTCATATTCCTCAAAAGGTGCCTTTTGAAATTCTTTATCCTCTTCAAATTCTACCAAAAAAATGAAAAAACAAAAGTTAAAAAAAAAAGTAAAAAAAAAGCCATTAGTGGGCATTGAATTGAATTTTTTTTAAAAATGAATTACCCATTGGGCGTTTCAGTTTACTGTCGGCGGCAGGCAGCATACCAAGGTCGTGGTGGCCCACTGGCGGAGACCTGCAAAGATTTCCATGGGGTCCTATGCTTTATTTATTTATTATTTTTACTTTGTTAAAATAATGTACATTGTACATTTTTTTATTTTTTCTATTTTTTAAAATATTATTAAAAATTTAGAATATGAATCATTTTCTTTAAATTTTCAGGTTTTATCAATGCCATTTGGCATTTTTAGAAATATAACTATACCCAATCTTTTTTGTGTACACAACATATTCTCAGAATATGTCATGTCAGTATCCAGCCCTTTCTCCCATCAACCCTTGCTCCCATTGTAAATATGCCTCTCAGTGTAAATATAATTTGTGAATATATGATAAAGCATTTTACTTGATATTTTTTTTTGTAGCTTTCAGAAGTTGAAGTAATTTTCAAATGAGGATTTATTTTACTTTAAAAAATATTTAGTCTTTTAATATTTTTGCATATAGAAAAACACTATCTTAAAAAACATTCTTGGATGTATATTATGGTTTATGTATTTTATTATGTTATCTTCTTTCATGCACATGTAGACATCATATTAGGGTTTCATTTTTAGATCGTAAGTATTTGAACTTTCTATCATATAATTTTGTATGCCACCTAGGAATGTTGGATCAAAACCTAGCATGTACCTAGAATGAAGTTTAGATTCTAACACTCATAATGATAATAGAAAGAAGTGTGATTATGATGCTCATATAGATAATAAATATTTTACAAATAAGTTGGCTTGTTTGACTAAGGTGAATAACCCTATACAACTCTAGTAGATATGTTTTATGATATGTTTACAATAAATCTAATTGGAATATGACTTTTCAAGTGGTTTTATCAATATTTCTTCTTATGTACTCAGTTAGTGACCCATAAAGTGTATCACACTTCTACGTCACTTTCATCAATGTTCATATTTAATTGCCCACCCTTCCAATACTATAGAAATAGTACTTAACAAACTAGAAAATAGAAAAGAGAATATATGGAAAATCTAATGAGAGTTTTGAATTTAAAAATATTGTCTTATTATACTGTGAGTACATTTTTCTTGCTTAAATCTAGGTAGTTGATTTAAAATTGTGTGAAAAAGAGATAATTTATAATCTTTAATCTTTCCCTATTGGAGTGGAGTAAATTGTTTTAGGAATAAAAAATAATTGTCGGAAAAGGAGGGTAGAAAATATATTGGAGTGGAGTAAATTGTTTTAGGAATAAAAAATAATTATGGAAAAAAGAGGGTAGAAAATAAGTAGAAAATTTTGCTCCATATTTTTTTTTTCCTTTCTTTTCATTTGTCTTTAATTTTTTCCTCTAAATTTTACTTATAAAATTTATTGTTAATTGTCATTCATCCATCCATGGGATTAAGAAGTATTTTTAAATTGATTGAGCAAAAAAATCATGGTCTCACCAACTCAAATTACTCCTAAAAAATTGAGTAACAACTACTAGCCAACCTACCCTAACAAACATATTTCCATGCACTTTAACATCTTTAGTGAGTGATTATTCTCACTTTCTCAAGCTTCTTTTACTAATTTGAGTAAAGTATTTTTAAACTACTTCAAATTCAATTGAGACATTGCATTAGTAATTAATAATTTATTTAAGTCTAATCAAAGATCTCATAAGGCCAAAAGGTGTAACTATACAATATGATAAGTTTTTTCTAATTTAATAAATAAATGGATATTTGAACAATCCAAAAAATAACAAAAAATAGATGGTCAATAAATTTAAAAAGAAAAAGAAAAAACATATGAAAAACATGTAATTTGATAGTAAAAATTTGAAAGAATATATGATTTAAAACTATTTGAAAAATAATATATAATTTTTAATTTTCAATTGAAAAAGATGAATAAGAATATTTATGTTTCTAAATTTAAAGAAAAAAACATAATTTTTTCTAAATTAAAAAATTTAAAGTTACACATATACACAAAAATTGAATAATAATATAAATAACAAAATCTAATTTTAAAAATAAATAAGATACTTATTATTTGATTTATAGATGTCTTTTTCTCTTAGAACTTGCAAAACAAGGGTTTTCAAACATAAACTCTTTATTAGATTTATATCAAATGTAACAATATAAATTTATTATAGATAAGACCTATAATAATATAAATTTATTCTCTCTTTAAAATTTATTATAGATTTCCAAATTTTATATTTGTAGACAAAGTCAAGAGATTAAGTAGCAGTGATGTAGAGATTACCTATTCCCATCCAATTGATCTACTTCTAAAGTAACTTGTTTCCTTTATTATTGTCTTAGTTTACTACTTCTTTCCTTGCTTAATATTTATGCTTGTTCTTTCCTCTGTGCAAATCCTATCGCCTGCCAAAATATTCTTCACAAGATTAGAAAATATTGTTGTTGTTCTGATGTGCGTAGACATAAAAAAAACAACAATATTAATGCAAAAGAATTAGGGTTCATGCTTATCTTCTTATTAGTGTTCTCTCAATTAGGGTTCAGAAAGAGAGAGAAAGGCTCTCCCTTTCTGAATAAAATTTGGAAATCTATAATAAATTTTATTGAGAGAATAATAATTAGTGTTCTCTCAATTAGGGTTCAGAAAGGCTCACTGCTTATCTTCTTATCAGTGTTCTTTCAATTAGGGCTCAACAATCGAGAGTGAGAAAGGCTCTCTCTTTCTCTCTCTCGATTGTTGAAAAACTTCATTCTTTTCTATTTTTGTGAATATGATTGAATTTTTGTAGCCATTTTCCCCTGCAATTGTTTTAATTTTCAAGATTAGTAGTTGATGAAACTTGTTACCTTCAGATTTTTATGAATATGATAAAATTTCAGTGGTTCTATCGCAATTGTTTAAATATTTATGAATATGATAAAACTTCAATAGACATTTTCCCCTGCAATTATTTTAACTTTTAAGATAAGTGTATAAGCGTTAAATTTCTAGTCAAAATTGTTTATTCGTCTGAAATATTGAAATATCAGTGGTTATGTTAATTGTTTAAACTTATTTTCAGAATGTCCAGATTTCCCCAAAACTTTCACTCCCAGATTTCAGATTCATAAAAATTAGTTTTACATGTCACTATGCCTAGGTTGTAGAGGAAGATGAGTAGGAGAACAATATAAATAGGCTTAATAATTATTAAGTATTAAAAAATAGTAATTAATATTTATAGTTCTTTTTAATTTCATAAATCTTTATTTTAAATTGACTATTTTTTATATAAGCAGCAGCAAGAGGGTGCTAACCCGAGGTACAAAATGCTGACTAAACAGACTTAACATCATATTAAAAAAGTAGAGTCAACAGAGATAAATAGGTGAATCATCATCTACCTCTATCAAAAACCAAAATATAAAAGCTGAACCAGCAGTGATAAGTATCCCAAAAGCAAACAGTATCAATGTTCAACAACCAAAAAATAATATGAAGCCACGCAGGGCTATTTAACATAAACTGGCCTATAGGGCTTGGGGTCTGTAGTGTAACAACACCCCAACCTTCCCATAAGCATTTAGACAGCAGCAGGTCTGCCCATTCCTCCTTGAGAAACTTGAAGAGTTCCCTGTTTCCTTCTACAGAAAGTTAATTTTAAATTGACTGTTATAGTTCAATCAAAATCTAATTGTTACAGTTCAAAAAGTTAATATATATTTTACATATATACTTTAAAATATAAAATATGAGTATTCTAATTTATATATATTATAAAATATATAAACTAATGTCATCACTATTTTTCTTTAAGCTAATTTTATTCTCACATATAATTTTCTAACTCTAACATATCCCAATGAATACTTTGTCCATTTAATACATATAAACTAATGTCAACACTATTTTTCTTTAAACTAATTTTATTCTCACATATAATGTTCTAACTCTAACATATCCCCATGAATACTTTGTCTATTTAATACTTGTATTAATTAATTAATCAAACACAATTAAGAAAATGTTTTTTTTTGCTTTACAACTTTATTATCAAACCAACATTAGCAGGTTATCTTTACCAATACCTTCATGCTTACCATAGCTGTCAGTATAATATAACATTGTTGTGCTATAACAAACTGTATATGTATATACATTGTGTATATACGCACCTTAAAGAAAATGGCTAAGCAACCGACATTTCCTATATGATTGGACAGTTTTAATGCATTTATTAATTAAATTAAAAATAAAAAACAATTATCTTATAAATTTTAATTTAATTAATAAAAGCATTAAAATTGTCCAATCAAGTAGGAAATGGCGGCTACTTAGCCATTTTCATTAAGGTGCGTTTATATACAATCAGGTAGAAAATGTCCACTGCTTAGCCATTTCTATTTTTATGCGCCTTCTCTGGCCTCGTTTTATGTGCCTTCTCTAGCCTCCTAAATTGTATTTTCTCTTTGCAATCTATCATCAGCCAATGACATTGCTTGAAATTATTTTAAAGAACTTTTATTGTTCAATTTTAAAGAACTTTTACTTTTAAATAATATGCAACTTTGATTGATTGAACATTAACATAAAATAGATCCTGTACGAAAGTTGAATGGTGATTGGTGTACCTGAGTATGGATTAATCACTTCTTAACTAAAAGCCCTCCCCAATAGTTACTGCCATATGCAAGAACTAATAAATCGCCAAAGGAACACATTTATGAAGCTTAATTTTGAGCATCCGCTACTAGCCAAAATAATAGCAGCTGCATGGGGACCTACCCTTATACCATGTTCCCATGCAGCTGCTTAAATGAATTTTCTACTTAAATTTAAGTAGTAGAGTGTTCCCATGCAAAATAAAAATTAATGGAAAAGGAAAATTTAAAATCTTTTCCTATTTTTGCCGAGCACCTATTTTGTAGCAAATAAAAATAAGCTATGGGGAAAATGGGGGGGCCTTAAAATAAGCAAAGCAGCAACTGCTTATTGAAAATAATGACATGTGGCTTCATTAATTTCTTTCCCTCCTTTATTTTCTACTAAATTTTCCCTCCAAATTTTACCTCCAATTTTTACAAGCAAAATCAATAATATTTTGTTAATTTGTGCATCTAAATAAACAATTAAAAATTTACATTAGAATAATTAAAATGGCTGCTTAAAAATAAGCAGCAAATTGAATTTGCATGGGGCCACCAGCTCCACATTTTTCTCTTATTACTACTTTTTTGGTAGCAGTACAGGAAAAATAGAAAAGAAACACAGACGATATGGATATAAAATACATAAATACGAATATGATACCCATCTCCTCGCATTAAGATTCCTTTCTCACCAAATGCATATAATCGTGTGAGTTTGCGAAAGAATACTCTAGCTATTCACACAGAAAAAATATACATGCTCTTTTCAAGATATTTGAAGCTATTACATCTTATTTCTAACATTTGCATACAATTCTACGATAAGCACGCTAAATCTAAAAAATTTAGTTCATTCTTGCGCTATTTTCTAAACTATTATTATTTATATTTCTAAACTATTATTATTTATATTTGACAATGCATTGTGATTAAAATGAAATTCTTGCGCTTTTTAATCTGAAAGCAATGATCAAACCCAAGAAAATTGCTTGGGAAAAACCCTAATTGTGTTATTTTTGTCACAGATATATAAAGAATAAAGTTGGGAGGACTCCTCGACGGATGAACGAATAAACTCCATTTTTTTAATTCCGTCATATCAATGGAGTTGTGGCAGCAATGATCTATTGAGCTAAACTACCCACTACATTTTCTTTGGGTAACACCAGCCTTCGACGTCAATTATTTAGCTTCCAATTCAATCTAGAAATCACCCTGAGAAAAAGGAAGGTTATAGAATATGCTATATTGACTTTTCAAAACCCTGTGCCATGGAATTGTTCTTCAGAATTGAAGCTGATTGGCTACGATAGCTCTATTTTTGGGGGATAGAAAGATCATTTTATATCCCATTTACACACACTTTCTAGTTCAAGGCGTAATCAAAATGTCATCTGATTCTATTTTGAAAGCATTTTTGGTGTAACTCTATCATTTGGAGGTGTCCCAGCTTATGAGGTTCTATAGTTTCATTATTTATTATTTATTTATTTAGTCGATAGGCAATTTGTGGCAGCTTTGCTTTCTAAAAAATAATTTTTTTATGGGAAGATTGTCAGCCTTTTCCTCATCATGTAAACTCTTGGTCCAGATGCTATCTTCTTATTTGTTCTTTTTGCCAATTTTATTTCTGTATTTTTACTCTTATTTCTTAACCCTTATCTCTCTATTTTTTGCTCATCCATATTTACTAATTTTAAATTGTTTTGGATGCCCTAAATTTTGAACAATAAAGTTAAGACTATGTTTTATGCTTTGTAAAGAGCCCATAAAGGTCTTAAGGGTGCATAGATGGTTATTCATTAACATCTGAAGCACATTAGCTAAAACAAACGTATAGGTAAAGTTTTGCAATAAAATTTGGCTGAAGCACATTAGCTAAGACAAACGTATAGGTAAAGTTTTACAATAAAATTTGGGACATTTTTCATATAAATTTCTTTCAAAAGCATGGGCTATCCACCACACAAATAATTCAAATGTTATGATCAACCTCTTTCTCTAACGTCACCCATCACAAGAGTAAAACATGCACTAGGTCTCAATAGTGAGCATTACAACAACGAATTGGTAATTTTATCATTGCATGCCTGGCAGTTGCCTAAAACTATAGCCAACCAGGTCCTATATGTAAATTATGAACGCAAAACCTATTACATAATTCTTGCAAACATGGAGTGAATATAAGTTCGTCCATTGTTATTTCCAAATATATTGATATTGCTTAATTTGATGCAATTACAACTATTATAAACAATGTTCTTGAAGTATTCGGTGGAAATGAAACACACCTTTTTCCCAAAATTTCAAGTGGTTACCACTTGTTGGAGCCCAATTTGGAAGTGTGATGAAATAAATGGGCGATCCCTCATCTACTTTACTGAAGAGAGAAGGAATGAGACATGATTAGGTGACAGATAATTCAAACAATTTTATTCGTATTGCTAGCGTTGCGACTGTTGTAGGTAGATTTTTTCTTTTTTAGTTAATTGACAGATTATTATAAACTTTCAATCAAAAATAAAAATTAATTCTTTTTATGTTCTATATATTTTGTATATCATTACTCTTATTCTTCATTAATATAAAAAACTATAGCTCATTGAATTGTGAAGAAACTATCTTTTGTTTAGAAGTTGATTTTCTCACGACTAAACACTCTCAAACATGTGAAAATTAGTTTGGCTACATATAAGTGTTATTCACAATATTATAGGCATGGTATATCCCAAAAGTGTTATAGGCAATTTATTTGGAAATCGAACAAGTTGTCAAAGTAGGCCTGGATTGTGATGGTCACTCCTACATGTTATATTAATTTTCTATATATCAATATTTTTATTTAATGGTTTAAGAAAAATATTAATTTTATAAGATTTTTAAAATAAAAAAATATGATAAATTACTAATAATATAAAAGATTGAATTTAGTAAATAAGTTTCTAAATTCATGTTTGAAATTATATTATATTAAATTAAATAAATACGACTTAAATGCATTAAATATTGGAAAAAATAAAGTAAATGTTTCTCATCATTCTAATTGAAGATATGTTTTTGATTGCTGGTAAAAACACGTTTTAGCGGGAACTGAAAACCCTTACAATCCTAACAAAAAAAAGAATAGACATTAAGCCCACTGAACTGAAACAGGACTGGAAACCAGCCCGCTAAACCCAGAACCAACACAAAAAACCAGAAACCAACATCAACACCTAGTAACAGAAAACCTAAAACCAAACCAGCAAAGAAATAGGAACAACAAGACCTAGGCAAACTCCAGAAGAGTTCCATCCGCCTCTTTCTTAACCTCAAACACCTTGATGGCCGCATTAAAATTTGAGAGCTCCAGGATCCTGTCATGGATCTTCTTCTTTTTTTGCAGACCGTGTACGCTTGCCTGGACCTGCATCACCCGCATCATCTTTGTCATATAATTGAAAATATGTTTATCATCATTCTAATTTGGTCATCCAAAAAAAAAAATTATCTTTATCCAAAATGTGTACTTTTATCCAATCCTAAAATTTAGATTGGATACTCAAGATTTCTATTTTTAACCTGATTTATGATTTAAGTAGCATTGCAGCCTAAAGAAATGTCTCTTAATATTTATAACAAATTATCTTCATCTTGTCCATTCTAAAACAAATAAATAAGAAGAGGAACACTAAAATTCCAAAGCCACCAATAAGTTGTGATGTAAACAATAGTTATCATGTAGACTATTTAACAAAATTAACTTGCAACTCCTTGTCTTTATATATATGCCAACCCAAACCTCCTCTTTCAATTTTCCTTATGTTCAGTATTAGTCAATTTTAATTTGTCAATATTTAAAACAATTAATAATAATATTTTTTTATGGTCATCTATAGGAAAATGTATATATTTATTTATCAAAATGACCTTTAAATATTAAAAATAAATTGTGTCTAGTATGAAACTTCTTACAGAGTTTTTAACATCCCTACAACAGGAAATTTACACAAATACATTTTATTTATTTATTTATTTATCTCATTAAAAATAAATATAGAATATAAAATAACTTTACCAATGGTTAATGCAATATTTTTACATGGTAGATAAGGATAGAAGTGGAGCAATAACACACTCATGGTGTTGGGTAGCAGTTTCTTTGTCTGCTAGTTTTGGAGGTGAAGATTTGGTGCCCTATTCTGTCTGGGCCCTCTTTTCACTGATGGGGGACTTCCTTGACTCACCTTCCTTGTAGTTGGGCCAATTTCGTGTTCTTTTCCTTGGAGCTAATCATGGCTCTCTACTCTTGGGTTCTTGGCGGGTTGTCCCTTTGGAGGGTTCAACTTTTCTCGATGGTTGAGGTGAGTGGGGTTTTGTGTTCCCCTATTTCTCTTTGGCATAGGAGGATATTTTTCCTCTCAGAGCGGTTTGTATTGTTCTCTATCTTCCACTTTTTTTTAGGGTTTCTGTTTCTTTTGGGTTTGTTTTATTCCCTTGCAGCTTCGCCCTAGTTCTAGCCCATTTTGGGAAGGTTTTTATTGCCCCTCTCTTCTCTATTGTGGGTTGCTTCATTTTCTGGGTTATCTCCTCTCTCCTTCATTTATCCTTGGGAGGTCTTTGGTGGTGGTCTCATCGGCTATGCTCCTATAGTTTTCTATTGCAAGTGCAGATTGCAACTTTCTTTGTTCTTTGTAGAGGTTCTTTCTTTTGCAGCTCTTCTCTTGGGCCTCTGTTTAGGGGATGTGCTCCTACTGAGGTGTATCTTTTGGCCTTTTCTTGGTTAGGATTTTTTTTTTCTATAGGTCTTCTATTTCCAGAGTCTTATAGAGGTGATTATCAATCCTATTGAGGTGGTGTTTGGAAAGAGGTTCTTTGTGGTTTCTAGCGGCACGTGGATGCTCCTATGTTTCTTCTGGTTGCTTGAATGGTTCCCGCCTGGTTTGGCCTTGGTCTCTAACATTGTTTTGTGAGTTGGGGGCCATGTATATTTTCTCTCCTAGGCATATTTGGTACCTTTACCTCCTCTGCATGTGGGTGTGGTTTTGCACTGGTTTCTCGTCTTCTTCTACTAGTGCTTCTCCCTCTTCAAGAAGGGTGGATTTTGGTGTCCTGGAGTTTCACATCTTTCTTGTTGGTGGATGTGGTTTCTTCCGCCTCCCAAGGCGTCATGGTTCCTTTTTATTCTCCGTATGTAGGTTTTAATTTATATTGGTTTCTCTGTCTCTCTTCCAGTACATCTATCATCTCATGTTTGGTGGGTTCAGGTTCTCTTTAGCTACCTTGCTTCTAGCATCCTGGTGCCTTCTCTTCCTTCAAATTGGATGTGGACTTTCATTGGGCCTTACCTTCTTCCACCAGTGCTCTAGACCTTACGTGTTTAGAGGTTCTAGTTTTATGTGGCTTCCCTCCTCTTTTTTGGTGGTTTTCATTTCTTTGACCACCTCAGTGACTTGGATCATTTTCCTCCTTTGCTTGAGGGTGCAGTTTTGTATTATTTCTTCTGTCTTTGCCAATATTTTTTCCCCCTTAGGTTTGGAGGTTTTTGGTTCTCTTTGGCCACCCTTCTTTCAATTTTGTGGTTTCTTCGTGCCTTCTCCTTCCTGGCATGTGCATGTGGTCTTGCATTGGTTCTTTCTTCTTCTAGTGCTCCTACATTTTCATGTTTGGTGAGCTTCAGTTCATTTTCTCCTTTGTAGTGGAGTATTTTGTCTGCTTCGAACAGTTGTAACTCCATTCAAAAGTCCTTTTTTTTCACTTCTTGTGAATCCCTTTCAGCTTGTCTAATCCCGCTTTATCTAATCAGAACAATCATAAAAGGACATCATGAAGCTAAGCCTAAAATAAATGTTAAAATAAACAAACATTTGGAAGATAATTTTATGTGAACTTATTATAGTGTAATGAATAATTTTATTTAACTTTTTAATATATCTACATATACATGTACATACAAATATGTATCTAGAGACATATGTGTGTGTACAAGAGGTCGAGGGTTTATCGCCATACATTTAGGGTTTTTATGCATTTTCCCATGTATGTTTTGATCCCTCGAGCCCTTTGGTTTACCATTGTTCATCTCAAAATCTTTCAATAAGGAACCTCCATTAGGAATTTGAGGAGGTCGGGCTGAATACTTAGGCCCCGTTTGGTTGGGGAATTGGAATTTGACTCAAAACCTGATTATCTCAAAATCAGGTTTTGAAATTCCGGTTTTGCATCTTCTGAGACCGTTTGGTTGACCCGGAAGATGGATTAGTCAATCCATCTTCTGTGTTTGGTTGCCAATTTTGAAATCGGAATTGGAACCGACAAATTCTAACTTCTGTGTTTGGTTCAACAATTTCGAATTGGAATTGGAAATAAACACTCCATGTTCTATGATTGGTTCTACATTTCGATTTGGAATTAGAATTCGACAAAGACTATAATTTTTTTATTATTATTTAATAATGTTTAACTTAATGTTGTGATTTATTTTGTCCATTTTTTTATTTTTTTTATTTTGAGTTTTTTTAATTGTTAATGTTTTTGATAGATAAAAGCAGCAAAAGGGTGCTGGCCCATAGAACAGGGGACTGGAGGCACATTAACAGCAGGTTAATGGCACAGTCACAGAGAGTAGTAGGATTTTACTGTTAACTGTTAACACCAGCATCTAAGATTTTACCTCTATCAAAGACAAATATCACAGTTCTGCATAAAAGTAATAAACTAAAGTAACTAACAGCCATAACCACCAATGAAATAAAGTTCCAGGGCCACGCAGGGCCAGTCCAAAAGTAGTAATTAAACTTAACAATACCCCTCCAGACAAAACAGGGGAACAGAGGAACCTGTCTAACAAAAAGATAGCACATCACGAAACAACAAGTTAACTTTTTCCTCCTAACTGCTTGGAAAGCAGTGATCTTGCCCACTCTTCCTGCAGAAACAGGAAGAGGTCTCTGTTATCCGCATTTTCCTCCAGCTTTCCACCCGATAGCTTTTCCTGCACATTACAGAGGGTTAGGGCAGAAGCATGCATCACCTTCAGGGCGAATTTGGTAGACCTCCTATGGAGATCCCAAAGGTCCTGCATTCCATTCT
>MU225857.1:252497-278046 GCA_018584345.1 Thuja plicata | reverse complement strand
CCCATATTATCACATCAAATACCACCTCTCATTATTCAAAATAAAGAGAAATAGAGGGCAATTCTTCCCATTCTTCCATTGAAATTATTGAAAACAATGGTTATAACGATATTTGATACCCTGCACAACCATTGCAGTTGCCTCCACACCCACACTTTCCACCACAGCCAGACATCTTCACAACAACACAAAGAAGATCTGAAATAACCCAAATCAAAGCAAACAAATATGGTTTGGATGAATTGTGAAATACCCACTTTATGGTCTAGTATTTATTGTAAAATTGTGGAGTTGGCAAAACAAAGAGAAGGGTGTAGACTGTTCAAACGACATCCATCCACAGTGTCTATTTCCCAGTTATTAAATTCAAAAAACTATCCAAAGATTCCCAATTTCAAATATTAGTACATTTCCCAAATACAATAAGTTATTACGTTGTAATCAGTTTTTCTTTTGGTATTGTTTTAAGGCATGAAAGTTGGAAGGCAACACTGAATCGATTTAAAAGAGGAAAACAGAGAAGCAAAGAGGACCCTCAAATCAACCTTTTGTCAATGTCAAGCATATAATCTCGTTTTGGGTCAGGGTGGTCAATCTTTTAGAAAATATGGTAATTTTATATATGATGTTACATCACAATTTCCGAGTGATGTAACTTTTGAAGTTCAAATAGAGGGGAAACATAAAAGAATTTACAGTGTGCATTCCATGGGCTCAAGGAATTTTGTTCAAATGAAGCTAGACACCCAATGGTTTTCAGATTATCCACGAGAAAATGGACCCAGTTTATTCAATAGTCATGATAAAGGTACAGACAATAGATAATATTTCTTATTTGGATACAAAATAATTTACAACAGATGAAACCCTATTTGCAAACCACGTTTTTAACAATTGCAACCACAAATACTACAAATTATGAAGCACAAATAGGTAAACCATTAAATGAAGAAGCATAAACACAAATACAATACACTGCTGAAGCATGAAACTCACGGTAATCCTCCTCCTCCTCCGCGCGATGAAGAATGACGTTCGACAGATGAAACCCTGCTGTGTTTTCCTCGGTTGAATGGCGTTCGACAGATGAAACCCTCTCTGCTGGTGTTCGACAGATGAAACCCTCTCTGTTGGCATTCAACAGATGAAAGTTTGGAGGAAAAGATGACGAAAGCATTGGAGACAGGACAAGACTCTGTGTATCGAAGGTTTTGTACATCAAAACTCAAACAAGATGAAACCCTCTGCTATGTTTGAAGTGATGAACGACGCTCGAGCGAAATTGGCAGCGGATGAAACCCTATTTGCAAATCACGTTTTTAAAACGCGAAGACTCCAGACCCGAAAATATATCAAATGCAGTCCAAAAACACTGAAAACCCAGTTTCCATTTTGAATTCCACCTTTTCAGTGGGAAGATCGCGCCGCCCATTTTTGGGTCAAATCTGGGTTTCAACGTCATAATCGGGTTTTGCAACTTAACAAACAAACGACGGATTACCTTCAAAATTGGAATTTGCGCTACCAATTTTGCTCAAATTTCGTCAACCAAACAGGGCCTTATAGTGCGGGACCATCAAAATTAGGGCATCCTGTGGCGATTGTGCTTCTGAGCCAACCAAACAACCTAAAGGTATTTTGTTCGCTCCCAAAGCCATCTAGCTGAGATCTTGCTTGTTATGGGTATTACCCATAAACCGTCAATGTTATTCTCATTGGAGGCCCTATTATTTAGGATGTTCTTCCTATTGCATCCACACACTATATGCCATCCATCTTGCCCTTTCTCCATTAATTTCTTATTGGAGCTATCGAAGCTAGGGTTCTTTTGTCCCCACACCTTACCATTTGCTCCATTCACATGTGAGGAGTTGATGTTGTTAACCTCTTTTTTTCCGGAATGGTGGGGGTCTCATAGCCCTAGAGTGAAATGAATTCGCAAAAGATTCGTTTCGTTTTGGAAAATCTGAGATATTAGTGTCCCTCACGTTTTTTTTTAATATCTCGTCGTCATTCATTGATGGGAATTCTGTTTGCACTGCTAGCGAAGGCAGGGAGTGATGCCAGAATGCTAAATCTATTTGAGACATTCTATTGCTTATTCTGAGCACTAGAGTATGATTGATCGCTTACGTCTGCAGGGTTTCCAACAGAGGATTTCGCACTTCAAGATGTTCACAGTTTTCGCATATTGAGCAGAGCCATTTTCCTTTTGTTGTTTTAAAAACTAAAATGTTATATTGTATTTATGTAAAATAAATTTCTACGGTTTATTAATTTTATGAAAATATAGCATTAAGTTGTAAATTGTCTTTTTATGAAAATATAGCATTAAATTGTAAATTGTTTTGTTCTACATTTTATTTCTGAAAGAACGACCGAAATGTTAGCAGGTTATCTTAATAAAAAAATCCTATCGTAATAATCAAATCCACAATGCTTACGACAGCTGTCAGCGTAAGTTGCAACTACAAGACAAGATGTGCAAAAGAATCAGATGCCCACCTCGCAAAGTTCAGTGGCATACTCTATTGCTGTGCTCGCGAATCATTCGGCGAAGCCTTCGTTGATAAGGCATGGAAATAGCGGACAAAGATAAAATAAACCCTACCTTAAGAAGGGGGGAACCCAGCAGTTGGGTCATATGGTTGGCCCTTTTCTTCCGTTTTGCCCTCTCTCGATCCAAATCTGGGCTGAAAATATTTTCTATGAAACGAACAACATTGGATTGCCATCAGTGGTTTGCAGAAGAAGCAAAGGCAGAGCAAACCCATTTCCCCTAAATTCTTGGAGGGGCTTATGGAACAGGATCTGGTAATTTACAACATCTTGTGTTCGAATCTCCGGGAGCCCTGATTTCAGTCTCAGATCTGCCCATGGACAAATTTATCCACCGCCCCTCGTTTCAGCCGCAACAGCAGCAAAAGAAATTGGGAGATTGTAGACAACGAAAACCCTTCGTGGAAGACGACAGGCGAAGAAGCACAGCGTACTTCAAGAAGATGAGGCTTCACAACGACGCACAGCATCTTATCAATAATGACGATTCAAATTCCAACTTTTCCCAGGGGCAGAGATCTGGCAGGACAAGTCGATCGCCATCGCCGGGGTTCGATCCCCTCGCAGTCGCCTCCAAAGCACACAAAACCCCCCTTTCCAGTTCGCCGCCCTCACGAGTTAACTGGCGGCTGGCCTGTTTTATGGCGAGCGAATACATCTCACGCGGGACACTGCTGGGGACACCATGGCCGCCGCAGGATTCGAACATCAGACCTCCAGAAAAGGCTACAGCACAGCCGAGGAAGAACATGGAAGGAGACGAAGCTGTCAGTGAAAGGGAAGCGCTTTACTCTACTTTCACCACCAATTTCCTCCGCTCAGATGACATTCACATTCCCGGCATTTTCAATCCTTTACAGATGGCCGCTTGGCTCGGATTGGTTTGATTCCAGTCTTCGCAAACCCTAGAATGAAAAGTAAGTGATGGCTGTGCCATTTTGGGCTATAAGCCCCCTTTACGACTGCTATTGTCTTCGTGTCGAAAAGGTGAAACTCCCTGTTATTTATTTTTCAGGTAATCTGATTCGACGCAGGTATTTCTGATTTTGAAGGTTTCGATGCTCTCGTAGTCGACAGATTCGAATGTCTGAATACTGACGTGGTCTTTTATGGCTGGACTAAAGCGTTGCAGACTGAAAATAATATACCGAAAAGTGTTGGACAGGTCTTGTTTCCCTTCTTTCTCGTTACGGAAGGGAGGAATTTGTAAGCTTATTATTTACGGCAAGATACAGGTTTGAATCCGGAAAGCTGCTGTTATAGAGGTTTCGTCGTTCTGTGAAGGGCTTTTGAAGTTATTTAACGCAGCAATTGTTTTCTTTCACGAAATGTTTCCTACAAAAAAATTAGTGGCCCCACCTTATATGTGTTGAACCAACTTTTCAGGTTTTTATAATCTCTAATAACCATTATTATTGCTCATATGACTATTCATGTGTAGTTAATTTGATTTTTCTTGGGTCTTTGTGACTTCAATTCATATATGGCAAGCATTTTTGTCCTATAGAAAATGATGGAATTATTATTATTATTACTCTTATGACTATTCATGTGTAGTTTATTTGTTTTTTCTTAGTTGTGGTCTTTATGAGTTCAATTCATATATGGCAAGCACTTTTGTTCTACGTAGGAAATGATGAAATTGGACGTTGGGTCTTAGTGGTTGTATAGGTGAGATTCTAATGTTGAAGGAGTGTATGTAATAATAATTACGATTGAATAAATTTTATATTAAAAGCAAATAGAATATTTAATGGGGACATGTCTTGCAAACAATAATAATGTAAAGACTATTTGCATATGGTCTCATGTTCCACATTAAAGACTTAACCTTGGTTGTTGAATATGTTATTGTCGATTAACACTTGTTTGGAGTGTTAAAGACTTAACCTTGGTTGTTGAATATGTTATTGTAGATTAACACTTGTTTGGAGTGTTCAAATGCCTCAAGTCATTTTCATGATTGTTATGCCTTTTGTAAAACACAAATCCTTTGAGTGTTCCCTAAATCTTTGCACATTCTAGTTGAAAATGTTAGATTTTGTTAATTCATGTCACCAAGTTCATAGAGAAAGAGCTTGAACAAAAAGGGAACAATGTGATATTTGCAAATAATGAGGTGTTTCAAATGCAAATGCTTTCATTTTCTTAGGAGAGGTCCCTCTAAAATTAGTGAAAGAGGTGATCGGGTTGACCTTAGATAATGATTGTAAATTAGAAGTAGATATTTCAAAGTAGTTTTTTAATATATGTGTGCTAGGGCAAAAGGTCCATTTTTGACAATAGAGAAATTTTGATGCACGATACTTGGAAAAATGTTGGTACCTTTTTCCATTTCCTCATTGGTTAGAGGTTTTTTTTATCCAATTTCTCTTTGAGGTAGAGAGACTCTACCGTCCCCATTTAACCATGAGAAATGCAAGTTTGATTTAAGAGTTCCCGAGCAAGGTTGAAGATTTTGTTAGATTTGTCAAAGCCTCAAATGATTTTTAGTAAAAATTTGTGAAACTTTACATGATGGCAGACTTATTGAAACTATATATTCTCTTCATCTAAACTTTATCTAATTTTATTATTTCTAGCTATTTAGATATCCTGACTAGTTTTATTACCTCGGATTTGATCTCACCATAGTTATTGTGTTGCTTCAATGGTTAAGTGAATTGCACTATTTCATTGCTAATATTTGTAGGGTGTCTTGTCTTGTAAAACATGTTTGGGAGAAGTATTTGATTAACTACTCCATTTTATTTCTAAATATATGTGAATACAATGTTCTAAATATGACAAAGGCCAAACACTTTAAGGTGGATTATATATATTCAATTTCTAGTTGGATTACACTCTAGAGTCTGACTTATATACATCTCAATACCAAATCAATGAAATTTGAATGTATTTTGCAGATAAATGATTAAAAATAAATGAAATAAATGAGGATGCAAGAATATATAGCTTGTTTGAGAAGGTAGGCTTGCTGTGGTTTCTAGTAATGAAAGTTTGAGACTAAAACCCCATTCAAAAATTCAGATACCTCAGTAAAATCTTTGAGGTTTGAATTTGCACATTTTAAATGTTTTTTACTTAGATGATTGAGTGAGGAATACATATTGTGTGTTTGATTTAATCATGGAGTGAGTATATGGTGAGAGCAGACCACATATTATTTAAGTAGCCACAATAGGAAAATGCCAAATACAAAGTTGAACGCCATTATATATCGAACCATCTTTACCACGAAATAGTAAAACGTTCTCGATGGAGAGAATTCTCATGTTCATTGCTGAATGAACTATTGATATCCAAACCATTAAGAATTGGCCTGCAATCTTTCGGTAAGCAATACCTGATAAATTTGATAAAAAACATACTATGTCATAGACATGTGAGTAATCATATGTTTTTATTCTAATGTAAACTGTGGTGTGCAGAGATTCAGCTTGAGAATAAATGACTGAAGTGAAAAAGATAGGACTAGAGATTCTTTCTGCTTTGTCATTAAGCGGAATTATTTGTATTTTGCAGACCATTAGGGGTAATGAGCGATTAACCTTGAATTATTTTCAGTGGAAATTTCTATCTGTGGCATGTTGTATCTGATAGAGAAAATAATGTGTGAAATAGCAATGTATCATGTTGAATACTTGGCTTCACATAAAATTTGGAAGGGACTTTAGTAGGATGAGATGCTCTTGGTATCTCAGGCTAGCTCGACAGATAATATTTTTTAAAGAAAAACATAAAACACTGTGTTATATCTTATTTAGAAGCAATTTGAGTAGATAATGATAATAAGAATCAAGGCTTTGGATATGTAGTTTGTCTCTGTAATGAAATGTAAAAATTGAAGGAGAGAGAAATATTAAAGGAATAAAGACAATTGATAATGAAAATATTCTAGAAAGAGAAAGACAAGGACGGATTGGCGAATCGAGCTAACATTTAGACAACTATCATCAAAGTCAGCGAAGAATCCTCCAATTGTTTGTGCAGATCCAGAAACCAAGCATGACGATGAAATTGAAGATGGAGAGATCCATTGTTAAAGATAAAGTTGTTTTGGAATTCGCGGGCATCAAAGGAGATCGTCAAAGCTAAAGAACCATTAATATCCAAATTGAAATAATTGTTGAAGCTGTGTGTGTAGGGTTATACGGTTTGGAAAAGCTTTTCTATTGATCAAGTTATTTGCAGGACCCCACGGAAGAATTTTGGTGGAGGAAGAGTGTGATAGATTGTGAGTGTGTGGAAATGAAGCCAAGCCATGCAATAACACTATTACATAAAGAGTTATTTTAAGACAAATTAAATTAAATATTTAAGTTATTATTTTAATTATTAAAAAAAAAAATAGAAACTATTATTATTGTCTTAATTATAACTTAAGACCAAAAACCTTCATTTTCATTTACGTGGCAAGAAGAGGAAGGCCGGAGCAATATAGGAAGGGAATTTTCAGAGGAAAACCCGAAGATTTCAGAATAAAATTTCATTGACTGGACTAAGAGGCCTTCGTTCAGGCATTGGACTGAGATCTTTCAATTGATTGCTTTCCAGAAACCCGCTTGCACGTCAGAAGAAACCCTAAAAAGGATTGGTCTTCTCGGAAGAACTTCCATCAACACGGTTTGCAAAGGGGATTTGATCACTAATTTGCCCTTCTGCAATCTCTGCAAGGAGGAGAGCACTCAAAAAGTGGTGAGTAAGATACTAGGGTTATATGTATTCTAGCAATTTTGTTCTTTTCTTTGTTCAACTGATCATGATGGGTTGAGGTGCCTTCTCCTCGAAGCACGACCGTTTTCTTCTTCTTCACACGATCAGACCCGAATGTGAGACCCGCATGCGCTCTAATTCAGACATTCATGGCATTCCTCCATTTATGCATTGCACATACTTTGCAATCTAGTACTATATGTAGGTTGGACCATAAAAATAATCGAAGTGAATAAAACCCAGTTGTAGTTTACCCAATCATAGCAGTAGGGATCACCCCCACGCCCAGTTTAGTTGGGTTTTACAGGGATTCACTCTCATTTCTTTCACAGACGACCAATTTGTTTAAGAAAACATTCTCTTATTGCATCTCGTCTAATGAATCCACGAGCTTCCTTGAACTCTGCAAAGCAGCCCCTTCATCCACTTGCTTGCAATTTACGCCCTTGTTGAATAAATCTGCTAACCGTTCATTAAACGCGGTCTCAGTTGGGAGAAGATTGCCGTGTGAGTGTACGTACTTGGTGAGGTTGCGTGAAGAATGAGCAATGTGCATAACAGTCCCATCTTTCGTTCATGGCGTCTGACTCTTTAAATCTTTGGGAAATCACGCCTCAGGTGCAGATGACAGAGCACATCTTGGGCTCTATTCAAATCTAAGAATTTTTTTATTTATGGCCTGTCTTGTCGGTCAATTTATATCTGTCCTGAACTAAACTATAGATGTAAATTTTTTAACAATACATATGCAACATATTTATTTATTTTCATTTTTATTAGCCTAGAATTTTATACGAGGGATTTTTCCACTTTGATTGGCAATGATGGTATGTTCCAAAACATATTTGACATGTTCATTGTACCCTACATTTTTCTCTTATTGGAGTGCTATCTGCTAACTTTCCTTTGTTTTAACCTTATATCTTTATTTCCTTTTTATCTCTAAAAAGCTGTGTAAGAGCTGTGTATTGTTTGGGGATTCAATTGAGAGATTGGAGTTGCTAAATGATTTCAAGAGAGGATCTAAGTTAGTTGAAAAATTCCTTACATAATTATCTTAATAGGTTGTGGAACAAAATGTGCATGTAAGAAATTCATATATGCTTTTGGGGTATGTCTAGGATCACGGTGTATTAAATTAAGGCCATAAGTGGCAATGGAAACTCAAAAAATGGGGGCTAGGCAAGTTAAGGTGAAAATTTAAACAAGTTATCAATCTTACATAAAAATAATGCAAAAAGAGAATCTCTAGAGAATTAAATGTAATTTCTAATATATTAGCCATTTTTAAATAAAAAATTATTCTATATGGTAAAAAATTCAAATTTCAATGGATTAGTACCAAAATTTCAGAAAAAAGATAAGAAGTAGGTGTTTCACACCACTCATCTATGCATTGGTGGGTTACTTCTGCGATGCAATGAGTGCTAAGTCTTCCATTCATTCTAATGAGAGATGGGTTCTTGTGAACCACTACTAAGAAAACACAAATCAATAATCAATAAGTTTGACTCAAACACTACATAATTGAATCTTGATCATTAAAAAAGTTCTCGCCTCAATGGAATTGGGGAAGGAGAGTGCAACGACGTCGCATGCACAATTCCTGTGTGTTTGAGCTGTGTTGCGCATGAATCGACGGTCATGTGGAGCTCTAAATGTAGTAGCTGGTGTTTTCCAATACTACAAGCGCTTTCTAGTGAGGAAACTCCTCGGTCGCTTTTGAAAGTAGGGTCGTCAAAGTCACGGCTTTAGACATCTTGCGAGAGGGATGGGCGAATGAATCACAAGAATGAACTCTTACGGAGGCCTACAACCTGAGGATGTTAATAGATAATTTGGGTTATTTAAGAACATGAGCAGCAGGGTATAATGAACACCCTTCGGGATAGGAACGATTGTCCTTCGCAGTAGCCATTGAAAAGGATATGTTTTCCCCTTCAGTCGCTTGTCCACAGAGGAATTGATTTCCTGTATTGGAGTAATTATGAGATATTTTTTATTTGGTTCCACATTAAGATATTTTCCATTACGTAAGGGAGGAATTTGTAAGCGTTTTATTTACAGCAGGATACAGGTTTGAATCTAGAAAGCTGCTATTATAGATGTTTGGTGGTTCTGTGAAGGGCTTTTGAAATTATTTAGGGCCCCTTTTGGTGCTGGACTACCAAATGCTGGATATAGTCAATTTTGGAAGATGCTGCAATTCTTGAAGATACTTATCCTGAAAATGATTTCTGGAATATGGGCTGGACCCGTTTGGTTCACCGGGAAGACGACTGAGAAGATGCATAAGGATTTTTAATTGTTTATTTCTTAATTTCTTTGAATATATATACACACATGTGTATATATGTATATATAGACATGTGTGTGTATATACATACATAGTGTGTATACATACACGTGTATTGTATATATGTGCATATATACACACATGTACACACAGAAGTGTGTGTATACACACGTGTGTGTATATACACATAAATGTACATACACACACGTGTATATATACACATGCACACACATGTATACATACACACACACATATATAATACACATGCACACACGTGTATATACACACATACATACATGCACATATATGTATGTTTATACACATACATGCACACACATGTGTGTATAGAAACACATGTGTATATACACACACATGTGTGTGTATATAGCAATATAATGTACTAATGTGTTTCAGAATGAAGGTTTGGAGAAGTCACGGAACTGACGAGATATTAAATTTGGTTTTATAAAAATTGGAATTGGAATTGGAATTCGAAATTCCAATTCCACCTATTTGGGTGGAAGATGCATATGCCCATTTTGGAGCAAAATTGGAATTTCAAAATTCCAATTCCAGTTTTTTTGGATGAACACAAACATGGAAGAAACAAAACTGGGAAGTAGATAATGTCAATTCTAGGCATATTTTAACTACCAAACAGGCCCTTAGGGTTCACCTTTATATTATATCTATGGTATAGTTTGGGGGCCTAGTATAGGTATGGCGTTTTGAGCTATCAATATGTCCAAATTTTGTGTAGGCCCTTAGATTTAGGAGTTTATTTAATAGCATGGTCATAATTATATGTTCTGTTTTGAAATTAGAGTTCCCCATTTTGAATATAGGGCAAATATATGGTAAAGTACAATAGTAAGTTGCTAAAAGATAAAATATTTTTCACTTTACTATTTTGGATCGATGTATGTAAGACAATTAAGGCGATATAAGGAAATTTATATCGTTTTAGATATTCTTAACTTTCTAGTAGTCCTATTTTCATGGGTTCTTCGCTTTCAAATTGAATGGTATCATAGCATGAACAAGTTCTCTTTCCATTCTATGTATATTTATAGTAATAATAGGAAGCTTAATAGAGGAAGGATTTATATAGTTTAATTGCTTACTCATGTATTCTACTACTTTCAAATTTATTACTTTCGGCTAATAAAATGAAACTCAATTTTCAGTGAATGAATGGCAGTAACATTAATTACAAATGATAATAAATTTAGTAGTAGAAATAGGAAGGTCGCAACCTGGATTGACAAATTCAGGTTATAATGTTGATGAAATAGACATCAAATACTTCATTCTATATGCAGATTAAAAAGATTTTAATATTTCTCATGTATATGTATCTTTGAATACTAATGAGTTGATCAAGTGATGTAAGATGATGCAGGAAAAACAAGGGAATGCATTGTTAAGTATCACTTATTTTAACTTAAAAATTCTAGGCCTCATCTTTTTATCTAACAAAAACTAAAGATAGTTGTAGCAACATGTGAAAGGTGGCAAGTTGAAGCAAGATGAAGATTACAAAGATTTTTTCTAGTTCATTTTTGAGGAGTGCCCTAGATTTTTTCTGTCAAAGATGTCGACCAAGAAGAAATCATGATGAAGACTATTGGTCCTTTTATTTTTTGGCTTCTTACTGGCCTATGAGGCCTTAGATATAATACTTTAGTTTATGTTTTTTATGCTAAGGTTAACTCTTCATGGTTTTTCCCTCAGTGACACATGTTGAATAGTTTAGTACTACTAAGACTGTAAAATCTATTAGATTAGGGTGTTTTACTTTACCTACTATGTGGTACCATGGCTATGGTTGGTGGTCTAGTCGTAACTAGTCTTTTTTTTTTATAGAGGTAGATTTAGGATGTGTTTCTTATTTGGATAGTTTTACTAGTTGATGTTAATGTGTTGTTAATGGTGGTCTAGTGTCAATCCTTTGGGATAGTTCTATGTTTGTACTATGGGACAGCACCCTGGTTTTGCTACTACTTTTATCAAAAACAATAAATAAGAATCTTAAGCATGACCTAACTTCACTCTCACTATAATTAGAAATATAATGGAATTATTTAAAATAATAAAACATATATAACTATAAACATTATTAGAAATAAATTCTAATTTTTAATTAATCCACGTGAAGGTATAAATAATGATTGAATCTAATATTTAGTTATCTTATTGAAATTATAACTTAAGAGTGATCAATAATTTTTATTTGATTATAGATTGCATAATTTCTCTATAATATATTAATTATAATTATATTTTTTTACAAAAATGTGAATAATTTTATATTACTGTAAATAATATAATAATAAGACTAAATATAAACATATAATGATTAAAATATAGTAATAAATTCCTTTTTAAAATGTCATCGCAATAAAATATCATACTAAAAACATATCATTATAATACTATAATATCAATTATTATATAATAAAAATTTATTAATATCATTAATATTATAACACTAATATTAATGTGGAATCAAACCAAGAGGAGAAAATAAGAACCAAATAAGACAAAAAATTACAAAGAGAAGAAGTTTAAGTTCAATGGTATCCTTATTAGAAGAACATAAGATAGTGTGATATCCATATATAATGTAAGATATGAGACTCTATTACCAACAATAATATTAGATAAAGCAAGACACGCAAAACATCAAGTTCCTTCCATTGGCATGCTTAGTTTAAAGCAAAGAAAAGTAGATATAATACTTTTATCATAATATCTTGAAGTCACTTTTGTGAGCCATTGATTAAATGAAGTACTTCAAATCAATTATCATTTAATCAAAACAACAACAAAAATTTGATAAAAGAAATTAGTTTCGATATCAAATTATATAGTAGCACCCTGTGATATTCTTTACCATAATTAGATTTAGTATTGGTACCTAAAATTGCAATGGTGTTTGATGTATTTTTAAGAAATATATCTTGGTAATTAAAATGATAGAACATTGTACTATGAAAAGTGAAATGTGTTAAGGAATATACTAATGAGACAAACTGATAATATTTGTAAAAGGGGATCTTATTTCCCGAACAGATGTTGACTTTTCCGTAGGGATGTGAAATCGTCTCTTCATTTTCTTATCTATGTAGCTTTTCTTCCCAAGTTTGGTCTTCCATTTTTCAGAAGTGAAATTTATGCTGAATTTTCCCTAGCTCTCTGGAGGATTTTTTTAATCAATAGAAATGTCATAGCTCAAATCAAAAGTCTAAAGATCTCTGGGACCTGGTTGCTCCTCTCTTAATCTGGAACATTTGGAAGGAACACAATAATAGGACATTTAGAGAGAAATTTTCTAATCCTGTTATTGTGGTAGACAAAATCTTTAGGAGTTTGTTAGAAATTCTTCACAGTCCTGATAAGGTTGGGCCCGATGCTATCAAGGATTATGACCAATGCTAGATTTTATCTCCCTTGATGAAGATCACTTCTAATCCCAGGGATGGGGTTGTTTGGATGTTCCCACCTCATGGAGGGTTGAAGGTAAAATTTTAACGGGGCTTCATAAGGAAATCCTGGTCCTGTTGGATTTGGTGGGGTGATTAGAAACTCTTAAAAAAATTGTATTGCTACAGTGGCGGTTCCTCTGAGCATGCAAAACAGTCACTTTGCTGAATCTATGGGAGCTCTAAAAGCCATCAAGATGGCTAAAAATCTTAATTTTGATAATGTGTGGATTGAGGGGGATTTAAGTAACATTATCAATTGCTTAGATGGAACTAGTAAGGCTTCTTGGATGATTGAAATAATTATTAACAAGAAACATGATATCTTGAGTTCTTTAAAGAATGTGCACATTTGTCATGCATATAGGGAAACAAATATTGGGGTGGACGGTGTTTCCAATTATGGTGTTAAGTTAGATGTAATTAATATTTAGCATGGGGAGAACAAGTTGCAATAAAATATTAATGCTCTAATAAAATTTGACATGACTCATGGAAAGGAGGGAAAGATATGTATTAATGATTGAAATGACAAGAAAACTGCTAATCCTAAAATAGGTACAGATACATGCCATATTGGAGGTGAAAGAGCTATTAATGATTTAACATTGCATTCTTTATGGGTGTATTTACGTACAATAATTGGTAGACTCTATGTTTTAGCTTGCTATAGTTGTGAGTTAATCTCTGATCATGCGAAAGACTTGAACCTAGTGGAGAAAATGGGTGGTGATCTTAGAAGACATGAACTTGACGAGTACAATAAGTGGAAAAATGAGCCTAAAGTTTGGATAAAATTGTGTCAGGGCGGGTTAAATCCATTCATGAAGCATATCCATGGGTATGACCAAATAAAAATGAATAAAACGATGGAGAAAATGGTAGAAAAATGGGATAATGGTTTCTTTATCCTATTTGGCTGAAAGTTCTAGCTCTCTATTGATCTTATCACGGAGGTTTTTGGACTTCCTAACGAAGTTATGAATTATTACCGAGATATAAAAATCTCTAATAAGGCAGTTAAGTCCTTTCCTAAGTCTGATGATGAGAGGAAAATGCTTGCTTGGCCAGTGTCGGGTTACTATGATTTGGGAAAATTGAAACAAATCTTGAAGCTTGTTCTTACTGTTATTATGGAGTACATCACTATGGATGGCCATTTTACTAGGGCTCATACTTACCACTTTGTGTTGTTAAACCACTTTAGGTTTAAAAAGCGTGTGTCTTTTCCTTATTACCTTTGCTGCTCTCTTTTAGATAGTCTGGATAAATACAAGAAAAATACAAGAGTGTCTATTCTGCATAGTTGTCTTATTCTTCTCGTTTATGAGTACTACGATTCTATTATGAAAAAGGATTCATCAAATTATGTTCTTTCCCTGGTTAAGGGAAAAAAGAAGCATGAGGGTTTTGTTGGGGAGAGCTTTGTGCATGGCTCCTCTAAGGAAAAAATAAAAATCAAATTTCGTGAGAAGGTCGTGAAAAATAAAGCTCTTTAGTGTGGAATGGACATAGAGGATGATGGTGATGAAGATTATATTCTGGAAAATGACTTTGGTTTGGAAAATGAGGAGGATTACTATGAGGTCGAAATGATTGGAGTGGAGATTGAGTATGAGGAAGAGGAGGATTCTTGCGGGGAGGAAGAGGAAGAGGAGGAGACTGGTGAGGAGTAGAAGGATGATGAGAAGACGTGTGGGGAGGAGGAATCTCTTTAGGTGGTTCTTTAAGATGAGGATATCGCTAAATATATGAGAGAACAAAGTCTGGAGGGCCTTCAAGCGGAAACCTCTAAGGTGTCACCAGCTCCTTCTCTTAAAATGACTCTAGCCCAAGTTAATACTCTTTTTGTGTTAATAATGTGGGGGAATTATCTTCCTCTCCTATGCTGGATAATTTGGAGGAAGCCACGCGGAATGTTCTCAACCCTCTGGTTAATTACGCAGACTCCCTCGAGTAGGACATTCCTCCCTCTCTTGCAGGTATTGCTAAATAGGGAAATAAGAATAATGAGGAGGACATGGGTCTTCTAGATCTCTTCAACGAGTCCAAGATGCAGATGGCTAAGGCCAAGTCTAAAATTGATCACAAATTTGATTGATGGGCCTATCAACAGCTAAAGAGCCTCGTTATAAAGATTAGGATTTGGAGAGTAAAGTCAATAGTCTACATGCGACTTCAGAGAATGGGGTTGGGGATAATGTGAACAAGAGTATGCTTGACACTTTGGACAATAAGGTCTTTTCACTCTCCAAGATATAAGGGGATAGAAATTTTATGCTGAAAAAGATTCTTCAAATCAACTATGAGAGTATGTGGGCCTCAGCAGAGAACCTCGATGCCTTGGTTAGCATGCTAGATGGGAACGACCCCAATAAAGCCACTGTCAATGTCAAAGATGATACTGAGGATATTATTGTCAATCCTTCTGGTCCGGGAAAAAGGAATTGTGCTAGTCTCAAAAAGAAGGACATAACTACTTCCATGGATCTCACTAGCATTAAAGAAACTGTTAATAATATGTTTGATCTTGGGGATGAGGTGGCTAAGATCCTAAAGGATCTAGCCTTGTTTTTTTTTTGTCTTGGTCCCTTTGTGCTGGGTGTTTTGCTGGTTGGGTCGCGACTGGCTATTTCTACTGGGTGATTGTTGGGTTTTGTATTCTATTTTATCTTAGTGGTCTTTATGCTTTATCTTCTAGTTTTTTTTTGTTAATCATTTCAGGTCCCTTCAAAACCCAATTTTCTTAATCCAAAACTAATGATACAAACAGAAGCTACACAAGGCATCTAGATAGTAAACTCAAGAAATGAACATTGTTAAATATTCCTTAAAGATTATGTTGTAACATAGACATTTTGACAATTATGTAAAAATAGTATTATAATTACAAATATAGTAAATGAAGTTAGATGGAGTTTTCCCTTTAGTTTGTTTAGGTAAAAAAGAAGAGATTTCTCTAAAGAGAAGTGTGAATTGAAAGAAAAGAATGGCCAACTTTTGTTGAAAAAATTAAGGTAGCCAAATGAGAATTAGAGGGCTTTATACTTTAGTAATTCTTACATAATGATCTATTAAATTAATAATTATGCATCCATTGTATAAAAATAATCTTATGTGAAGTTACATAACTTGATACAGAAAGCAAAAAAAAACTCTTATCTATGAAGACAATATATTGAATCTAGTATGATACATCTCATTGCTAGAAACACTAGGCTAAATGAAACATAACTTAGGGAAAAAAAAAGTTTTCCACACTTCAACAACTTGAATGCTAGAGAATTTGTATGCCTAATTTGACCTAATATGGCCAACAAAGATGCACCTTTAAAACAAATTACAATCTTTAAATCCTACTATGAACGTAAGGTTGATGTCAATTCTATAGAATGATAGAATTTTTTATATACTCTAAAAAATTCTTATTTTCTATAAATATATAGAAACTACAGGGTGGCCAAATATGTTGATGGCCATTTGAAGGACCTATTGTTTTTATTTGTAATACTTGCACCTTAGTTTGGCACCCTAGACCATGAAATAACCTTTTATTTTTCCTAAGACATTAATCAAGTTTGACATTAGTTTCTCATTTGAAATGTTTTTTTACACACACTTCGTCAAAAAATGAAAGAAAAATTCAACATTAGAATGTGATTCAAAAAGGAGGATGCATTCTTTGTTGTCACCTCTTCTTCTTTTTAGAATAATAATACTTGTTGTCATTTCAAGGAAGAAATGACTAAAACACATGAGTAAACAGGACAGACAGAGTAGCCCAAAATAAATAAAATGATAACACCATGTAGTGTAGCTCATTTGTAATCTCTTTAGTACCTTTCATCATATTTGCTAAAAATGGCCTCCAATTCACTTGAATATTTATACACTTTACTCATGTAAAGCCAACAACAAAATCATAATGTTCACATACATGCTACTAAATCTGAAACTTGTGCAACTGTGTAGGAACCACGTACCATGTATCACAATACTAACCAATTCAAATTTTCTATTTGGGGATTTTGGTTACATTTTTTTTGTTCTTAATGTTCCATTATTCTATTTAAAAGCATCCTACCAACCACCCCGTGAATCGTGACTTTTGGAGGCACAAAAACATCAATTTGAATTGGGCCTTATCTAGGTGTTTGGCAGTAGAATTCCCACTCTTCATTCTCTGAAATTTAATGTGCAATGGAAATATATTGGAAATCTTTAAAAACAAAAGCATATTCAAACATCATATTTAATGATGATTTCGAGTGAAAGTGTTAATTAATCCATAGAGCATGTGAGGTAGCCATGACCAATATTGTAGAGGGAGTTCCCTATCTATTGAATTTTTGTAAGATATATTGTAAATCAATAAATTCTCTTTCCCTTCAATTTAATAGAGTGATGAAAAAATTGATCAATTTACTTTTTTCTTTTAATGATAATAAAATTAGTAAAAATGAAATTGGCTAGATTGTAACGTGCTTTCTCCTCATTTTAAATGATGCTTATTTGGAAACTAGTTTTAGATAGGCAATAATTATTTGCAATGTTGAGCTTAAATTCTAGAATCAATTGTAGAGGCAAAGGAGCTTGAGAAGATGCAATAATACTTATCCTTAAAGGATGGTTATTTAAAATGTACAGGTAGCATCAATACTTATCTATGATTAGCCACCTCATCCAATCAAATCAAGATCGTACCTTGTTAAAAAATGGCATTCTTCACATGTTCCACCATATTTTAGGTATGATAACAATATGGGACAAAGATTAAAATTTTGAGGACGGGTGATTTAAGATTTGGGGATGGATAGAATAATCTCCTTATTTCATAGGGCAGTTGGGGTCATGGTATATGGGTTCTTCTTACAAATAGGAAATGGTATATGGGATAACATTTTTGCTGAAAAGTAAATTAAGGAGAAAGTCATTCATTGATTGAGGCCATTTTATTTGTCAATATCATTTATGGCCTTTGTGAAGTGGGGACTTCTCAAGGTTTGAGAAGGAGACTTCTAACCTCTTATGAAGTTGTTTATTTCCTTAGTCAAATGATAGGGGGCTTTCATTAAAGGGAATACAATTAGTAAAAAATAGGTTTCGCACAAAATCATTGACTAATTAATTTTCTCTAGGCTATTTATTGGAAACCAAATAATGGAAAGTCAATCAAGAAATGTAAATGACAAGGTCAACATTAGCACTTAACAATGTTGATATACTTCTATAATTATGATCTCTTACCATTTTAAATTAAAATATATTTATAATGATCTATAATGATCCCACCCAATGAGTGACTAATCAAACAATCAACCAAAAATACACAACATATATATATTTTGTATCTATTAGTCAAAAGAAGGCTTACTTTAGTTGATTAGACTTTTCATTTGTATAATTAGTGAAATATTTGAGGGTGTTTTTCATTCATATTGTCAAGTTTATTTTCCCCTAGATAGGCTCAAGACTCAAGCTAACTGAAGCGTATTTTTAGAAGTTCAATGCACATCTTTAAAGAAACTTTATAGCAGTACAACTACATAGGTTTACCTTTGTATAACTAACAAGTAGCTTTAACCTGCCATTTTTCTCCTTATGCTGTATTCAACACTTCCTCAGTTGGGCCAGTGTATTTTTTAGCATACTAGGTTCACTAAACACTACTACCGCCACTTCCAACATTATTTCCATAGTATTGGAGGATTAAATTTTCATTCAAAACATTGGTTTTCAATGGTAATAGATCAAATTTTGTGGTATTTGGGGTACTTGATTTTTATTTTGTTAGTGAATGGGAATAATCGTAATAAAAATCATCCTTGTCATCTTTATTCCCTTTTGACTGTTTCTTATGAGTACATGTCTTTTTAAGGATGAATTTAGAAGTGTGTGCTTATTTTGTTTCACCATGGTGTGTTCTTATAGGTTTTTAATGTTTGAAGTGCCTTAGTGGGTAGCACAATCTATTAATTTAATTAAATACAATGTTTGTATTTCATGATGATCTTACATTACTCATTGCATTTGAAGCTATACTTGTAATTTGTTTTGGTAAAATTATTTTTTGCTTGCATGAATGATAGGATAAGCAATCGAAGAATTTTGGCAGCAACTATGGAAACTATTGTAGAGTACATAAATGCAGTAGTTAAGACGATATTGGTTGGGCGTCTAAATCTTCAACTTTCTAAGTCAAAAGATGCATTTGGAGAATCAACAAATGCTTCAAGTTTTTGATTAAGGGTAAAATAGTTTTTGAAGGGAACAGTAACCCTTTACAAAAGACTAAAGATAGGCAGGAAAATGCATAACAAGAAAAAAACAAACATCAACAAAAGCAACAGCTGGGAGAAAAGAAGAAGAGTATTTAGAACCCCTCCAGCAAAAGCACCCGGTCAAAAGATGAAAGTAGACAAAAAGAGAACCAGACCCAGCAAACAATGTCACGTCTGCTTCAAGATCTCAGCAGACTAATCCATCACATGTTTGTATTTTTCGATGGCTTCTTTGAGGTCTTTTATATCTTTGGAGCTCCCATGTTTCACTTTTTTAGCACTTGCTCTTGTACGAGTCCCTGAGCCAGCAATGCTGGGATCAACAGTATTATCCTCATCAACATTGATAGGGTTAGAGTTCCCATCCAGCATAGAGAGAAGAGCCCTAAGGTTACTGTCAGTCACTTTCATGCCCTCGTAGTTATTTTTCATAAGTTAGCTGAGGGTTTCTTCAATGCTTTGGATGCGGCTTTCAGTAGTATGCTGGCAAAAGTTGACCATAGCATTGATCTTCAACTTGAGTTTCTCTAACAGGATTTTTTCCATATTCTCCTCCTGAGCCTCATTGTTTGTAGCTTCTTTCAGAGGTTTAGAAATTAGGATAGCCAGCTTATTAACCCTATCCTGGAGGTCATCATACTTACCATTAATATCTCTAATCTCTTCAAGAAGCCAGGTGTTCAGCTGCAGATCCATATCAGCCCACTCTCTAACAACCTGAATAAACCAGCAGGGATCTTGGGTATTTTTGGTCTCATTACCATGGCTATCTCTAGTTTTATCTTTATCTTTTTTATTCACCTCCAATCCCATACCCTTGTCTTCCCTGGAAGTCCTATCCACAAAAGACACAGACTCCACATAATTCACCAGAACAGGGGTGGTGTCAAAAATGCCCTTCTCTTTAGACTTCAAACTCAACTCACTATGCTTTTTAATAGGGTAAATGGGTATTTCCACCTCCAAAGCCGTAGGCTCACCCCGAGGAATATTCTTATCCTGGCCCTCCATTTCCACTTCCTCAGAGCTGCCTTTACTATCATATTCCATCTCCTCAGAGGAACCAGTAAAATCCTGTTCAAGGGAATCAGTGTCTTCCCCTATTTCCATACCATTTTCCTGAGAGAGGAATTTAGTAGCTTCCCCTTTTTCCCCTTTCACATCCTCCTTATCCTTAGCCTCAGTTTCGCTGTCCGTGTTCATGCCTTCCTCCTCCGTGAGGATCTTGACATGCTCTTCTCCACCAGTGTTGGCTTTTCCCTTCCTCTTTTTCCTAGGAGTGTTACTCTCAGTATCCATTGGTCTTTGACCTTTCTTACCTCTATTCAAGTCTTTCGCCTTAGGGTTTCCCTACATCTTAAACTTAGCATGCTCATAAATTAAAAGGATGAGCCCATCATGGAGAATAGGCAAGGCAACATTCTTTCTCTTCTCTAAGATACTATTTTCCTGAGACTTGAGAAGAAATAACGGGAAAGAGATTCTCCTATTGTAGTGGAAATGGTTAACCAACATAAAATGGAAATTATAAACCCTAGTATAACGACCATCTAGGGTAAAATGCTGCACATCATAACTTTGACAACTTTAGCCCAAAAGAGCTTCATATGATCCCGCATGAAGAAATCACCCAACTGTTTGACAAGAAGGTCTCTTTCCACCTTAGTCTTAGGATACATTCTAGCAGAATTTTTAGCCATGACTACACCTCTATAGTATTTAAGACCAGACAACTTAAGACCTGTAATTTCAGAAATGAGTTTCTCAGTCACACAAAATGTTTTACCACACAGAGTTACCTGGCCATTGTCTCAACTGTCCGCAAATTCCTTAGAGATGTCCTTATTATTTCCATGGAGTCTCTCCATATAATCCATTACCCCACCTTCCTTGAGTCTCTTCCAGACTTTGGCTTCTTTCTTCCATTTATAGACCGACGGTTCTTCCCTTTTCAACTTTCCTCCCATCCAGAAGACCAGAGATCAAAATACCGCAGAGCGAAAGTGAAAAGAGAGGTTTGTGAATGAATGATGGTAAAATACCACCCTTTAATAGAAATGATATGAATTCTTCCATAATTTTTATTATTAATGCACTTGGTGTCGTGCATGCGAAGCTCAAAATTGAGGCAACTCTGAGAACTAGCCTTTCTTGTCATCATTATTGGGTATATTTTGGGGTTTTAGGCACATTTGATCGTACTTCACAAGATTAGCGATATCAATATTTAACCCTTGATATCCATTCCAGTATCTAATGTCATCACTAAAGGCACCCACATTCGCCAGGCTGTCAGCCACATAGTTGGATTCTCTGAAGGCATGACAGGCATAGGTGACGTCAAAACCATCAATCAAAATTTTTATTTCATCAAAGATATGACTAGTATTCCATGAGGGAGAATTAATACCATTAATACAATTTATAGTATTCAATGAATCCCCTTCCAGCCATAATTTTGAACAATTTTTCCTTTTTGCAAGTTTGGAAGCATGGAGAGCCGCCATTGCTTCGGCTATATGACTGGTTTGGGATCCAATTGGAATAGCAGAGGCCGCAATGCACTTTCCTTCAGTATTTTTGACTATGCACCCACATCCAGCAATGCCAAGGTTACCTTTGGCTGCACCTTCAAAGTTCACTTTGAGCCAACCACGAGGATGAGAGTTCCAAACCGTAGATTCACGGGAAGAAAAAGGGGCTTTATACTTGGAGGTGAAGTCCCAGTTTTGAAGAATTTACTTATCATAGATCCCTTCCAGAATTTTAGGTTTTAACTCAACTGCAACTTTAGTATTTTCAATAATGTTGTTGATAATTTTGGAACCAATCAAGAGAGTAGATTTTTTGTCTCAGAATATCCTGTCATTCCTTTCTTTCCAAATCCTCCATATGACATGAGGGCCTGTATAATCCCAAACAAGTTTTCCCAATTAGTGTTGGAAAGGGGATCTCCATTGTTCTAGAAATTAATGAATAGAATTAGGGAACACCCAGCTAACTTGCCAGTGATGTAAAACCACCATCCAAATATCCCTAGAAAAATAGCAGCGAAGCAAAAGGTGAGAAGAGGTCTTGGCATCTTTCATGTAGAGATAGCATCTATTAGGGATAATCCATCCTCTTTTCTTCATATTCTCAGAAGTTAGGATTTTGTCCTGTATAAAAAGCTAGTAAAAAAAGTTAATTTTAGGGATCAGAGAAGGAAACCAAACCTTTTCCCCTTTGGGCTCCTCATCCCTGGGGGAGATCATCGAATAGGCAGAGGCCATAGAGAAGGTACCATTTGGATTAGGGGCCCAGATTATCTCATCTTCTATATTAGCTTTAACAACCCAAGGAGACAGATCCAAGTTAATATTTTTTAGGATGGGATCAATATCACACAGGTTTATCCATTTATTTTCTCTCCAGTAATCCACCACTTTACAACCAATTCTGACTTTACACATGTCCGCAAGGTTATCCATACTAGGGTACTAGATCAGAGGTTTATCCCTAAACCAAGGATCTTCCCATAAATTAATTTTCTGCTCATTGCCAACTTTCCATCGGGCACCTTTAGCAGCTAGGGGTCTAGCCTTCAAAATGCTATTCCAAATCATAGAACCCTAAATAGCGAGGAGGGAAGAGAGGAAAGAATCAATAGAGGGAGTATCAAAAAGATACTTGGACTTAATAATTTTGTTCCAACCTTTCTCTTCTCCAAAATCTCTCCAGCACTGCTTAGCTAGGAGAGAAATATTAATGTCCTTAATTCTTCTGATGCCAAGACCTCCAAATTTGACCGGCTTACACACTTTTTCCCAAGCCACTAGGTGGATTCTATCTTTCACTTCAGAGCCAGACCATAAAAATATTTTCTAAATTTTCTCAATAGCATCATAAAACTTGGAGGGGATTTTAAAAAGACTCAGGGCATAAACTGGGAGGTTTTGGAAAGAGCTCTTGAGCAGCAAAACTTTACCAACATTGCTGAAGAGGGAGCCTTTCCAACTAGCAATTTTTATGTTGAACTTGTCCACAATCGCCAACCAGAAAGAATCAGGAAGTTTACTACCCAAAGGTAGACCCAAATAGCTTGAGGGGAGAGTAGCAATAGAACAGCCCAAAATGGTTGCCATTCTCCTCTGGCAATCTGGGGGAGTGTTGATGAAGAAAAGGGAGCTTTTATCCCAGTTAATAAGCTGACAAATGCTTCAAGTTATTGTGTTCCTGCAATGCCATTTATTAAGTGCCAAGTTTTAGAGACTCTTCCACACTACATAGGAATGTATAATCCGTGCTGAAATAGTGGAGTTTGTAGATGCTTACTTATTTGCAGGGCCCATTTACAATGATTATAGTTGAGTGGGATATGCATTGCTCTTGAAGAAGGAGAAATATATAATTTTGCAGCCTAACAGGGTAATTATTTATGTATTTTGAAATATAATGATATTTTGAATAAGATCCCAATTTACTATTTGTATATTTTGAAATATAATTGCATATTGAATAGGATTTACCATTTCATCCATAGCTATATGTTTCAAAAGAATTTGGCTATGTTGCAAGCTTTTAGAGATTATTGCTTTATAATCACTTGAGGGTTCAATTTTTTAATATAGATAAGTTTTTATTTTATTTTATTCATTTTAAAATGTCTTTTGAATATATTTCGAGGTTCCTCTTTCTAATAATCATTGTGTTGTGATCTTAATTTGAGAAAACAATAATTTTTTTCTTCAACGAATATAATTTAGAAGCTTTTCAATGTTGACGAATATTTTTCCCTTGTTGTAATCTGCATAAATTCCTCAAAGTTGTATTACAGTGGTTTGGTATGAGGATAAAAGAAATAATAGATTTTTCAATATTTTTAAGGATGGTATTCTAAAGCAATTTCATTTGTAATCATATGCAAGATCCAAACACTAACGCAATTTGACTGAGTTTTAATTTTTGATAGATTAGTTTACTTGATATTTAGATTATATGCTTATTGAGAATTGGGTCAAAGTTTTGATGTCTAACAAGCTTCCTGGTAAAATTTATTTTATGGACATTCTACAATCATTTTATTTCATTCTATAGAAGCTCTGTGATGGATGCCTAAGTGGCCTTTTTTAATCTTTCAGTTTCTTGTACCCAACTTTGTCCTTGTAGAATGCTACACATAGTTTAGAAATTATAAATGGCTTCGGTTTGTAGCCTCAGTTTTCAACATCAAATCTCAAATGGTATGTCTAGGTATGTTAAGTTACTTGCAAACCCATTTTTTCAGTATTGTAGTTCAAATTTTTTCTTTTATTCATTTCAACCATTTTTTCGTTACTTACCAATTACACATTGTTTGCTTCTAGAGGTTCACAACTACTTGTCAAGAAGAGGAAACAAATAATATTTATAATTATGAAAACAACATTTTTAAAATTTCTTCCAATGCATTTTAATGATATGCTTTTATGAAGGGACCAACACAAAACTATAGTACTACAATATTGTAACTTTATTTCATCCAAAATGGATGTTGTTATGTACAATATTTCCTTCTGTAGTGACACTTGTATTTATAATGAAATTTAAATACACTTCCTTTTAATTATGCCATAGGAATTTCCATATGAAAGAGGCCAGGTTAAATTTAACAATCTAACGGTGGGAAATCGTAGACACAGAATGACTACTATTAAAATGATTTGAAGTGTCGATTCTTACCTTTTGTCACTCTACACTTCCGTCAAATCACAGTTGCCCAAATGTTTTTCATTAATCTTGTTGTTTTCTATTCTAGCTCGCTTTAAATAGTCCCACTAACATTCGAAAAAACATAGTTAGGTGAAACAAACATTTGATATCACCAGTGATTGAAGGTTGAAGGAGGATGATGCACGACTATTGGATACAGTTCAAACATTGATTATTTTTCATCAGCTTTTAGTACTCACCATTTTCCACGTATACATATGTACATATATGTATACGTATAGACTCTCACCCAAGCAGTCTATGTTGTTCATGAATTCACCAAATACATAAAATAGAAGAAGAGTGAGGAATTTGATCTCAAACCAGACTTGTTTTTGATATATAAAAGCAGCAAAAGGGTGCTGGCCCGTAGAACAGGGGACTGGAGGCACATTAACAGCAGGTTAATGGCACAGTCACAGAGAGAGTACGAAACTATTAACCGTTATCACCAGCATCTAAGCTTTTACCTCTATCAAAAA
>MU225857.1:238826-252049 GCA_018584345.1 Thuja plicata | reverse complement strand
TTCCTTATTCCTTACCACATTCCCCCCCTCATCCTGGAGGGAGGAGATTGTATTCCTCTTCTTATGAATACTAGCTGACCTGTGAAAGAAGTTTGTGTTTCTGTCTCCCTCAGAAAGCCACTGGATTCTGGATCTCTGCTTCCAATAGATTTCCTGCCTTTTCAGAGTTTCAAACCAGACTTGTTCTTTATATTCCTCGTACTCCTTTTCTCTAAAACTAGCTTTGACAAGGAGTCTTTGTGCAATATTGTAGTCACTTTCATGTTGGCTGGTAGAGACATGACAACGTCTGCATTGACACGGTTCTTGGCTTCTTTCTTCACATCCCCAAAAGGAGAAATGCATTTTTAAGGAAGTCATGGATGAGATGGCGATGCTATCATATGAGGAGATAACAGGGATGGATTATCTTCATGTGGCAATATGTGAGTTGATGAGATTATATCCTCTTGTTCACTATGACTCAAAATAGACGTTGCATGATGACTGTCACCCCAACAACATGTTGGTGAGAAAGGGGACTTGGGTGACATATCTTTGGATTAAGGGAAACCGTACATGGAAAAACATATCCCCCAATGTCACCTCTTTGGCATCAAAATGTAAAAACAATTTTATCAATTCCAATGGACTTTGAACAATTCCTAGAATCAAATGAATGCTTTACTTATTTTGTGCATCGATATTCCTTACAATTTGATTATTTTAATAGTACCTACTCTTGTAGAGTGTATGATTGCATGCTATTTATTTAATAAATATGGAGATGTAGAGATTTAAAGGTAAAGGAAGGGGGGTGATGCAGAGAATTGGATGAATAGAGAGACATAGATGTGTCTAGATATTAAGGGGGAGATGAAGAAATGAATGGAGATGAATATAGAGTGAGAGAATGGGAGAAAAATAGATAGATAGATAGATAGAAACATGTTGAGATGTAAAGTTAGAAAGAGATCTAGAGAGATACCAAGGGAGAAATGGAGAGGGAGAGATAGAGAGATAAAAATAGAGGGTGGAGAGAAAGAGGGAGAAAATAGAGAGATAAAGATAAAGAGATATAGGGAGGTAGAGAGGGAGAGATAGAGAAGAAAAGATCCAAAGATAAGAAGGAAGAGGGAGAAATAGACATATATAGACAGTCATGTGGATTAATAGAGATAAAAAGATAAGGAGATATATAGGGAGAGAAGGAGGGAGGGAGAGATAAATAGATAGATAGAAAGACATCAAACATATAAAAGTAGATATATATACAAATGGATATGAAGATGGGGAGAGATAAAGAGTGGGAGATAAAAATAGGGGAGATAGATGGAGGGAGAGAAAAAGAGATAAAGATGGAGATTTATGCGAAAGTGAGAGATAAAGATATATTACAATCTAAATGGGAGAGATATATTAGGGATAGAGATGGATGAAGAGATAACAAAATATAGATAGAGATAGAGGGAGATATGGTAGAAGAAATATGGAGATGTAGAGATTCAAAGGTATATGAAGTGGGTGATATAGATAGATGGATGGATAGAGAGGGAGATTTGTCTAGATATGGAGGGGGGACCAATATATATATATATATATATATATATATATATATATATATATAGAGAGAGAGAGAGAGAGAGAGTTGACCTTCCATATATCTATGGCGTACCCATTGCACACTAAGGTGCGATTTCTAGTATGTAAACCTTTAATTATGCTTTAACATCAAATACCTACTAGCTTATCCCTTGCACCCTCTTTCAATGCAAGTGCTAGTTATTAGTCGATAGGCTATTTTGCATTGAGTTTTCACCAATACCTATGTGGCATTGTTGATACTACTCGGTGATGAATATTTTTTGTCATTCGCCTGCCCTTCTTGTCCTATATATCAAATCAATTCTGATTTCTGTAATATCACATCAAATCCGATTTCACTAAATCAAAATGCATTCATTTTATTTTATTTGGAATCAAATCAGATTTCATGAAATCAAACATGATTTCTATCAAGTCATATGGCTTTCAAATTCTATAAATGAAAATTGCAGAGAGCACATACAGTGTGGTGCAAATTATATAATAGAAAATTGTAGAGAGCACATATAATGTGGTGTGGTAGATCCTAGTACAATCCTTTGTTATGAAATTGATCAACAAAATTAGACTATGAGAGCCTCCATGACAAGGGTCTGGAACCTGTCCCCACCAGATGGAAGAGTGAGTATGACAGTGGTAAGAAATTCGATTCGCCCATGTGTAACAGAAAACTCATCCGAGCAAGATTTCATTTTTCTGTGGACTGCAAGGAAATGATTCCATATCAGCAAGAGAAAATGATGGCCATGACATGCATATTGCTTCTATTGTTGTCAGTTTCGCTTTACTTTTATGAGTCATTACTGGAAGTCATAAATTGTTTTTAGATATAAGTAACAGAATTGAGTAAACTTATTCTTGTTGTTATATCCATTTTCATTTGGGTATGAGTATTTGCATTGAGCAGTGCTCCATAAGATCATTTAAAGTAGCTTCACTAGTTTTTATTTTTTAAATACTCATTACTAAAATATCTATTTAATCAAATATGTTAAATCTATTTTATGGAGATGAAATAGTTTTAAAAATAAAAATTACTATCAATTTTTTTTTTGGTAAAAGTGGCTAGGCCATGAAATATTTTATTAATAATAGTAAAAAGTTTACAAACCTGGTTCAGGTGGGCATACCAGTAGGAAAGAATGAGGAAGAAAACCTCCAGTTGTAGCCCATATAGATAAATTGATATAGTAACATACCATTCTACCCAAATCGAGTCGAAAAGAGATCTCTACCCAGAAATATTCCCAAACCTAAAAAAAATTCCCAAATGAGAACTTCAAAATAATGCCAAAGAATTCATGCAATCCCTATTAGCCCATTACATCCAAGAAAAACCCATTGGAGAGAAAGGAGGGAGAAGAAGAAGGGGACCCGAGGGATGCAAATGTTGCTACGGAAGAAAGTTGTCTCTCATCTACCTACTGAATGTAAATTGTTGATCCTCCATACATAGTGCAAGAATCTGAAGGGCATTACATACCCAGAGTGGGCACCTACAAAAAGAGAAAATCTACCTTTGGCTAAAATCCATATTAGTACCACTGATATTGAAAAAAATTGAAATCCATGAAGTAGGAATATAATTTGAAACACATAAGAACAATTAAGAATATTATAAATCAACATGGTAAGTTAGCCTCAAATAATAGTATGAGGATTATAACAAATCTGAAAAAGAATTCATTTCCACTTCCTGAAGTGAGAATGAGTCATCAATTGCCTTATTTGCTAGAAAATCAGCAACCACATTTGCCAACTCTGAAACAATGTTTAAGCTCAAAGGATTGAAAAGATGTTAAAATTTTAAGGATCAAATCTAGTTTGTATCTTAGTTTCCATGAGGAAGTCTTTCTAGAGGTGATTATATTATAGGTCAACATTGAGTCCCCCTCAAATATGATCTTAGATATCTTCATGGAGATAGAAATAGAAGGACCAAAGAGAAGAGCTTCCATCTCCGCTACATTGTTGGTGTCCAAGGGAAGCTTTTTGCTAGCTGCTCTAATAATGTTCCCCTTAGAATTTCTGAAAACAATCCCCACTCCTGAATTGCCTGGATTTTCCCTTGAGGCACCATCATAATTCGGTTTCACAAAACTAGGAGGAGTAGACCAAGTATAATTAAGGCGGGAGGAGGAAGATGAGTAAGAAGCTTGACATCAATGAGGTGGAAGGGACTGAAGAAGAGGCCAATTGTCATGAATAAAAAAGTCCCACTTAGTAAATTCTTATTTCTCTTGATCAATTTAATCTGATATGTAAGCATCACTTTAGATATAGAATTTTCTATTTTTCCAATGACCTCGATCCATGAAGTAGATTTGCCTCTAAATACTCTTTCATTTCTCTCAAGCCAAATATTCCAGATGACTATAGAGGGGCTCACCTCCCAGAGAGGTGCAAATGTGGAAGATTTATACAAAAGACCAGGCTTTGAAGTGATCACAAATCTTAGGGCCAATAGCTGTACACCACCCTAGTCTGTGAATAAGCCAATACCAACAATCAAGAGCAAAGGGGCATTGAAGGAATAAATGATCAGAAGTTTCCATAAAGTATCCACATAAAGTACAAGGAAAAACAATGGTAATCCCCAATCTATCAAGTCTAGCCCCAGTGAGGACCCTATCTTGAATGGCCAGCCAGGCAAAGGCTCCCACCTTAGGAAGACATGCACATCCCCATTAAAGTCTAACAAGCAAAGAGTTAGAAGATAGAAGATGGAAATTTGATTCATAACTAGCCTTAATCATGTATTTCCCAGAAGGGGAACGTAACCAAATAAGTTCATCCTCAAGAGGATAGAATAAAATAGGTCTAGAGATAAGTTCTTTATGAAGTTCTGTTGCCAAATTTGAAAAATCATTTAGGATAGAAAGATCTTTCCAAAATGTAACACCATCATGAATATCTAAATAATGACAAACCAGGTCACCCCAAATTTGTTTAAGATGAGAATCTAAGGGGTGCCAGTCCTGGATTTTAGATAAAGTTGTGTGCCCATTCCATGAGTCCTCCTAGAACCATGCTTTTGACCAATCACGTATTAACCAGGAGAGGCAGGGCAGGACGAGCTCTCGACAAGAAACAATGAAATTACACATGTCAGACCCCCAAGGTAAAACTAAAGCTGTAAAGATTATTTCCCATTCATCAGAGTCAAGGTACTTCGATCTCATTAATATAGCCCATTTAAAATTTGGGTTTTGGTATAATTTCCAAAGCAATTTAGCACCCAATGCTTTATTCTGTAAATGTAGATCCCTAACTCCAGGGCCATGGATGGATTTAGGAGTAGAGACCTCACTCCAAGAAAGAAGAGGTAACTTTTTCTTTTCAGTTACATTGTCAGTCCAAAGAAAGTCCCTTAAGATGGACTGGAGTTCTTCAGTTAAATGCTTAGGCGTCTTTAGAACCAGCATAAGATAAATTAGGATGGAATTTAAGATAGATTTAACCATCAGTAACTTTCTAGATAAGGTTAGCCATTCATGCTTCCATCTCAAAATCCATTGAGAAATTGCAGAAATAATCTTATCCTAGAAATAATTTTTTTCTGAACCAGAATTGAAGGGGAGTGCAAGATATCGGCAAGGAAAATCCCCCAAAGAAAAGCCCTAGAATTTAGAAAGACTATTTTGAACTAAAGGGGTAACGTTTAAGAATTTTATTTTTATTTTTCTCGATTAATTAATTGCCTAGATGCCATGGAATAATCATCAATGATTTGTTTAATAACTCAAGCTTCCATGATGGTGGCTTCTTTGAATAGAAAAGTATCATCCGCAAAAATATTATGTGTATAAGATCCATTGCCATCATTCAAGGAGACACCTTTCCAAATCCCAACCTGTCTAGCATAACCTATAGATCTTCTAAGCCCCTCAGCCATTAGGATGAACAGGAAGGGGGAAAGGGGATCCCCCTGCCGAATACCTCTAGAAGATGAGAAAAAACCTCTAGTGGACCCAGTAATAATAACAAAGAATGAAGGAGAAGATATGTAGGCATGGCTCCATTTTACCCAATTTCTGTGAAAACCAAACCTAGCAAGGACCATGAGAAGATAGTACCAGTCAACACGATCATACGCTTTCATCATATCTAACTTAAGAACCATAGTTGAATGGTTATGTAATTAGATAGAGTGCAGAATTTCATGAGCCATAATAGCACCCTCCAGAGTTTCTCTCCCAGGAACAAAGCCCCCTTGTTCCTCAAAGATGATTTTAGGAAGGACCTTGGCCGACCTAATAGAATTAGCTTTGGTAAAAATTTTGTATAGAAAATTACAAAGTGAGATAGGACAAAAATTAGAAAATGATTTAGGATTGTATTTTTTTGGGATGAGAGAAATCCAATTATGATTAAGCTTTTTCAACATGGTTTTGTGAATCGTAGCTTCCTCTAATGCAAGTAAAATATAATTTCCCAAAAAATCCCAACATTTTTGGAAGAAAATCATGGTGAATCCATTGGGACCTGGGGCCTTGTCTGGGGCCATGGAATTTTTTTTTCTTTAAGCTCATTCAATGTAAAGGGAGCCATAAGCATAGTATTATCTACCTCAGATACAAAATGTGGGATAGAATCTAACAAAGAATTAGAACAATGAACTTGTTGCTTGGTTAGCAAATTTGAGAAGAAGGAAACACCCTCATCAACATTGTCATTTTCATCTTCTAATTTCCCACTAGAGGATTCAATGTAAACAATTTTGTTTTTAAGATGTCTAAGCTTAGTAGAAGCATGAAAAAACTTTTTGTTTCAATCCCCATCTGCAAGCCAAGCTTCCCATGATTTCTGTTTCTAATAAATCTCCTATTTGAAAATTACTTCCTTTATAGCACATCATAGATCCTTTTCTAGTGAAAAAGATTGGGCATCCATTCCATTGTGAATAATAAAGTCATTAACTATGGCCAATTCTGACTGCAATCTAGTTTTCTCCTATAAAATGTTCTTAAAGGTATTAATGTTCCAATCTTTAATCTTAATTTTTAGTAACTGCAATTTTTTGACCAGTCTAACAATTTGGGTGCCTTTTATATATGAAGAGTTTAGCCACCATTGTTTAAACAAAGGAATAAAACAATGATCTCGGAACCACATTGGCTCAATCTTGAAGATACCTCTCCAGAAAGAAGAGGATTTTGATAAGTGTAACATAATCAGAAAGTGATCAGAACTAGAGATAGGTAAAATGAGTGAGTGGTAGTCTATTTCACTCTAAAGCCATAAATCAGAAATAAGAAAACAATCCAACTGCTTTGCAATTTTACAAAAATCCACTCGACAATTTTTCCAGGTGAATTTTCCCACCTTGGGAGGGACGTCCATGAGACCATTATCATAAATAAACTAATTAAAATCTATCATCACCTTTGGAGAAGGAATAATACCACCACATTTATCATCATTATTAAGGACAACATTAAAGTCCCCTCCCAAGGTGATCAACTCCCCCTAGAGTGCTTGTGTCAAATCAACCAGAAAGGTCCATGGCTTGGCTTTTTCAATAATGGGAATAGGGCCATAAATAGTAAACAACCAGAAGGACAATTTAGAAGAACAACTCTCAACCAAAGAAAGAATCCAATATTTACTAGATGAAATTTGTTCCAAAGTTACCTTGAGTGGATCCCATAAAACTGCAAGACCCCCCGAGGAACGATCAGAGGGGTGGGCCCATAAATTACCCAACTTCCAGGGAATAAACAATTTTATGGCAGCTTCATTACATGATTTAGTTTGTTGGAGAAGAACAATATCAAATTTAGAATTAAACAGTTGAATCATGATGAGCCGCTTCTTGTTAGGTGTGTTTAAGCCCCTAACATTCCAAGAAAGAACTCTCATGTCTCTAGAGGGGAAGTCTCAGCTCCCCTCCTGTCTTGAGCATTTATTGATTTCTATCCTCTAGCATACTCAGGCTGGAGACTTCTTTTGACCTTAGCAGCCCGCATAGTAGGAGGGTTGAAAGACACTTTCTTTTTCCCATTCCTGTGGATAATTAATGCATGGAGTAATGTTTTTTGAATCCCAACATTAATCTCATCCCTAAGTTTAGATACACTTCAACGTCTCCCTCTTCGTCTAGAAAATGGAGGGGAGAGTTTTGAGGAAGTAGATTGGAAGATGGAACAAGATGAAGATTCAACATTTTTATTAATAATACCATCCAGAGAAGGTGAAAATGCAATTGGAACCTCTTGTAGGGATAAATCCACATCTGGAGATAGCATCTCATAAGGATTTTTGGTCTTAGGAATTTCACCCTTGTATGCTAACCATGTCAAAGAGGCATCAAAACAATCAATGAAAGAATCATTGATCTGCTAATTCAAAATAACATTGGCTTCCTTAGCAATATCTTCCACCTATGAAGTCGCTTGAAGAGATGGTTTGATTAAAAGAGGATTTTTTACTAAACCTGCCATATGATCTCCTGTTTGAAGGGGTTGCACACTACGAGTAGTTGATGGAATATAGGGAACAAAGGTAAGTGCAGAAGAAAGAGAAATGGAAAGAGAGAGGGGCTGGTAGGATTGAGGAGAGGGTAATGAAGCGGGAGTAGGGGAGAAGATTGGGGGGGATTATCTTGATATGAGCCTCCAACCGCCAAAAGGATGCAAGCAAGGGAGATGCAAGGAGATACATCATTAATAGAAGGTGAAGGAGCTCGGACAAAGGAAGAGGGGGAAGAAGACTAAATATTCAAAGGTGAGGGGGAAAGGAGTGAGGTGGATATGGGGAGGCATGATGTGGTTAAAGTCGAGGAAGTCATAGACGGGACAAAAGAAATAGAGGGATCAATTATAGTTGAAAGGACAATGCAAGGCTCTTAATAGTAGTGGGCAGAAGAGATAGTAGGGACAGGGGATGAATAAATCAAAGGTGGAGGAATGATACAAGAAGCTTGGACTGGTTGCATTTTAGGTATCGTGGGAAAGGAAAAGGATACACTAAGTAGGGAAGTGGAAGGAGCTGGGTGATCAGACAAAGGCCTCGTCATATTAATATCAACATCTGCATCAAAAACCCGAATGAATAAATCACAATCAATGGAAATTACTGGTTTAACCGAAAAACATCATCTCTAACAATGCATTGTCTCCATTTACCAAAAAGACAATCAAATTTGCAAACAAAAGGAATAATCGTTGATTTAGTTGCAAGGACACAAGCCAGGGTATAGAGCTTGTTCTCTTTCAAACATCAATTAGTTCTACCAAATGTACCAAAAGAATTCCCCAGTGTTGTTAGAATACGCAAGTCATTAAACTCATAGGGCAGATTAGGGAGTGAAAACCAAATGGGACATTCTTGAGAGAGGATTTACCCAGGTTGAAAAAAGGGCTTATATGGAGAGAGAAATACAACATTATCCTTCAGGTTAATATATGACCTAGTTAATGAATGCTCCTTAGCCTCAACAGTATAAAAAATAATTACAAAGGTAACTGATGATAGAACCTGAAAATATAAAATGCCAAAAAGTTCAGATCTAATTTCCTTCAACAATTTAGATGAAGAATTTGATTTCCCACATACCTCAATAATCACACCTTGATCTATTAAATCATTACCGCGCCAGAACTCTAAAGTGTTTTCAATAATAATATTTCGGATAGGGTTTCAATGTTTCTTCATTTTTAAACCATCGTGATTATTTGTAGGTGGAATAAAGACTACTTATCTATCATTGACAGTCGTACTCTTAGCATTAGCAATTGCCCCTATCAGATTTTAACCTTGATTAGGGATAGACTCGCTTGAATACAATGAAGAGGATTTGTAAACACCCTCCCAACCATGACCAGAGGAGGCAACACTACGAGTGTTTTGAAACCATTTCCAAAACCCTAGCTGAGATCCACTACTCGCTGTAGGGAAAAACCAACCCGCCATAGAAGCCCTAGAACTGCAAATGTCCACCCATTTCCCATTCTTGAAAACCTATTGGGGAATGTTTTTTTCTTGCATTATATGATTTCAAACATGTTGGGAATGATTCTGAAAACTAAGAAAATATGTTGATCTCAAAGGATGCTTAATTGCCATGTCCCTCCAATGCCTTTGTGAAAAACACATTGAGGCGTAGAGATCGCAGGGAGATTTGCGGCATCAAGGTCATCAGAGGGCAGGTCGCCCTAGCGAACCTTCAAAGTCATGGTTTAGTATTATTGGCAACGATTATATTTAAAATGAACAAAATAACACTTATAACAAATGTGTGTAAATAACAATAGTTTTTTGTTTTTTATTTTATTTTAATGAATCATGATTCCAATATAACAGATAACCATGAATTTAAACAATAAAGGGAATCGTTACCTTTCTATTTAAACAATAAAAGGAATCGTTACCTACCTCACAACCGCAAATGGGTGATGCCCAGATCTGGAAGATGGGGCTGCTGGAAGGTGTACGACTAGAGATGTTTCTGATTTTTCCCCTTTTACTGGTTATAAATGCTGCTAATATGCCGAAGTCTGGATTTAGGGTTGGCTGATATGATTGCAATAATGAATGCCCATTAACTGAAGAAACGGAATATCTGTGATCTGTTTTGGATCTGCTAGAGCTAAACGATATGTTTTGGAGCTGCTGCTGGAGCGAAATGATCTCCGTGCAGACCGCGGGGCAGATCTGAGCAGATGGAAGCGAAGTATTCGAAGAGATCTGCGCGACTCTTTCTTATTCTGATCTGACTTGATTACACACAATCATGGTATGTTTGCACTCAGGATGTATGTGTCCAGATCACTATCGAGCAGATCACAGTTCAAATCGTAGTCAATGAAGAATTCAGATTGCATAATCCAGATCGCAAATGAATGAATGTACAAATCACTATCTTTTGTTAAGTCGCAACCACCTCAAGAGTAGATCGCCACCTTGCTGGTATGTCGTAGTCAGGAATCAGATCATTATGATTTACTGCCTTTGAATATATGATTCACTATCTTTTAGTATTTCGATTGTCTCTAAACCTCTGGAGCAGATCGCCATCTTGTTGGTATGTTATTTGCTGGTATGAAAAACGATCTGTGCAGACCGTGGGGCAGATCTGAACGGATAGAAGCGAAATGTTTATTGTGATGATTTATGAAATATTGGCAGGAATGGCAGTCGCTGAGGCTGTTCCTTTCTCTGATCCTGATCCTGATCCCCGTGATTGTTGCGCTGAATTATCTGAATGTATGCTGCGAAGTCGGACTGTGTGGTGTAGGAAAAGGTTAATGCTGTACAGATGAGACTGATCCCTGCGCTGATGAGAATAATCTCTGTCGGAGTGATGATGAGTGTACATATATAGGCTGCGAGATCGGAAAGTTTCCTGACGCAAAAGGATACTGCTCTATAGATAATACTGATCCCTGCGATGGTGAACTCTGCTGGAGCGATGCTGATTGTATCACCGAGAAAAGGATATTGCTGTATAGATAATACTGATCCCTGCGATGGTGAACACACAATCGAAAATAAAAATAATAATAATTAAATCATTGTTCTTTAACAAAACCACAAGAAAAATCTTAACAGTGAAACTATACTACCATTAGTAATATACTCTATAAGGAAACACAAAAAATATTTGTAGAGTTTCAAAAATAAGTAATAGCATTTAACTAATAATAGCATGTGGAATTTCCAAACCATATTGAGTTCCTCTTGTAGAATCAATTAATTGGGCCCATTTCGTGAATATATATTCGGCCTGTTTTGAGAATATATTTTAAATCCTTGTGGAATGAAGCTTAGGCACTACTCTAAATAACTAGAATAACAAATAACTAACTCTTAATAGTAATTTTGGTCAATAAATTAATGTAAACATTATTGCATGTATTTTAAAATTGTATTTCAAATTTGTGTACACAATAAATTATTATTCTATATATAAAAAATTACAAATTGAATTAATGTACTTTCTAGCATATTAATTTATATATAATTTTCTATCAATATAATATTTCTATGTACATGATAAATTGATATTTCTTTTCTTATGTAATTGATATTGAATTTCAAATATTAGTTTTTATTTTATATATTATTTTGGTTGATGTCTCTTCATTGTCATCAAATTTTGATAAGATGTTGTCATTCTCATGACTCAAAATCATTTTTAGTATAATTTGAATTTCATAGGAGATTTCAATCATATAAATGTTCCATCTTTGAAATTGCATAAGGTTGATACAATCTTTTATGAAATAGTAACACAATTACCAATAGTTTTCTCTTTTTATACACATCATTAATGTTTAATAATACAAATGATCCTTTCACTATAGAAAAATTAATATAAATTATATGATATATGGTTGAAGAACAAAAGAAAACCCCTCTTAAATTAATAATTTGAAAATAAGAATAAATTTAGTTCTAACTCAAATTTGTTAAGAACAATTTTATTTGCAAATATCCATACATTGTGTTAAACATTTCTCTTTTAGGTTAGTTTTGCTTAGAAAATCTTAGCAATCTTTAAATAGTAAAATTCAACTCAATAACTTTAGGGAATTTTTTGTTAAGAATAATTTTAACTCACAAACCTAATATTTTTAATAAGAAATTAGATATTTTAGCAAAATAAATTTTTTTTTAGCTTGGATTTGAGGATATTTTCGTCCTATATAATTTTCAAGAAGATTTGTAAATATTTGATCTTTATGAAGAAAATTTAGGCTTGAGATAATTTTGGTTTACGTTTGTAATTATTTAATTTTTAGAGTAAATTTATTTTTGTCTCTAACATTTCTCAAATTTTAGATCACAACTAGTTCACACTCCCATCTTTTATGTAAGAAAATGTCATGCAAGGGTCAAAATGATTTTTTGAATTATTATACCTCTAGACAATAGTTGAAAATAAATTGATATTTGTATTTTAAATGACCTTTTTCATATATGCATTGTTGCATAAACTATCCCACATTGACAACATTTCAAACCTAAAAATATTCCCACAAACACCCTTAAGAACATCTTCTTGGAGCTATTGGTGTATTTTTGCTCTCCGATCTAAGATTTTCTAAATTTGTTTATATTATTTTTTAAGATTATTGTAACGAATTACATCATGAATGTAGAATTAATTAAAATTATTTTCCCTTATATATAACTTTTATGCTTTCATTTCATGATTTTAGACATCAATTGTTTGTTTAGAAAATCTAATTAAAATTGAAAAGATGTTAATAGAAAGAATTTATTAAATTCCTTAAATTACTTATGTAAGAGGAGCGCAATTCAAAAATAGTAGCCATTCACAATTTTTTCACAAAATATTTTTTAAACTTTTTAAAATACATGTTTAAGTGGATAGATCAATTAGACATCATCCCTCATATAAAATAGATTATAAAATCTAAATTATTGCTTATTATTTTTACTTATTGATCGATCAGCATAATCCTTGGCCCCCCCTACTGATGCAAGTGCTAGTTTTTATAATCATAGAACAAAATGGCGTGACTCTTTTCGATTGTGGCCTTTCACTGTTAGAAATCTGCAGTTTCTAATTCAGTTATGCAGTTTCTAATTCAGTTATGCAATTTCTAATCTTAATGTGACCCGATTAGAAAGTCATAAATGGATCATTCTATAATTGAGCATTAGATCTG
>MU225857.1:207661-233535 GCA_018584345.1 Thuja plicata | reverse complement strand
TTATATAAAGGATTGGGTCCTCTCTCTCCCAGCCAAGAGTTGTATTCTTCTCCATCAAGAAACACATAAAGAAATAGGGTTAGAGAGAGAAACCGAATTCTGAGAAGAAGAGTAACCGTCAGGAGTCAGAATCAAGAAGAGGAAGCCTTTACTGTGGGTATTCTCATCTGATCCGTGAGTAAGCAAAGGAATTGCATCGGTAATCAGAATAGATGGCAGCCATTACATCTTCCGCTGTTAATCAAGGTATGTCATCTCTAACAATAGATCATATTAAGTTTCATTTGTGAAATATTTGGAATTGATGATCTTTGGGCTGTTAATTGAATTGTTCATAATTAATCAAGAAAGATCTCAGGAAAGGAAAATTTGTTATTTTTTACATTCACCACGTAGAAAAACCTAGCGAACTTGAAAATATTGAAGATTTTATCGAATTTTATTCAGACGACGGTTCTATAACATGTCGCCTTATAAATTAACATAAAGAAAAAGGTTACATGTGCATAATTTGGTAAGCTAACTTATTTGCACGCACTCATATGCAACCTGACAAATAAGAGCTCTTCAAAAAACATAAAAAAACGCAAATCTCAAAACATGAAAGGTTAAGATTATCGAAGGACATTGCACTGCTTTCCGTAGAGATCAGACAGCATATATTCCAGACAAAAAAATATTGTGCAGCTTACAAATACTTTTATCATCCAATAAACGTCTAAACATCAAACTAAAAGGTAGAGATACTTGTTTTTTTTTCATCGTTCCCTTTATAAAACATACGTTTTAGTTTGTTGTTTAGGCACGGGTACAGCTCATAGACAAGTTTATAAACATTTATATCATCCCTTTTGTCTTCGTTAGGATCTTCTTGATTGGTCAATTTTTCTTAATATAGCAATCGAATAATTTCCGTGGTCAGTCGAAGTTTCTTAATATAGAAACGCCCAACTCCAAGCAGTGTCGTTTCATTCATTAGTTTATTGTAGATTTAACAACAACCTATAATATTACACCTACAGACCTCTATCAGTCAGGAGGCCTGCCTTCGAAAATAATAAATCTGAGGATGATGAACGTATACAATAGAATTGAAAATAGTATTTCACTGCAGAATCTCACAACTGATTTAAACAACATAAAGAAATGAACAACACAAACATATAAAGACCGACATTTAGGTCAACTTACACTGATTAGAATTCTTTGAGGGATTATTTATAAAGTGCTGCGTGCTTCTAAAGATTTAGAGAGAATAAAAGTAAACCTTGGAAAGCCAATAAATGTTACAACTTACATTCATCAAGAACACCTTCTTCCAATAATATTTGCAATCACTGAGTCAATTCACTATACCAAACCCAAATAGAGATGCAATTTTAAGTTACAACTTTCATAGACTCTAAAAGTCATATGGGTTTGAGATCCATGGCCCAGTTCGAAGCAGGATCTGTATCAGAAAGAGGCCTTGAATTAAAGCAGTCCAAAAATTTGACTTTAGAAAACTAGTAAACCAACTTTCCAGGACAAAACCACAAGGGTACAAAAGTAAACTATTGAAAATGCAAAAAGTTTTCTAACTAGAGAGACCAAATCTCTTGTAGGAATATAGAAAACAGACAATATAATATACAATGCAGTTAAAATATCAAATTAAAAATATTACATTGTATTCATTGTGCATTATGTTCTCATGATCATGCAATTGTTTCATATAAATTTCAGAATATAACCGAACATTCCAACTATCAATAAACTAATAACTAATCATATGTTTATTATCCTTTATTCTCCCCCATAATAAACACTGGGGAAAAATGGTCATTATGAGACAAAATGGGGAAAAATGGTTATTATTCTATCCTTACTCCCCCGTAATGAGAATTTTGAAAAAATTCTGCTCCAACACTATGCTTATGTATGACCTCTCCTCGTCCATCTGCAAATAAGAGAAATCGTCAATGTAATCACTATGCAAATCAAAGATGATCAACCTATGATTGACCATTGTGAGTCACGGTGCTAGTGCTCACTTTAATAGGGACCATACATAGTCATATCTTCACTATCTACAAAACTCTAAAACCCGCTTCCTCCAACATGATCCTTGCAAAAAGATTTCTTTCTGGCATAGGAATGCGTGTGCTTATATAGTCGTTTGATCATACCTAATATTGTGTACCAACTTGATCCAAAACTCCATCTGCATTCCACTTTAATGCATTCTGAAAAAGGTTCATTCTTCAGTGCTCTACTCCAACATGTCTTTTCACTATGGTTTTTCATTCCACATAAAGTACAAGGATGTAAACAACTTTTATGCCCTTTCTTGTTACAATAAGAACATTCAATTTCTGGAATAAATTTGTGGGAACTTCAAACATAATTTTGATGACCTGAGTCGACATACCCTAGGCCTACATACTTTGGCCATATTGTTGGCTCAATTGGTTCTGTCACTCCTTATTCACGACTGCCTAATCCCTGACCTTTATATCCCATTCTTTTCATCATTTTTAAACCAACATTATCATCAAAACAATTTGAAACATTTGCATAATCAAATATAGGATAAACACTTTTCTCACAAATAGCTTTACCAAAATCACAATTAGCAGACAAAGATCATAAATCCTCTGTTCCACATGCAACATTACAAACAACCGATTTTGACCTTAACTGTTCATTCTCTGCTTTCAATTGTAAATTGTTTTTCATCTTTTAATTATTGTAACTCGTCTTCAAGATCATCATTCTTTTTCTTAATATCATCAAACAATTTCACCCTCTCTTCCAACTTTGAATTTTTCTCATTAACATTTTCTAATTTTGTTTTAAGATTAATAGTTTCATCCAACAAATTTTTGTTTTTTTCTCTGCTTAATAACTTCTATCATATCTAAATTGCATTTTTTTTAAATTTTATATTTCACAAATCAAACTGCCATTTTCTTTTATCACCCTTTTCCCATCTTGCCCCCATTGAAACAAATTTAATTTACCCTATACATTAACTGAAAATTCATTATTTGAAAGTCTTTTGTATGTTCAACACAAAATTCTTTCAAATTAGTTTCTTCCTTTCTCCCAATCAAAACATAGATAACTCAAACTGTAATAATTTTAATAGCTTGCTTTCTCTTCTAGCAATTTTTTTTTTTATTTCAGAAAATTAAACATTGCTCATTTCCTCTTCTAACTGTTTTTAATTTTTTTAAACTTAGTTGTGACTTTTGATCCCTTTGAAACTCTTCCTTCGATCACAAAATCTGATCATCTTATCTTATTCAAATACACAGAAATATAAATAATTCCTTTGTGCAGAAAAAACACTTGAAAAAACATTACCAGATTTTCTTTTCACACAAAGAATTCAACACAAGCTTTGTCTAGGGCAGAAAAACTGTCATGAAATGCTATTACTTCCTTCAGCAATCAGCAAACCCTAGCAGTGCCTTCCTTCTGCGATAGCTCTGACTTACAGTCTCCTTGACTGCGGCCTAATTTCCTTGAGAACGTTAGCTCGCCATTCCAAATGCTTTGATGACAATTTATATTGTCCCTTTCAACAGTGATCTCTTTTAGTGACTTCCACGAGAGTGATGGCTGCTTCGATACAATTTTTTTAAAAATTTTTTTAAATTCCAAACTCTCTTTCAGCACTGTAATTCCTTCCAGCGTTCCATATATTTTAACAATGAATTTTGTGTCAGCAATCCACTTCTTTCTTTTAGAAAAAAATAGTGATCGCTTTGACCTGTGCTCTAACACCAATTGTATACCAATTGTAGGAATATAGAAATAATAATAGAATTGAAAACATACAATATAATATACATTGCAGTTAAACTGTCAAATTAAAATTATTACATTGTATTAATTGTGCATTATGTTCTCATCACGTAATTTTTTCAAATATAGATTTCTTGGCAGTTTAGACTTGGTAGAGAGTGGTGATTTTTAAGTGGAAGCTGAAATTAAATGCCACGTACATTAGTGGGATGACTGAAAAAATGAGAAGGATTCTACAAGCAGAGAAGGTGTGAAGCATTCGTTGATTATTGAAGGTTTGAAGACGAGGAAAAGAGTTGCTTGTCAAAAGTGTAAAATGGTTTTCAGGAAATCTTGAGATAATTATTGAAAGTCACATTTGTGTGTGTGTGTGTTCAAGGGTTTTCTATGCACAAAGGAGTATATTTTCAAGCTACACTGATGTTATGGATTTTAAATTAATGGGTAAGTTTGAGTCTATAAATAATGTAAGAAAAGATGTTCTTCTATTAGATTTTATCGAGTCTGATAGAATTTTAAGAAGACTGATTCAGAGTGTTCATAAACAAACTTTGGTAAAGTTGAAATCTTCAATGGGCATAGTTGTGATGTAAATAATTGAAAATGCGCGAATGTTGCAGTGGATGGTTGAGCTGCTTGGACTTCAAGTCGGAGTTTGTTAAGAATTTGAAGTCCAACGGTCATGACTATTCATGCCTTATCTTTGCTTGAAAGTTGAATATTATTGTATAAAACTATGTGTTCAGTCCATGCATGTTGTAGTGTATCATATATTGCATAATAGAGTGATTCCCTGCTTGAGAGTGGATGTAGACAATTGCTAAACCAATCTAAAATTGTTTCTCTGATTTTATTCTTATTTTTTTGTTTTTATTTTGTTTCTCTGCTCATTTTAAATTTACACCATCAAAATCCCCATTATTATTAACATTATAGATTGTAAGCTGATGAACGATTTTAATATTTATATGGATTGAGAAAACTGAGCTACAACTATACAATGGTTATCGTCCTTGCAAATGTCTATATGATTTGAGAACTTGCCTTGGAGTCACCCATGTTAATGAAAATTACAGAAGTACATTGTTGTTAAACATGCATATCTCACACTTGTAAATACATGTTCTTTCTTATTAGGTATTGTAGGGAATGAGAAAAAAAATGGAAGTTAGATTTAATCTTTTTTTATTCATGGTTTTTGATTGAATGAATCTAAAGAAAAATGTGTTGGAAATGAGATAAGTAACTGAGAGAGGAGGGGTGAATCAGTTACTCCAAAACAAATCCCTTGTCCCTTAGATGTCTTAAAAAATATAACACTGTTACTCAGTTAATTAAGATATTCTTCTGTAACTCGAGTGTTAAAGCAATCTTTATAGTATCCAATGCAATTATACTTTAGTGATTAAGTGCAGAAACATAAAGCATGAAACAAATAACATATACACATGCCTTTGCATACTTAGAGCACTTTTCACATCTTGCACATTTGAGCACTTCAGTACATTGTAGTCTTCATGCTAGTCTAGATTTATTTGAGAATTTTGAATTATTGAATCTATAGATTACATGTTAGGTAACATAATCAATCACAGGATAATTTTTTTGTCACAGGAAGATTGATGGAAGAAACCTCGAGCGGGAAACCTCTGGCATTTTCCTCGAGCAGGAACCTGCTTTCAAATTCTGGCCATGGTGGTGCAGCTCTAGCAGGTATAGTACCTACTTTGGATTCTTCTATGCTCTGCCCGACGAGTAGGCTCCCTCCTCAGCATTCTGAAAATAAGGTTGATTTTGACCAAAATGGGTTGAAGTCAAATAAGACTATCGCCCCAGAGAGTACTTCTACTGAGGGCCCTTTTGACGGTCCTCGATAGGCTCAAGAATCTCTCAAAGTTGGAGTGTTAGCTCCCAAGGGCAAGTGGGCTGGCCTCTTTGGTATTAAACCATCAGGGAAATCTTCCTTTCCTGCGGTCAATGTGATATCCAACCCATCGAAAGGAGAATTTTCTATTATTATCCCTAACCCTCTGATCTATCATTCCATTTTGGCAATGGAAATGACCCTGATAGGCAAGTTTGCGGGAGGGAGACCTAATATTGAAGCTGTCAGACAGTTTGCCAGGAGGAAATGGTTTCTGAAAGGGCAAGTTGATATTGCTGCAATGGCTAAAGGATTATTTTTCCTTTGAGTTCTCTAACATGGAAGATCTATCTCATATTCTCTATGGAGGCCCTTGGATGCTAGGATGTTTCTCCCTTGCCCTGCGTAAGTGGTCCCCTAATCTCGTTCTAAATGATTTGGCTTTTTTTGTCTCGGCTCCGGTCTAGGTCAGATTCCTGGGTCTCCCCCTCAAATATTGGCACGAAGATGTGTTGGGAGGACTGGCTAGTTCCTTTGGAGACCTCCTATCGATTGATCCTACGACTGCGGAAAAAATGAGAAGGGTGTATGCCAGGATTTGCGTCAACATCCTCTAGACAATGGACCTTCCTAACACTATAGTGATTAAATCAAAGCTTGGATCTTGGTCGCAAGAAGTAGAATTTGAATCCCTCCACTTTGTGTGCTTTACCTGTAAGAAATCAAGTCACAAGGCGAAAGAGTGTCCTCTCAAGACTCAGAAAGAAAAAACTATACCTCTGAAGGAACCAAGAAAGAGTTGGAAGGAGAAACCTCTGGTTAACCCTCCTACTCCCTCATCGACAGACCTAGTGATATTTACAAAAAAAGATACAGCTGCTAGTCTGATGGATTCCTCGCTGGGGGATTCTAACCAAAGAAGCAGTGAGGATCGTCCCCCATCAAAGGCAACTGAGCCAGAGGATTTCTTTGAAGAAGGAGAAATTGTTGGAGACCAAATAGGTATGGAAACCCTTTGTATTGAGAATATCTCTTCTCCATTTGATGTTATAATAGATCTAGGTGCTAAATCGGCTGACAATATCCCTAGCCCTCAAACCCCAAAGAATAACACTAGCTGGGCAGACTCGCTTGAAGAATCTAACCCTTTTTTAGAAGTTGGAGGGGACCCTTGGAGTGAGGTATCTAACAGTAAGAAAAAACATACCAACAACATTCCTGGGATGCCCCAAGGAGGTGTGGTAACTAGAGCTAAGAAAGTGGATGTGGGTACTCCAAAACCTCTGAGAGGCTGACCTAAAAACAACTTCACTTGAGATCAGGAGAGTAGACAAAGTATAGCAGATGGGCGAAAAAGGACCATCCAGGATTGCTCCCAAAAGTTGTAGATGAAGATTAGCTCATGGAACATCAGGGGATTAAATAGCCCCCACAAGCAGGATGTGTTGAGAAATTTAGTTAGAGATAAGAAATCAGATATTATCCTTATCCAAGAAACTAAAATGGCAAGAGATAAAGTGGAAAAGCTAAAATTGTTTAAAAATTATGGAGCGACTGGGTGTAGCTCTATGGGAGCTTCAGGCGGTATTGCTGCCTTTTGGAACCTTAACACTATCTCTGGGGACCTCATCAAATCGGAAGGCAATATCTCTTCCATACGGTTCAACCATATTCAAGATGGATTCACCTGGGTCCTCTCAAATATTTATGCTCCCAACTCTAAAACTGGCAGGGATAGATTCTGGCACAAATTGGAAGCTGAGAGAAGTAGCTTTAAGAATGATTATTGGATGGTGGCTGGAGACTCTAATACACCCCTGACAGACTCTGAAAAATGGGTGGTATCTCCTCTCAGATTGATAGTGGAGTGGCTCTAATGGATTTCATCAATGACCAAGCTCTCTTGGACCTTGACCTTAGAGGTAGCAGCTTTACCTGGTCTAACAGAAGAGTTGGGGATAACTTGATTCAAGTCCGGCTAGATAGGTCCCTTCTGACTATGGACTAGATTCTTCTCTATGACTATTCTTCGTCTTCTATTCCTAGAGTTGGCTCTAACCACTCTCCTATATCTGTCAAAGAAAATCCTATCTCAGGGAAGAGGAACTATCCTTTTCGGTTTAAAAAAAGGTGGATGCAGCACCCTAACATTGCTAAGCATATTGCTGAGTGGTGGAATATCCAAGTGGAGGGCACAACGATGTACAGAGTGGTTCAAAAACTTAAAAACATCAAAAGCAGAGTCAAGGTCTGGAATAAAGAAGAGTTTGGAGATATTTTTAAGAATAAAAGTTTGGTCCAAGCCGAACTCGAAGAAATTCAAAGAATTATTGACCTAGAGGGCTTGGCGGTGGACAACAAATTCAAGGAAAATAAAATTCAAGCAGATTACCATAATATTATCTCTAAGGAGGAGGTTTTTTTAAGACAATGCTCTAGAGCTCTTTGGCTCTGTGCGGGTGATAAAAATACTAGTTTCTTCCACCTTACTGCCTAGAAGTGCAAGGCTGCTAAAAGAATAGATCACATCAATGGGAATCAGGGTAAACTGAGCAAGGAAGAGGAAATTAAAAAAGAATTGACCGGTTATTTTTCCACCCTTCTCAAAGCTGACCTTGACCTCTCCGAGGACAATCAACATCTGCTACTGGACTCAATCCCTCGTAACCTATCAAGAGAGGACAATAAGATGCTGAGAAAAATACCATCAACTCTAGAAATAAGAGCGACTGCTTTCTCTTTTGAAGGAGAAAAATCTCCAGGCCTAGATGGGTTCCCTCCCTTATTTTTCCAATCCTTCTGGCATATTGTGGAGAAAGAAATTTCAGATGTTGTGAAAGAGTTCTTTGGTTCTGGTTCCCTGCTGAGAGAAGTTAATTTCACCTTTTTTGTCCTCATCCCAAAGAGGCCTGGAGCAGATAATGAAGATAGTTTTAGATCGATCAGTCTATGTAACACTTTCTACAAGATTATCGCTCAGGTCCTTACAGCCCGTATTCTAAAGATTCTCCCTATTTTAATCTCCCCCCAGCAAAATGGCTTTGTCCCGGGTCGTCAAATTCTGGATTCTATTATCTCAGTTCGTGAGAATATTCACTCTCTGGAGGTCTCAAAGAAGAATGGATTCACCATGAAGGTGGATCTATCTAAGGCTTATGACAGAGTGGATTGGAAATTCCTTTGCAAAGTTCTATTTTCCTTTGGATTCTCTTTGAAAGTGATCGGCCTTATTCAGCAACTCATTGGATCCCCTTCTATTTCGGTGCCGGTGAACGAATCTTCCTCTAATCTCTTCTTTCCTTCAAGAGGTCTCCGCCAAGGAGACCCTATTTCTCCCATCCTTTTTGCAATCATGGCTGAAAGGTTAGGGAGAATGTTCTCTAAAGGGGTCTTGGAAGGGAAGATTCTTGGCCTTCTCCCCTTGTCCTCTTGCCCTCCCTGCTCCCATGAGTAGTTCATTGATGATACTGTCCTTATGGGGTCCTCCTCTATTAAAGAAGCTATAGCTATCAAGAAAGCCCTTGACACTTATTCCTTGGCTTCTGGTCAGCTTATAAACTAGGATAAAAGCTCCCTTTTCTTCATCAACACTCCCCCTGATCGGCAGAAGAGAATGGTGACCATTCTCGGCTGTGCTATTGTTTCTCTCCCCTCAAGCTATTTGGGTCTGCCATTGGGTAGTAAACCTCCTGATTCTTTCTGGATGGTGATTGTGGACAAGTTCAACAGAAAACTTGCTTGTTGGAAAGGGTCCCTCCTCAGCAATGTTGGTAAAGTTTTGCTGCTAAAGAGCTCTCTCCAAAACCTCCCAGTTTATGCCCTGAGTCTTTTCAAAATCCCCTCCAAGATTGTTGATACAATTGAGAAAATTTAGAAAATATTTTTATGGTCTGGCACTGAAGTGAAAGATAGAATCCATGTAGTGGCTTGGGAAAAAGTGTGTAAGCCGGTCAATCTTGGGGGTCTTGGCATCAAAATAATTAAGGACACTAATATTACTCTCCTAGCTAAGCAGTGCTAGAGAAATTTTGGAGAAGAGAAAGGTTGGAACAAAATTATTTGGTCCAAGTATCTTTTTGATACTTCCTCTATTGATTCTTTCCTCTCTTCTCCCCTTGCTATTCAGGGTTCTGTGATTTGGAATAGTATTTTGAAGGCTAGACCCCTAGCTGCTAAAGGTGCCCGATGGAAAGTTGGCAATGGGCAGAAAATTAATTTCTGGGAAGATCCATGGTTTAGGGATAAACCTCTGATCCAGTACCCTGGCATGGATAACTTTGTGGAGATGTGTAAAGTTAGAATTGGTTGTAAAGTGGTGGATTACTAGAGAGAAAATAAATGGATAAACCTATGTGATATTGATCCCATCCTGAAAAATATTAACTTGGATCTTTCTCCCTGGGCTGTTAAAGCTAATAAAGAAGATGAGCTAATATGGGCCCCTAATTCTAATGGTACCTTCTCTGTGGCCTCTGCCTATTCAATGATCTCCCCCAGGGAGGAGGAGCCCAAAGGGGCAAAGGTTTGGTTTCCTTCTCTGATCCCTAAAATTAACTTTTTTTACTGGCTTTTTATTCAGGACAAAATCCTAACTACTGAGAATCTGAAGAAAAGAGGATGGATTATCCCTAATAGATGCTATCTCTATATGAAATAAGTCGAGACCTCTTCTCACCTTCTACTTCATTTTCAGTTCGCTAGGAATATTTGGAGGTTGGTGTTACATCACTAGAAAGTTAGCTGGGTGTTCCCTAATACTATTCAAGAATTTCTAGAACAGTGGAGATCCCCTTTCCAACACCAATTGGGAAATCTTGTTTGGGATTATACAAGCCTTCATGTCATATGGAGGATTTGGAAAGAAAGGAATGATAGGATATTTTGAGACAAAAAATCTACTCCTCTCTTGATTGCATCCAAAATTATCAACAACATTATTGAAAATACTAAAGTTTTTGTTGAGTTAAAACCTAAAATTCTGGAAGGGATCTATGATAAGGAGATTCTTCAGAACTGGGACTTCACCTCCAAGTATAAAGCCCCTATTTCTCCTTGTGACTTTGCAGTTTGGAACTCTCCTCCTCCTGGTTGGCGCAAAGTGAACTTTGACGGGGCGGTCAAAGGTAACCCTGGCATTGTAGGATGTGGGTGCATAGCTAGAAATACTGAAGGAAAGTGCATTGCAACCTCTGCTATTCCAATTGGATCTCAAACTAGTCATATGACCGAAGCAATGGCAGCTCTCCATGCTTGCAAACTTGCTAAAAGGCAAAATTGTTTAAAATTGTGGCTAGAAGGGGATTCATTGAATACTATAAATTGTATTAATGGTATTAACTCCCCCTCATGGAATACTAGTCATATCTTTGATGAAATAGAAATTTTGATTGATGGTTTCGACGTCACCTATGCCAGTCATGCCTTCAGAGAGTCCAACTATGTGGCTGACAACTTGGCAAATGTGGGTGCCTTTAGTAATGACGTCAGATATTGGAATGGATATCAAGGGTTAAATATTGATATCATTAATCTTGTGAAGTACGATCAAATATGCAAAAAACCTAGTAATATCCCCAATAATGATGACAAGAAAGGCTAGTTCACAGAGTTGCCTCAATTTTGAGCTTCACATGCATGACAGCAAGTGCATTAATAATAACACTCATGGGAGAAGTGTTATCATTTCTATTAAAGGGTGGCATTTCACCATCATTCATTCGCAAACTTCTCATTCCACTTTCACTCTGCGGTATTTTGATCTTTGGTTTTCTGGCAGTATGGGAGGAAAGTTGAAAAGGGAAGAACCGTTGGTCTGTAAATGGAAGAAAGAAGTCAAAGTCTAGAAGAGACTCAAGGAAAGTAGGGTTATGGAGTATATGGAGAGACTCCATGGAAATAATAAGGACATCTCCAAGGAATTTGCGGACAGTTGGGACAATGGCCAGGTAACTCTGTGTGGTAAGACATTTTGTGTGACTGAGAAAATTATTTTTGAAATTACAGGTCTTAATATGTCTAGTCTTAAATACTATAGATGTGTTGTCATGGCTAAAAATGCTGCTAGAATGTATCCTAAGACTAAGGTGGAAAGAGGCCTTCTTGTCAAATAGTCGGGTGATTTCTTCCTGCGGGATCATATGAAGCTCTTTTGGGCTAAAGTTGTTAAAGATATGATGCAGTATTTTACCCTAGATGGTCGGTATACTAGGGTTTACAATTTCCATTTCATGCCGGTTAACCATTTGCATTACAAAAGGAGAATCTCTTTCCCGTTCTTTCTTCTCAAGTCTCTGGAAAATAGTATCTTGGAGAACAGAAAGAATTCTGCCTCGCCTATTCTCCATGATGGGCTTATCCTATTAATTTATGAGCACGATAAATTTAAGATGCAAGGAAACCCTAAGGTGGAAGACTCAAACAGAGGCAAGAAAGGTAAAAGAACTATGGCTTTTGAGAGTAACACTCCTGGGAAAAAGAGGAAGGGTAAAGTCAACACTGGTGGAGAAGAGCATGTCAAGATCCTCACGGAGGAGGAGGGCATGAACACGGACAGTGAAACTGAGGCTAAGGATAAGGAGGAAGTGAAGGGGAAAAAGGGGAAGCTGATAAATTCCTCTCTAAGGAAACTGGCATGGAAACGGAGGAAGACACTGAATCCCTTGAGCAGGAATTAATGGGATCCTTCGAGGAGATGGAAAATGACAGTAAAGGCAACTCTAAGGAAGTGGAAATGGAGGGCCAAGACAAGAATAGTTCTCAGGGTGCACCTACAGCTTTGGAGGTGGAAAGCCCTAATTCCCCTGTTAAAAAGCATAGTGAGCCAAGTTTGAAGACTAAAGAGAAGGGCATTTCTGACACTACCCCTATTATGGTGAATTATGCAGAGTCTATGTCTTTTGTGGATAGGAATTTCAGGGAAGACAAGGCTATGGGATCTGAGGGGAATAAAAAAGATAAAGATAAAATTGGAGATAGCCATGGTAATGAAACTGAAAAACCTAAGACCCCTGAGGTTTATCCAAGTTGTCAGAGAGCAGACTGATATGGATCTGCAGTTGAACACATGACTTCTTGAAGAGATTAGAGAGATTAATGGAAAGTATGATGACCTCCAGGATAGGGTTAATAAGCTGGCTATCTTGATTGCTAAGCCTCTGAAAGAAGATACAACCAATGAGGCTCAGGAGGAGAATATGGAAAAATCCTTGCTGGAGAAACTCAAGCTGAAGATCAATGTTGTGGTCAACTTCTGCCAACATACTATTGAAAGCCGCATCTAGAGCATTGAAGATACCCTCAACTGACTAATGAAAAATAACTATGAGGGCATGAAAGTGAATGACATTAATCTTAGGGCTCTTCTCTTTGTGCTGGATGGGAACTCTAACCCTATCAATGTTGATGTGGATAATACTGTTGATCCCAGCATTGCTGGCCCAGGGACTCGTACAAGGGCAGGTGCAAAAAAAGTGAAACAGGGGAGCTCCAAAGATATAAAAGACCTTAAAGAAGCCATCGATAAATAAAAACATGTGATGGAGGAGTCTACTAAGATCTTGAAGCAGACCTGACTTTGTTCGCTGAGGCTGGTTCTCGTTTTGTCTGCTTTCGTCTTTTGACCGGATGCTTTTGCTGGAGGGGTTCTAAATTTTTTTCTTCTTTTCCCCTAGCTGTTGCTTTTGATGCTGTCTGTTTGTTTCTAGTTATGCTGCTTCGTGCTTATCTTTAGTCTTTTGTAAAGGGTTACTGTTCCCTTCAAAAACTATTTTACCCTTAATCTAAAACAAATAACATATACAAAGGTGACACCAAGATTTAACGTGCAAACCAAATATGGGAAAAACCACCAATGTAACTAGTTATTGTTTTTCACTCTTCTAAAGTGTGCCCTGTTAGGAGCCAACCCTATTAAAGGTTAAAAAACACATTATTAGGTGTGACCATGTTAGAGGATTTACATCACCCTGTGAGGAGTGGCCTTGTTAGACGTCTTCAACACTTCAACATAGAAATTCTACCTTGTGAGAGGATTTACAAAAAAGACTGTTAAGTCTACTCTATTAAGAGATTTGAGGTCACTGCTACAATTGTTAGAAAGTAACAATGAATTGACCTGTATGTGTAAGAAACTATCTTTTATGATTCACATCTCTATTCTGATTATAATTGGATCCTTTCTGATCAAGTATTCTATTACAGCTCTGAGTGTTCTCTACTCAATCAGAATCCCATCTGATTTTGCCTTCACTCTTTATATCACAGAATTCCACACTTCTGGTTCTCTTCAACTTTTCACACACTCACATTCAATCCAAACTTGGCCTTTCATATATATGATAAGCCCTGTCAAGTCATCTTGAATATACTTCTAAATAAGTAATAAATCACAATCCAGTCGGCCTCATATAACCAATTAATTGCAGAATGTAAACCACTATTAGTTGACTGACATTGAATAATCAACTCGGTTAACACTAAGTTTCTTTAATGCCCGACCATGACTGAAATGCCCAAGTGACTCGATCAACACTAAGCATCTTCAATACCCAACTGATCTCGATCAAATCTAAAAAAATCTTTCCATTCACCAACTGTGCTCGGTCTGAATGTAGACATTTGTGTAACATCATTACATAAGTGTAAATATATGTGCAACCTCAATGGACATACACAATTGAATAACTATCTTCAACAATCTCCCTCTTTGGCATTGATGGTAACACAACATGTCATAAATAATTGTAGAGCAACAAAAAACTTTCTTTAATGTCTTTAGCTTCATTCTGATTCTCATCCAAAAACTCCTTCTTTCATCAAACTCAGTCTCTTGATAAAATTTCTCCCTATGACATCAAACTCTATTTCTTGATTAATTTCTTTTGTATTATATCAAACTCTCCCTCTTTGACAACAGATGCCAAAGACTCCATCTCCACAAATACACTAATTATCAATACCAATAGTCAATACTATTACTCTTTGAAGTTGTAATGTAGTTGAATGTACTAATTCTTCTGCAATAGGCTCTCATGTACCTGCATCAACTGATAGATCTTCACTGTGGCTTGGGTTGATGCATCACTATACTGCATTTTAGTGAGCTTCAGTTAGAGGAAATGCCCCTAGCTTTCCTCTAAGATACAATAATGCATCCTTAGGTAAAGGTTTGGTGAATATGTCTACAACTTGTTCTTTAGTACTCACATATTCCAACCTTACTTTTTTATTTTGTACTAATTCCCTCAAGAAATGATACTTTATTGCTATATGCTTGGTTTTGGTGTGCATCACAGGATTCTTTGAAATGTTAATGGAACTGGTGTTGTCACAGTAGATAATAACTAGTTCTTTTACTTCTTCCCTCACTCCTGACAACAACTACTTGAACCATATGATGTTTGAACAATTCACTGTTGTAGCAACATATTATGCCTTTTCTATAGACTGAGAGATACAATTATGTTTCTTGATAGTCCAAGATACTAACCTCTTTCCAACAAAGAATTCTTCACCACTGGTGCTTTTCCTGTCATCAACACTTCCAGCCCAATCAGCATCAGTGAATGTATTCAAATAAAAGTTCCCACCTTTCTTATACCATAAACCATAGTCTTCAGTACCCTTCAGATATCTAAAAATTCTTTTGATTCTATTAGGTGATTGTCTCTGGGATTAGTTGAAAATCTTGCAACAATACCAACTGCTAATGCAATATCAGGTCTGGTGTGAACAACAAATTACAATTTTCCAATCATGGATCTATAGTTGGTCTCATCTACCTCCTTTGAATCATCATCCTTAGACAATTTTTGTCTAGTACACATGGGTGTTCCAACGGGTTTGGAATCTTCCATTCCAAATTCCTTGAGTATCTCCTTGATATATTTTGATTGAGTAATGTAGATACCATCCTTCATTTGATGAACTTGTAATCCAACAAAGAATTTTATCTCACCAAACATAGACATCTCAAATTATTTACTCATAGCTATAGAAAAAGCTTTGCATAAGTCATCATATCCACTGAATAACATGTCATCAACAAATATCTCTGCTAATAATATTTTGTTCTATGGTCCTTCGTTGATGTACAAGCTACTGTTATCATTGGTTCTTTGAAATCTAATATTTACTAGGTAACCATGCAGTCTTTCATACCAGGCTCTGGGCGCTTGCTTTAGTCCATACAATGCGTTGTGCAACTTACAAACCATATTCCTTCTGCTAGGATCAACAAATCCTTCAGGTTGCTCAATGTAGACTTCTTCTTCTAGGATTCCATTCAAAAATGCAGATTTCACATCCATTTGATGTACTTTGTATTCTTTATGTGTAGAATATGCCAGAAGATTTCTGACTCCTTCAAGTCTTGCAACAAGAGAAAAAGTTTCTCCATAATCAATACCCTGTTCTTGAGCATATCCTTTACAAACTAGTCTGGCCTTGTTTCTATAAAATTCACCATTTTCATTAATCTTATTTCTAAAAACTCACTTGGTTCCAATCACACTCTTGTCCTTTGGCCTAGGCACAAGAGTCTAAATTTTGTTCTTCTGAATCTACTCAATTTCTTCATTCATTGCCTCACTAGTACATATAGAGGCAATTTGAGACATTCTTTTAAGATGAAATTATTATTTTGTCTTAAATATTTAAGTATTATTTTAATAGTCTTAAATAAAAAATTGAAACTATTTTTATTGTCTTAAATTAAAAATTAAGACAGAACAACCATGCATTTTTGGCGGAGGAAAGCGGAATAAAAGCAGGAAGTAAATTTTAGTAGGAAAAGCTAGGGATTTGAGAAAAAAATTAGGGAATTGTATTTTAAGTTTTCTTCCTAGCTCCATTTTCTTCCATTGGATCTGAGACTCAATATTGACATGCACTTCCAAGGTATCTATTAGCTCTCCAACTTCTAGCAAGTATTATTTTATGTGCATGTGTCTTAGATTAAATATAAAGAAATTTTGTGCTAGGTTTCACTTTGTTTTTGTCTGTCGTAGGGGTTTTTGTTGAAATAAATTATTTGTTCGTTATTGTACTCTAGGCTATTGACTATGGGAGTTGTGGGGAGTTTTTGAGGAGCCTCATAATTTTATCCATGCTACCTCTTGTAGGAATGAAATGGCTTTTCTATTTAGAGTTTTACATTTCTTTATTTTTCGTCATTGACAAGCACATTCCACTACTAATAGCTCCTATAAAAGGATATTTGTATTCAGACGAGCTGGTTGGGTGATCAAACTAGATTGTAGCACATGAAGAAATGAACCTCAACCTAGATCTGTAATAGGTTGCATATGCTTTGTTTGATGAGAGACTTGTGAAGGTAATGGGTTATACTTTTCAGCCCTACCAGCTTATTTGTAGTGTGGAATACATTATAAGGTTGTGCAGGGGCATGATTGTGCAATGGTATTTGCCCCTGAGACTGATCCATTGGTCAACCCAGAGGACTCCATTACAAGAATCATGGGAAGAGCAGAAGATATTTAATCGAAAGTATAATGAGTACAAACATAGCATATATCCAAATGGATATAAAATTGAGGATGTGGGAAATGTAGTACGAGGTCGGCCAGGGAAGGTTGTTATGCCCCTTAACCTACCTTTCTCAAAAAAAGGATGCCTGATACCAAGAATGCTATCTAAATGGTGGCCTACGGGTTGCTGTACATTTGTAGACAAACAATATATATGTTTGTTATGTGGGAGCTTTCAACTTCCTAACATGCAATTTATTGCTTGTTCACATATTCTATTTTTCCTTATTTTTAACAGTTTAATTATTGAAAGCCCATTTGCAGTCCAAAAATTTGGGCTTTTGTTTTGTCCGTCCAAGGTATATGGTTTTTCTAAGACCCTCATCTCCACCTATACCTCCTACATGTCCATTTTTTTCCTTCATTGAAGCTATGGTGGAAATTATAAAATCAAATCATTTGTGTCCCTGAGTCAGCCCATTTCTCACCACCAAATTTGGTCCTTCCCAAGTTATAAATTAAAAAACAAAAAGCCTCGAACAAACATATAATAATTAGCAATATTTCTAAATCAAGTCGAAGAGAATCACACAAACAATTCATCTTTTCAGAACACTCATCAATGGTTGAGATAAATATATGATGCCTTCAGGACTCCATTCTGAATGAATTGACTTGAGAAGAGAAACAATTCTAGTGGCATGAGGGCATACAATGGATGTTCCTGTTAATAAATTTTAGTCCACATAACGTCTATCCACTACTACTTCTGAAGGTGGAATCCCTGAAGGCCATGCTACCAGAATGTTGGCACCTGGAGCCATTATATCAGGATGCACAATTGCAAATTATAGGCTATAAATAAAATCCATAATCATAACTCTTTATTTAGGCAAGGTGTTTCACTTATTTTACAAATATGGTGCGAACATAGGATCTTAGTAATCATTTAAAAATGCAATCTGTCACACACCTTTAAAATTTTCGGAGATAGAGTGCTAGGCCCCCTTGAGGAGAAGTAGGCTATAACAGGCATAGGTTCAAGTCCCACAACACATCTACTTGGACTCATTTGAAGAACAAGGGATCTAGCCGAAATGTAAAATAAAATTATCTTGTAAAGAACATTTTAAATTTTTTTATTGCTAATTTTTTAAAGTTATACCATGCTTTTTTATTTCATATTTTTAATCATTCACAATTTTTTTTATTAATGATGAATCACTCTGAACGATTGAAAATATTAAGATAAAAAAGAAAATAAAACATAATCTAAAAATTGATAATCAAATTCTATAGACTATGAAAAATTATTTCCTTCAATCTTTTTATGAAATAATTTCTATTCATATCAGAATTGGTTTCAACTCACTGATATGAATTGTAATCTAAATGGATCTTCACCCCTCAGTCCATATCTATATACACCATAGGTATAAATAAGACATTTGGTACCACTTTGGTGGGCACTTCTGAGAATATTAATGCAGACCCTCCCACTAGGTACACTCTTATAGCAGCAATAAGGCTATTGTCACCCCCAGGTATACCAAAGCATAGCACTATTTTTAATGGTGGCACTCAAATTTAAATGCTCAAATTCTTCTATTAAGAAATTGGTCCTTACGTTAGCCGCCATTAGAATTAATTATTCCATAAAACATGTTACTAAAAACATGTCGTGGCAGAAAAATTATGTTCTTCTACAATAGATTAATGTGAGTCAAGTTACATTACAAACCATATGTTTTCTTTGTTTAAGACCAGTGCTCCATAAAAACTACAAGAATTTATATAAGCATCTAGATTCCTTTACATCAAAGCATCTGAGTGCCACATTCAACAAGGCTATTGTTGAGTGTACCTCAGTATCTTGTATGTTATCCACATCCAAAAAATTGATGTCAACTTCATGCTACTACCAAAACAGTCTATGGTAGATTTTAGTTTCAAGTTACAGGTTTAGGTTTGGGTCTATCCAAAAATCTTACCTTAGGGATTCAGAATGTTTAGGGTTTAGGGTATTGTAATCATATTTATGACTGATTTACTACTTTCTACTGTATTTTCAATTTGAATGTACTTGTACAATCAGATAAAGTTATAATACACATTTTCACATCTTAATATGTGCAATTGGTTTTTGTGATGAAACGACCTTCATGTGCCTCTGGACATGTTTGCATGGTTCCATAGTACTAGACAAGTCTACGGTGCATTTCAAGTGTAATTTGGTCTCTGATCAGAGTAAATATACATTATATGATGGTTCTTCCTACTCGATTTTCACTTGATCAATTTGCAATGCTTCCAAACTATATCCCTTTTCTCGTAAGTTCTTTCAAATTTCAATTAAGTGGTGTACAATGTACAATGATATGCACTTAACAATATCTGATCTATTTAGGGTTGTCTTATTTATGATCTCTTTATTTTTAATAAGTGTTTCCCTTTTTGCAACTCATAGGTAAAATACACAGTCATACGCTGATACCCATTAGCCACTAGCCATTATACTTGGATGTCTATTTTGTGATATGAGTTAGTGTTTTATTTTATATCAGTAATAATATTTTTTTGTAACGTGAAAACAACAGTTTATAGCTATGAATACATGTAAAATGGTAATTTACAAGTTTTTTTATCAGACAAGATTAGTTACTTCAAATTGTTAAATTCTCTGATTTGTATATTTTATGTGAATTAGATTTCTTTAGTTGCTTTGTCTTTAAGAATGAAAATTAATATATGTGATTGCAAAAATAGTTAATTTATAAAATTTGAGTTTAGTATAAGTTGATTTGTAATGATGTCATTGGTTGGATTTTAATGTATGATTCTATGTTAAAAGTAATGTGAGATGTACACAATGTACCTAGTCAATCTATATATCCTAGGGCACCTAACAAACATATCAGGGCATAGGGAACATAAATTAAACAAAAAACAAAGAAACTAGAGCATTTTGAGTAGAATCTAGAATTGGGTCATGACATAAGTTTGTAAGAAAATGGGTGTGCTAGTGATAACCATATAATCCAACAATTTGGATATATTTACTTAATAACTTTTGTGCATAAATCACCCTTTTCTTACTTGATTTGACTCCAATTTTGTGTAGAATTTTAAAAAACAATCTAAAAATAGGGGAAGGAATAAAGAAAGCAGGGCATTAATTAGACACACATTTAAAACAAAAACACAAAAATATTTATTAATATTTCAGCACCAATTACATTGTGCCTCTATTAAGAGGTCTTTCTCTTCCTTAAAGATTTAATAGTATGAGATTATCTATTATAGAGATCATAGCCCCTAAACTAGAATCTTAAGTGAGCTTCATGCTACATGCAGATAATATGGATTGGCAGATTTAAATCAAAACTAATGATATCTTTTTCTCAACAAACTGTTTTACATCGCATGGCAAAAATAAATGGTCAGTCGAGTCTTCGTTTAATAGTTGATTCACGGTTAACAAGTTTTCATCTATTAGCCACTATAAATGTTTTAATTTAAGTCATCCTATTGTAGATTATAGGGTAGTCTATTTTGAATATTTTCATACTGTAAAAGTTTTTTCTAGGTGGCATCCTAACCATCTCATCAAGTTTGATAGAGAGAAGTATGAGCCTTGTAGCCATTTTGTCCTTCAATTTTTTGAATTTGTTCAAAGAATAATTTTCCATAGAATTATAAGCCCATATCACATGGTTGAATCCCCACATTATTTCTATTGGATCTAGACTAGAGCATAAATAAAACCTTGTTCATGAAAGTCATGCCTTATATTTTCCATTACCTCCGTACAATGTTGAGTAGATAGACCACACGCTTTGCCATATTCTAGCTGATTTTCAGTCCTTAGCATCCATTTTTAATATGTCTTCATATTATTTTCAACCCTATTTTCCAATGTCCTTTTCATCTAGAGTTGTTGATGATATAATTTTGTTTGTAAATCTGACTACTTAAAACTAAGATAGAAGATAGATAAGATCCAATTCCAACATGCTCAACTTTTGTCAAAGTATGATACATGTTTTGAAGAAACTAATCTCGTCTAATAGAAATACTTGTAAATTACTATCTTACATGTCTTCACAGCTATAAACTATTGTTTTAACGTAACAAAAAGCATTCATAAATATGATCATAACACTCTAAAAGACCTTTGGATATCTTATTGTTCATCATTAATATTTGTTGTGTACGCATAAAGATATTTTTCTTTTGTCAAAGTATGATACTCATTTTCAGTAAGAACAATTTTCATTAAGATTTGTTGAGTCAATGTATGATATAACTTGTTGACTAGTATTTGGTTTTTGCAGGGTTGTTATAAAGCTAAACTTGAAGATTTTGAATATAAAATCTATTTTGAATATAAAATCTTTTGTTCCACTATTTTGGGTCAGTGCTAATTTTTTTGTGGGTTGCATGTTTTCATATATTTTAGTAGCTATATAAATAATAATCCTAACTGACATCCACACAGTGTTCCTTTTAGCTTTCTATTAGGATATCTTCTATTTACATTCTATAAAACATACTCTGCTGTATTCCTACTTTTCAATGATGCTCTTCTTCAAGTTGGTATTCCTATGAACACATGTTGTCCCTTGATCATTATTTTGACGCATCCTCTCTTCTTATATGACTGTCATATACATTATTTACTCATTACATTTTCATGCATTTATCTCTTATAAGAATCACCTTGTAATCTCTGTTATACTAGTCATTTTGCCACCTTCTTTGTCCGTGTATACATTCATGTTACATCTGTGATTCTTGACATGAAAGTTACCCTTGATGTATTGTTAATGACTATTTCTACCAGACTCTTGGCTACTCTCAAGGTCATTTGTGACTCTAAATTTGAACCTTTTATGATTTTGAACATTTCGTAGCACTATTCCCTGACAAATATCATTGATTATCAGCAAAAATACAGTGTTGTATATTATTTAATGACAATGCTTTCTTTGCTTACTTCTGCACTGAGACATTTTGTCACTCTGTTATATCTTTCACATTCTCTTTGTTGTTCATGTCATTACAATAGAGATCTTTATGACCCATTCTCCACTTTAACTATTTATAGGGGACCTCTGCAATCATTGTGATAGTGTCTCCTTTCAATGAAGTCACTGCAACCTTTCTTTTCTTGTTAAAGAACTGGCTTCATCTTTGAATGTCATTGTCTTGCATTATTATTATTCAATGATTACCATCACTACTTTTACACTGAGAATCACTGTTATCACTGTGATAGTGGCGAAATTTATCAAATGTCATGCATTGTTTTACATTTCTTGGTCATTCAAACTTTATTTTACAACATTCTCTTCGTTCAGCTCACTATTATGGATCTCCACTTTGGCTTCAAAATATTCATATTCCCTTCTTTGTTAAACACTTTATAATTGACTCATGACTATCTTGATACAATTTACCGTCACATTTTTGAACCTTCATTGCCTTGAACATATAAACACTATTTTTCTTGTCATTGTTTTAACATTGATAATACTTTTCAACCTTGGACATAATGTTTCCATTGCTATAAAGAAAAAATAAATAACCAAACTTGACCTATCGATTTTTGATCTTAGACGTTAGAGCATGAAACTTTGAAGAACTCTGATTCTCAACAGCAATTTTTCTCCATTTATGACAGCTAAAATGTAAACAAATATGCTTTAATCTTCTGATTTTGTCTTTAATTTGCTAAAACGTAAACATATCCAAGGGTTTTAATATTTTGATTTTTTCTTGAATTGATTCTTAATTTTGGCTTGGGCATCAATTTGAATAAAAGGCTTATACTCAATGCTTTTTCTCCTTTATGGTGTTTTATTTTCCTTCCAATGTTGACTTTGACCCTTGTACTGACTTGGGCACTAGTCTTATTTTTTGACAAGAAAGCCATTCTATTTTGGTTCTTGATTGAGATTAGTTATTTTTCTTTTTTGGGAAGTTTTGGTTCATCATTACCAATTTTGGAATAATTTACTCAACTTCAAATTTATGTTAAATTTATTGCATTTTTTTAGTTTTGAGCATTGACTTAATAAAAATTCCATGGTTCATTGCTTTTCATCTTTTTGAATTCCATTTTGTCACGTCTCATTTTTAATTAATTTAATTAAATAGATAAATTTATTATTCATATAAGATGGTTTATTTCTTGTAAGGCCTTTAGGACTGACTTTGTTATGTTGTAATTTTTAAATTTTCGACCTATTCATCCATAAAGAATTAGGATGAGAGTTTTCAAGAGTTATTTATATTTGTTTTCCCTTTGTGTCAGATTTTGGGTGCTCAAGTTTGTATTTCAACATATAAAACTTGTAACATCTCCATTTGGAAAATCATCTCATCTTATGTCAATATATATTCTGGAGCACTTTATGTTCAAGTTACTTCTGTGGATTGCAGTTAATGAATAAAAACTCATTGGTTGCAGACTTGCAGGTATTAGAGGATGAAACCCCTCTGGTACATGAGGGTGATATCATTCAAAGGTTACAATAGAGCTTCAAAGAGTAATGTAGCTCAGCTAGTTTGGCTTTATGTATGTTTCCAGATTCAGAATGTCATTTGTCACGAGTTTATTGTAGGGTTTGTTGTGTTCCAACAGTCCTATTTGATGCAACAATCAGATTCTCATTAATAAGATCTAGGAATTTCATGTTCACTTGTTGTAGTTTCAGTGTTGACTTGTCACTAGTTTGTGTTGTGTGGAATTTGTGAAGTTTGGTTGATGCAAGTTTTATGTCAAACTAGTTGCTCAAAGATTGGTGAAATTGATGAAATTTTGTGGATATATCAATTTAGGTTGGAAGTAATTACATTTATGTTGTATTTTATTAATTTATTTAAATTGTTAAGATATTTCATTGGGGATACTACACATGTTCTGATGAAAGTTTGAACTACCTTCCCATCCATTATATTTTGCCACAAAAACATAAAAAGAAAACAAGAACTTTCTAAAATTAGAAAGTTATAATTTTTGTTTGTGTTCATCTCCTCTATCTGGGTCAATGACTAAACAAAAAAAAAAAGCTATTTGTTTCCTAAAATTTGATATTTTCTAAAAATAGAAGTTTTTTGATACCTAGGCTTCTTTGGAACTGTCTTGAATGTTGGCCTTTTGAAGTGAAAACTTTATGCCTGGAAGAAATCCTCATATATGATTTTCCTTTTAATGCATTGGAGAATAATTACGTTAGTCTCAGTCTTTCTCATGCTTGGTATTTGCTATCACAATTTTTCTTTGAGCTTCCCCCATTCTTTCCTTTGCTAGTGCTGGACCTGAAGCTTCATGATTCATAGTTTGATAATTTTGTTGATGAGCAATCTACATACATCGTCATTGGGCCAAAATAGATCAACACCTAAGGACTTAACTACTTTGATAGGAAAAGTAACATAGTTGATAATGATTTGATAAGAATGACCTAACATTTAGCTATAGATAGATTAAAGTTAAACACAGTTTTTTGGCAGTAGAAAATTTGGTACCAATGTTACTTATTTCAGGAGAACACTATTTGGTCAAACTTATCATCTCTTGAATAATTTCAACATGGATTGACTGCTCCATTTTAGAAAAAATAGAAATCGTATATTATCAATTATAAGAATACCATTTGATGGTTCTGGATATTGTAATGACGTCAGCTCCAACTTTAGTGTGCAAAAGGGCTGCATGGAATTTGGTACTGAGATCACAAAATAATCCTTTGGTTTCTCATTAATTACCATAGCATGGGATAGTTCTTTATTCAATAATATAGTTCCCATTTATTTTCCATTTTCATATTAATTTTGGTTGTCCCTGTTCACACATTTCTGACATCCATATGTTCCAATATCAATTAAGAATAACTTTCAACAACTGAGTTGACCTTCCTTGCATCAATCCATAGATATTTAGCCGATAGGCTTTCATTGGGGAGAAACCTCCAACGGAAAGTTGTCTCACGCAATCGGAAATGTTCTCGGGAATATTTTACGATGATATTTTAAGACTGCACTCCTTTATCATTCCACGGAGGGTTATGCTAATGTTCAATCAATGAAAGTGCTTAGAAGTTAAGATTAAAAGTTCTTAAAAATGTTTCTGGCAGAATGCACATAAAAACACACTAACAATCTCACAGGCCCTGTATGCAGGATTAGTGTACAGTCCTAAGAATTGTCGTAGCTTGCAGGTCAAGAGGACCACTTGACATAAAGAGGAGCACTTGGCATCTACGAAATGATTTGTTTACATGCTGTTAGAGCGGTAGACTGTCATGGTAGACTGCATGGTATGGATCTGGGGGAAAAATCCACGTGCCTTGTCTATGTTTCCAAATTATGCATGCATTCTGCAAGCTTACACATCAAAGGACTATCACTTGCAGAGAAACACTGTAAGTAAACTGCCTAAACTGCCTGTTGTTGTTTGTATTTAAGTTCCCGATATTTGAGAAATCAACTTTCGTGTATGTCATTCCTGTGAAAAAATCAATAAGGAATACAGTCAGGACAAGAAAAGCTCTGGCATGATAAATGGATTGTTAATCTATGCAGGTAACTTCTACTCTCAGAATATGCTGACTACATATTCCCGCATTACTGTATACTTGCTAATGACCATTCTCTGTTTGCATTTTGTTCTTCCTGTTAGGTTCAAACACATACTTCAACAGTGAATCCTTGATTGACAGCAACTC
>MU225857.1:164728-183676 GCA_018584345.1 Thuja plicata | reverse complement strand
ATGCACACACACACACACACGCACACACACACACACACACACACATATATACACAAATTTACAAACAATATATATAAAAAATATTATAATGCATATATACTAACAATATATATTATAAAAAAATAAAATATGCAAATTAAAAATGTGAAAAACCTGAATAAAAATGTTCGAAAAAATGGAAGCCCATTCTTCTGTTGCTTTCAACCCAGCCGAAACAGTCAAAATGACTATTTCAGTGGGTTTTTTTATTCTGCCAAAAAAAAAACCTACTTACTTTCAATCGAAAGTAAGTAAGTACTTTTGATCGAAAGTACTTGCTTACTTTCGATCGAAAGTAAGTAGGTACTTTCGATCGAAAGTAGCCATTTTAGGTACTTTCGATCATAAGTAAGTCACTTCTAATTGAAAGTGTTTCATCATTCTAATCGAAAGTATGATGAATTTTTTAGTGGGCCACGCTTTTCAGGGTGAATTCCTTCCTCCCAAAAAGTGTAACCCACTATTGTGGTATTACCCAAAAGGTTCTTCTTCCAACAGTGGGAAAATGAAATATTTGAGCAAGATAAAATGTTTGTGTTTCTATTAGATGATTCATTATGCCAATCAATGTCTAAATATGAATAAGAAAAATAAGGACAAGAAGAAGAAGAAAGTTACTATTATAACTTAGGTGGAAGAGTTTGCATCATGATTTGAGAATGATTTTTCTCTCATTGCTTGTCTCTCAAGTTCAATTACTAGCAAGGTATGGTATATTGATAGTGGGGACTATTTCCACATGATGAGAGTCAAATAATATTTCACCAAGTTGGAGAAGAAGAAGATAGATTTCTATATTGAGCTTGGTGACAATGCCAAGTACCATGCAACTAGTGTTAGCATTATCAAGTTTCAGAGGGAGTATGGAAAACCCTTGTTGGTGGAGGATGTGTTATATGTCCCTCACATGAAAAATGGTTTAATCTCCATTTATACTTTGGAAGAAAAGTGTTACATTGTGACCTTTGAGAGGGGGAAAGTGTAAATTCGTCCCAAAGATTTCAAAGTTGCAAAAGTGATTGGAGTCGGGCATGAAATCTTGTTTGTGTCATATTTTGAGCCAACTCATACATTGGTTAGAAATTGTAGAGGCCAAGGAGAATTATGGCATAGTATAATGGCTCATCTTCACCATGGACCACTTAATCTACTCATGGAAATACTGATGAGGCTTCGTAAGATGAAGATATATAAGCATGAGGTGTGCAAGGGATATGCTTTTGGAAAATATGCAAGACCAATTTTCCAAGTGGTGATAGTATACCTAACGGGATTTTTCATCTCATGCACTCAGATGTGTGTGGGCCTATGTCAACAAAACCTTGAATGGGTATGCGTATTATGTTACTTTCATTGATTATTTCTCAAGGAAGATGTGGATATATTTTATGAAGAACAAAGATGATGTATTTAGTAGGTTCAAAGAGTTTAAGGCTCTTATGGAGAACCAAAAAAGGAAGAAGATCAAGACAACAAGGTCTTATAATGGAGCTGAGTATATCTTGAATAACTTCAAAGATTTATGTGCTCACTAATGTATCAAGAAAGCGATAAAAGTTTTATAAAACCCTCAATAGAATAGGGTAAGTGAGAAGAAGAATAGGGATATATTTAGAGTAGAAAAGGTCATGCTTCATGATTAGGACCTACCTTAGTTCTTATGGGTAGAAACTTGCAATACAGTAGTATATTTCAAGAATCAGAGTCATCACAAAGTGTTTGGAGAATTGACTCTAGAAGACGTGTTCAGTGGTAAGAAACCAGATTTGGGGCACCTTCACATCTTTGAATTCCTTGTTTATTGTCACAATCCTATGGATAAATAACCAAGTTAGAACAAGCTATAGAGAAGGGTATCCTTTTCTGGTAAAATGAAACTTCTAAGGCTTATCAGGTTTACATTCTTGCACCCAGGAAAATCATTGTTCACAGGAGATGTGAAGTTTGAGGAGTAGAGGGCTATTTATAAGGCTAACAAATTGATGAATAAGGAGGAGAAATAATTCATGATGGAGGTAGCACAAATTCCTCAAACTTCGATTAGACAAGCTAGAGAGAAAAGAAAGCTAGATAATCAGGATGATCAAGAGGAACAAATAGTTCCTTAGCGTTATATTACTATTAGGAAAAAGAGGAGAAATAGGGTGAATGATAATAATTTAAGAGAGATATAGGAATATCTTGGTGATACACAAGATTTAGTCAGATATAGAAAGACTCCCATATGTTATTCTAATAATGTTCCACTTATGAGTGAATTAATTGAAGTAGAGCCTTCCAATTTTGGAGAGGAGTGAAAAAACCATGTATGGAAGGATGCTATGGTGGAAGAGTATTATTCCATCATGAAGAATAGCGCGTGGGAGGAATTACCACAACTATTAGATAAGTCTATTGTGGCATCAAGATGGCTATATAAGATTAAGCATGATGTAGATGGTAGTGTGGAAAACTTCATAGCTCAGTTTGTGGCTAAGGGGTGTTCTCAAGAGGAAGGAATCAAATATGATGAGACTTTCACTGTAGTAGCCAAGCACTCATCTATAAGAGCTATAATTTCTGCAGCTACACAGATGGATTAGAAGATTCACCAAATGTATGTTAAAACAACATTTCTGAATGGATGATAGAGATTGTGAAGTACCAAAAAAAAAAGAGCAAGAACATGGATGATAGCACTAGTTGGAAGACTTCCAAGGACCATACTCATAGAAAATGCCTTGGCTCTTGCCAAAAGGAGAAGGAGAAGCTCTAGGATGAGCATTATAGAACTAATCAGGAAATCCCTTCTCCCCATCTCTCTGACCCCCACATCATGATGAAAGAAAAGGGATAGGAAAGTGATTATTGTTGGTACATGTCTGTGTAAGGGAGGAAAATAGTTTGCCACAATTTTGATGTAAAAAATTCAAAAGGGGGATTAACAGGGAAGTCATTAATCCCAAAGTTATTGAAGGTGAGGATGGTAGGATTAAGCTAGAGGACCTGATTGACCTAGCTATGGTTGTTGTTAGTGATAAGTTTAGGGAATTTGAGCTAGATCTTCTCAATAATGGCAAGAATAGCATGCTGGACAACTATAGGTCTATTAAGTGGCTCAAGAACATAGTAAAAGGAATAGACAATACCAATGTTGATAACACTATTGAAGATTAGAGGAATCTAAGTACAAGGGTAAAAAATATGGAGAATAAGATGCTTAGGTTTGAGACGACCCTTAAAATCATTACTCAATAGAGCTTCAACGTCGTCAAAGCCTCTAATGACCATACCAAGATTCTCATTGAAAAACTGGAAGAAAAACCTGAAGGGACAAATACAGCCAATACAGGTGTGGAAAAAGTGTAGAAGATTGAAGAGGGACTAGGTAAGAGGATAAGGGATAGTGTTAAGAAGAAGAAGGGGAATGATACTCTGACTGAGCTCTAGAAAATAAAGGAATCTGCTACTAAGATGGAGATCCTCGAGTCTAAGCCGGCAATCCTGATGGTGATCATCGCCTGATTGTGTTCCATGGCTCTTTTGGCTATCCCTGTGTTGTTGTTTTTTAGTAGTTTAGTTTTTTTTAGCTATGGCCCTGTGGTGGCCTATTTCATGTTTTGGCTATGTTTCCTTTTTTCAGGACATACATTCTATTCTTTTGCTATGTATTGGGTTTTTGGGACCCTATAAAACCTGTTTTACCTTATCAAAAACATTTATGAATGGATTAATTGAGGAAGAGATTTATGTAGAGAATCGAGAAGGATTCAAAACATATGGGAGGGATTATCATGTTTGTAGGTCAAAAACAACACTGTATGGACTCAAGCAGGCTCCTAGGGCATGGTATTTGCATATTGATGGTTACTTGTAGATTGTGGGATTTATCAAGAGTGATGTGGATTCAAACCTATGCTATGTTAAGTTGAAGGGTGAACTTCTTATATTGTTATTGTATGTTGATGACTTCTTTCTCACATCATCAGTGGAGATCATAACACACTACAAGAAAGATATTGTAGGAGAGTTTGAGATAAAGGACTTGAGGTTGATGCACTACTTTATGGGATGTGTTGTGGAAGAAAGAGGGATAGATTTTCCTTGGACAAGGGAAATACTTAATTGATATCTTGAAATGATTCAGGAGGGAGAACTGTAAGACAATATCCACACCATTTGTGACCAACTAGAAGAAGATTGATGCTTCCAAATTCAAAGTAGTGGACCCAAATTTTTACGTATAGTTGATAGGATCACTTATGTATATGATCAATACAAGGATAGGCATTTATTTTGCAGTGAAATCTCTCAGATAGTTTATGGTGAAACCTAAACATGTGCACTGGATATTTACAAAGAATTTTTTGAGATATATTTGAGGCATAATTGATTATGGCATAATGTATGCTTAGCAGGATGGAGTGAAGCTCAAGTGGTTTTATAATGTAGATTGGGTAGTTAGTATAACTGACAGGAAGAGCACTTCAGGGTGTAGTTTTAGTTTGGGATCAACAATAGTCTCTTGGTAGAGTAGGAAACATAATTCAATTTCATATAGTTTGGTAGAGGTCATGTATATGGAAGCTAGTATGACTATATGTGAGGCTATCTAGCTTCAAAAACTTCTAGCCAGGTTCTTTGATCAGAAGCTAGATCTTATAGTCATTTAATATGATAATCAAAGTTGCATCAAACTCTCTTAGAGTTTAGTTTTTCGTTGAAAGTTAAAGCACATGGAGATCAATTAACACTTCATCAGAGACTGTGTGGAGAAGGGGATAGTGAAACTCGAATACATTCCTATAGATGAAGAAATAGAAGACAACCTAACAAAGGTTTTGATGAATAATGTCTTTGTATTAGATTCAGGGATAAGTTGGGTGTTTTGAAGAATAACTTCCTTTCTAAGAGGGAGTATTGATTTTTTTTTATCTCAGAAGGTGGACTATAGTTTCTTTAAAGCAACTAGAGTTGGATATTTAGCAACAACTTTGTTTTTTATTCTTTAAAAGAATTTTTCTTATTTTATGAAGTTGAGTAAAACTAAGAGTGATTTTATGTATGATTTAAGGCCAAAGAAATCAAGGAAAGATTCTTTTCTTGAAAGCTAAGTAAATTAGTTGGGATCTATCTATGTAAGATTGTCAAATCAAACATGTATTGTATTTTTGAAGAGAGAGAGAGAGAGAGAGAGAGAGAGAGAGAGAGAGAGAGAGAGAGAGAGAGAGAGAGAGAGAGAGAGAGAGAGAGAGAGAGAGAGAGAGAGAGAGAGTGTGNGAGAGAGAGAGAGAGAGAGAGAGAGAGAGAGAGAGAGAGAGAGAGAGAGAGAGAGTTTGTTGTTAAGCTAAATAAAAGATCCAACATTTGCAGGTTCTTCCCTATATTGGGGTTTCTTAGGTATATCTATGTTATTGTCTTTTTGTGATTCGCTTATGTTATTTATTTTTTCTTCATCTATTATTTGTTGTTAATTAACCCAGGGTATTGATTGTTATAAATTAGATACAATTTCTATTCTGTGAATTTATTGTTCAATTAATCTATAGTTAGGTTATAAGAAATTAACATTCAGAACCATCATGGTGAAGAAATCTTATGAGGTGATTAGAACAAATAAATATTTAAGTTAAACTTTATTTTTCTAAACTACTTAAGTCTTTTTCTTGTGCACATATACAACCCAAATTCTAGGACACCATGAACTTGCATGAAATAGATTCTTACTCAAGTATTAAGTTGCATTCCTAAACATTATCTTCTATGAGGTAATAGGAAAGAAAACCTCTTAATGTTGGATATTATATTTCTAAAGATCCTAGCCTTTCTTTGATCACAATTTTTTGAATATCATAATTTCGAATCTATCTACCTTGTATATTGCATAATTTTTACATAGTTGGAATGTCATTTTGAATTTGCATATAAATACTCCTAAAGCTATGACCTTTGCCAAATCTACTTAAATAATAAAATTTTCAAATGTACAATGTTGACCACTATCTTCAAGACTCCCTCACCATTACATGTCTTATGTTTCTGAAAAATAAGAAAGTGTTGCATTGTAAACACCAGAAGCTTATCTCTTGTTCATTCTTCAAATATGTGAAATAACAATCTAAGCAATAGATCACCATGAACTTATTTCACTCACTTTATTTTGAGCGAAACATCATATCTAAATTTGGAACTCTTCATATTTTCACATTATTCATAGAGTACTAGGATAATGATTAACTTTCATGAAAAAGTGACATTAGAAGGGTCTTGCACCTAGAATCCAAATCTCAAACACTAGCACTTCTACAAAACTTAATGAGTGGAGTACAAACTACAAACAAATGACATAATCCTTATTAATGAAATTTTTTTGAATAATTAATTGTTTGATTAATCTCTACAATGCCCTCTCTACCTATCATTGTGAAGGTCCTGACATTAACAATGATCTAAGAAAGTTAATTTCCAATATTTAAATAATAGGTATTCATACTTCCATCAACCTATACATATTTTGAAAATAGAAAAGATTACCTTATGTGAAGATTGAAGTAGACATTGTTGTTTATGAAAAAAAAGGTTTAGAGAGTTATTTAAATTGAAACACGATTTCTATTAATCTCAAATAATGAAAATTATAACTAAGTTAATTAGTTGTTACCGCTTAATAGGTATTCAGGTCTTTCTAAAGTAACTTAAAACCTGATTGAATAACTTTTTTATTCATTCTATATTTTTTGAAGAAAAATTAACTTCAATTTTATTTCAAGAAATCACCAAGAAGGAAATAAATTTCAATAAGAATAACGAACAACTTATTTTGTCCCTATATAAAGTGTCTAGGACTTTGTCATGGATGGTCTACATGAGTCAACCGTGTTAAGGAATCACCATCCACTATTCCATTAATGCCTCCTCTAAGCATGAAACTATTTCTTAACAGATCAAAGATTAAAAATAAACATTCCAAATGAGCTCAGATATTATGAAGAACCATGCACATATCAACTTAAGTATAGATTTTTGTTGATCTTGAAGTTTCAAACTCTCCGCTAGCATATATAAAGCATTAATTCTCTACTACATATGGAAGCTACAATTTAAATTTATAAACTTTCCTTTAAGGTGCTCATCCTTCTTTGAGGATGCACACTCAAAATTCATATCCTAAAAAATAAAATTCTAAACAAGCACAGGTAGCAAGGGAAAATCAATGGAAGTGTCCAAAACAAGTAAAAGAGAAACCAAGGAAAGTTCAAAGCAGTGAAGGCAAGCTAAAGATGATAAATACAGCTGGTGGCAGAAAAATGAAGGGCCTAAATCAAAATTCAATCACTGAAGAAGATATGCAAGGCCATTCAACCCATCCAATGTGCCAACTATTAGAGTCACTGAATGATGAAAAAATATAGAAGAAATTGCTTGATAGATTTAATCCATAAGGAAAGGGAAAAGAAAGGTCAACAATTGTTAATCAAGGGATACTATATAAAATCAAGAAGATCACCATTTAAAGAACCCTTTAAAAAAATAGGTAATATATAACCTAAAGTATGCTCTCAACCCTAGAAAAAATAGTATTCAGTTTTCATCCTCACCAAAAATCACAATAGTTACTAAACCTCATACAAGATATTGAAGGAAGCTAAAATTGGTAGTTGTACCAAAACAGGCCCAAGAGCTTGTTGGTTAGCATATAATTTGTAAGACACTAAAGAAAATAAGACCTCATGATCCACATAGAGAATGCTTTCATTTTTTTTTACAAAAAATAATAGGTTCCCTGTATGGTCTTCAAACTTTAGAGGTGTCCCGAATTTCCATCAAGGGATAAATACTATGATATATTTCTATTACGACATCTTCTTTTACTCTTGGAATAAAAGAATTGCAAGAAGTCACTAAACAGAATTTGATATCATACCAAAAATATGAGTAATGAGAACATACCAATCACTTGAAAAGGAAAGATAATCAATACATAATCCTTTAGGTTCTAGCCTCCATGTATGCTCACTGTTCATTTTTTGTGGTGCAATCTACTTTCACATGTTCAAATCTAAGAGAGAATATATTTTCCATCTTAACAAATTATATGTAAGGTGAATGAAAGGAGAAACCAATCTCCTTGTAGAATGCCCACATAAAGAAGGGTTCTCATACACCTACACCAATCTGGTGTATCACTTAGCAGTGACATAAAAATACCTTTATTGTCTTAATAGTGTGCTTAGTTTATGTAATTGAAACTATGCCAAATCCACTTATAGGGTTTTCATTGTTTAATGACATTGTTATCTTCAACAAAATTTAACAACAAAATGAACAAAATCACCTATTCTTTTAATTGATATTCACAATACCTGTAGATTTGACCATCACACCAAAAGCACGTACTAGTGGTGGAGAGGGATCTGATCGCATATATACTCAAATAGATGACCCACGCTCTGATACCATGTAGAATTGACCATCACACCAAAAGCACATACTGGTGGTGGAGATGGATCTCATTGCAGATATAGTCGCTATGCCAGCAATACCCTAGAACTAATTATATGTGTGCAGGCAATTTTGAAGATGCTTGGGATAGTGTTGTCAAGAGTACCCTAGAAATAGCTGAAGTAAAAATATATTCATCCTATCTTCACAAGTCATCTTCTTCTCTAATTTACATACTTCTATTCATTTACCCCATTCTACATTAGGCATGTTTTCTCTAGTTCAAAGACCGGTTTTAGGGATTTGAATTTTTTTGAAATACATATGCTTATATAAAGTTACAAATTTTATTATTGTTTTTTAATTAAATTAAATTTTACGTCTTACCTTTATTTCTATGAATCAATAAGGAAGCAGATAAAAAAAATTATTTAAATTATTTAAATATATAATTTTTTTAAAATTATGATAAATATATGTAAGTTTCAAAAATTATTTGATACAATTGACTATTTAAAAAGTTATATTACATCTAATGAATGCACTAATATCCTGCCATGAACAGAAACTAATAATATATATAAATTATAAAGTAACATGTAAGCCTCCATCTAACCTTTATTAAATAATCTAAAATTAATTTATATTTATTTTATAAATATAAAAGAAAATGGCATGAGACTCTTTACCGATGTGGCCATTCCCCACGTAGAAAAGCCTAATGAACTTAAAAATATTGAAGATTCTATCGAATTATATTCTGACAACGGTTCTATAACATGTCGCCCTATAAATTAACGTAAAGAAAAAGGTTACATGTGCATAATTTGGTCAGCTAACTTATTTGCACCCACTCACATGCGACCTAACAAATAAGAGCTCTTCAAAAAACCTAAAAGGACACAAATCTCGAAACATGAAAGGTTAAGATTATCGAATGAGATTGCACTGCTTTCCGTAGAGACTCATAGGCAAGTTTATAAACATTTATATCATCCTTTTTGTCTTCATTAGGATCTTCTTGATTGGTCAATGTTTCTTAATATAGCAATCGAATAATTTTCTTGGTCGCTCGAAGTTTCTTAATATAGAAACACCCAACTGCAAGCAGCGACGTTTCATTCATTAGTTTATTGTAGATTTGCTAATAAACTATAATATTACACCTACAGACCTCTATCAGTCAGGAGGCCTGCCTTCCAAAATAATAAATCTGAGGATGATGAACGTATACAATAGAATTGAAAATAGTATTCCACTGCAGAAGTTCACAACATAAAGAAATGAACAACACAAACATATAAAGACCGACATTTGGGTCAACTTACACTGATTAGAATTCTTTGAGGAATTATTTATAAAGCGCTGCGTGCTTGTCAAGATTTGGAGAGAATAACAGTAAACCTTGGAATGCCAATAAATGTTACAACTTACATTCATCAAGAACACCTTCTTCCAATAATATTTGCAATGACTGAGTCAATTCACTATACCAAACCCAAATAGAGATGCAATTTTAAGTTACAACTTTCATAGACTCTAAAAGTCATATGGGTTTGAGATCCATGGTTCAGTTCGAAGCAGGACCTGTAACAGAATGAGGCCTTGAATTAATGCAGTCTAAAAATTTATCAGAAATTTAGAAATAGGTAGATACATTGATCTCAATGTGGAGCTTATTGTGAAGCTAACTGGTTTACCATTATCTGACATTAACTTTTATAGAAATAGGAAGGTGTCTAAAATGGCGGTCAATAAATTCTCTAAGTCTGTGGCTGAGAAAAGAGGAATTGTTAAAAAGAAAGGTTTATATGTTCTGAATACTATCAAGGAGGTGTGGAGTAAACTCCTTGTTGTTTTAATGGAATATATCAGTCTAGAAGGGCGTTTCACACATGCAGAGTCTCATCATTTTATGCTTTTAAACTATTTTCATCATAAAATCATTATTTCTTGGCCTTTTCACCTGTATAATTCTTTGTGTCACAGTCTTGTTGAGAATAGGGAGGACCCAAGTAAATCTATTCTTCATGAGGGTATCATTATTTTGATTTTTGAGTATATGAGAGACAATATCTCTATTAATGTGGGTAAAATCCCTAGGGAGAAAGGAAGATTACCAACCCTGATCTGGGTAAGGCTAATGATTCTGTGAAGAGGGTTAAAATTGTGAAGGCTACAACTACGAATGTGGAAACCCCGTCCTCATTTCTGAAGACCAAGAAAGGTGATTTGGTGAATTATTCGATAAACTTGAAGGATGAGGATTCAAATGGTGTTCCTTCTGGGAGCAATGATTCTAATTTTTCTGTGGATATTGGTAAAAAGTCTTAGTTTTTGGTTGGTGGTATGGATACCTCGTCTTCAGGGGATTCCCTTGAATTGAATCCTGAGAAATCTGATACGACTTCTGAGAAGGAGGTTTCTACAGAACCTAACCAAAAAAATGCAGATTTGGGGAATAGTAACACATATATGAACATTGATCCCAGTCAGAGTGATCACAAAAAAATGTTATTAACCTTGATGAGACCAGCCAACCTAATAGGCAGAAGAAGAAAGTGGCTGAGGGAGACAAGTTGCTCAACCCCATGAATGGTATGGAGAATTCTGATTCTAATAAGGAGAAACCCTATTCCCATCCTTTGGATGTTATGGATAATGCTGACATTTATGAAGAGAAACCCTGCATTGAGGATAGGCTTAAGGGAACATATTATGACATCCTTTACATGGCTAAAAGAGTTTGCAAAAGTAGAGGAAAGGAAGAAAGCGAACAACCTGGACACTGCGGAGAGAGATCTGTCTATTGCTATAGGTGACTTGTTTGAGAAGGAGGATTATACTGTTGGGTTTTTACACACGGATAAAGTCAAAGCCCTTTACTCTTTCAGGAACAAAAATTGGACCTACTGGGAAATTAAGAAGCTCTAAGAGCAGAACAATGAGCTGAAAACCATTCTCCAAATCATGAAGGACACAGTGTATAACAGAGGTAAAGATAATGATAATTATCAGGACTCTTGTGCCCCTATTATGCTATTATCTAGAATTGAATACCTTGAAAAAATGATGGAGAATATGATGGAGCACTCTAAGGAGGGTAAGAAGGCCTCTGCTAACAACCTCTATCTTTTGGTTATCATGTTGGAGAATATTGTTACTATTTAGCCCACTAATACCAAGGGTAAAGTTCCTGGTTCAAGAAAAATATGTAAGATGAACTAGTCCTCCTCATCCAGCAAGAATATTCTAGAGCTTAAAGCAAGTGTGACTAAGATGATAGAGCTGGATACGAAGATGGATGAAACCATCTGTGGCCTTAAAGGTTGGCAGTAGGTGGTTTCTTTTTTTTGTGTCCTTTTTAGTTGTCTAGTCTAGGTTTTTCTAGGAGAGGGGTGTCTTCTTCCACCCTCTTGTGTTGTTGTTGTTCATTTCTACTATTCTAGAATTCTTTCTCTGCTAGTTTGTAAACTTTGGGTTTTGGGTCCTTGTAAAACCTGATTTTGCTTAATTCTCAAAACTATAAGAGATAATTATACTATATATAATAATATAATATAATTAATAGGGCCAGATGTGAAGAGTGATGACCCTTGGTGGAGGGGCAACACTTATAAGTATATAGGAAGATTCCAAACTTCCTCTCTCGATACCTATTGAATATAAACATAGAAAAATAACATGGTATTAGAGGGGATTCCCTACAAGCCTGTGAGGTTTAAACAATAGAGAAGGAAAGAGTAAGAAAGAAAAGAGACTCCTTTGTTACATTGGATGACATGGGTAAAGTAGGATTTAAGCCCCCTATACTTTATTCCTTTGGTTATGCAAGGACTAGTGATTACTATCGTTTAGATGTGGGTGGTAGTTCTTATTCATCCTGTTATGGAGATAGTAATATGCTGGGAGGTGGCTCTTATTATTAGAATGGAACACTTAGTTACCCAAAATGATTTAATAGCAGGAGTTTTGTGTGGTCTCTGAAATCTACTATAAATTGGGGGAAATGTTAAAAGGTGCTTAGGTTACTAGAATTTCCTATATTTTTTGGAGAACTTGGAAATTGAGGTATATTGAGGCAAAAAACATTAATAGTTGTATTTGGAGATATTGTCATCTTGGAATGTATAAAAGATAATGATTTGTCAATCTTGTTTGACATTTACATAGTTTATTTCATTTCAATTGATTTTAAGCTACATATAATAAACTGATGGGACTCTCTCCTATTATTTTGAGAATTTCCATGGTGCATGGAGTCTACTATTTAATTCAAGTGTCAATATTTCTATGCTAAAAGACTTAACTCAGATGAGGTTTCATTATGGACACCTCTATACACTGAGATCTTGTGCCGAAAGAAATGGACATTTTATTTATTTCTAATAAAATATTATTTATCCTAGTTGGATTTTTTTTGAGTATCTATAGTGTTTTGCTAGCTATGTATTCAGTATGACAATAGGAGTTTCATAGAATTTTGACTTAGGAAGTCATCCTTATTGAAAACTCTAACTATGGATCAGTGATATCCACATACATTAGAATTCATTACATTGAAGGGTACAAGAAGAGTGCAATATACTTCTAAAGCATACTCCTGAAAGATAGTATTCTATGGCACTTAGTATTGTTTGGATGGAAGTCAGTGAGATTTATTTTGTTTCTTGCGAGCTGTGTGACCAGGAAAGTGTGTATTGAGATCCAATCACTTGTAGGTTTTTGGAAAGAATAACAAACTTCTATGTCAAAAGTAAAACCATCAGTAGATAAATATAAACATATGAAGAGGATAGTCGCACTTCCGTATTCCTTCAATTCACTATGTTGTACAATGTTGCAACAAATTTATAAATACATCTATGCAATAGTGGTATCAAGTGGATTCTTACAATGGAAACTATTTGACACTATGTCTAAAAACTAAGACTTTGTAAAGCATAAGGGAGTGAAATAATTTAGGCTAGAAATAGGTAGCTTATTGTATTGGTTCAACTTTAGTAATAAGTTGAGGTCAAGAAGGAAAGTCCTAAACTCCCAGCAGCACCATAGTAGGTTGATTCACCCGTCATTGGAATCATTGAAGATAATTCAGACCTGATTATATTCTTGGAGAAGGGTATCTTCTGTGAATGGGACCATGTGAGAAGGGTATGCTTCCATGTTAGAGGGAGCAACTAGAGGAGCAACTTTAGTTGACATCTGAGAATCTTGGTCATATTAGTTTAGAGGGAGTAGACCATGTCGAGATGGTTTCTCTATTGATCCAAAATTGTAGGAAGTAGAGGAATATTATTGATGGGATGGAGTCCCATGTATGTAGGATGGAAGACCCTTATGATGACACATAGGTAATGATATTTTTGATAAATGGATACTTGATGAGCTTGGGATTTATCAAGAGTAACACAAACTCTAACCTTGATAGGTCAAGCATGTGGAGATCAAATATAATTCTATTAGAAATATGGTGCAAAGGAATTTTAGTTGAGGTACATTAGCATTGAAGAACATACAACTGATATTCTCACCAAGCCTCTTGTCAAAGTGAAGTTTAGGCATTTTTGAGACAAGATTAAAGTTGTCAAGAATGAAGCCCTTGTTGAGAGGGAGTCTCAAAATCAATTATTTCTTTAGATTTACTTTAATGCATTCTTCTTTCTAAGGGATAATTTATAGATACAAGACCTTCTATACATATTTTCTCTGAGACAGAAAATTTTGAGGTGAAAGCCCTTATATAATTTTTCTCTAAGATAGAGAAATTTGAGGTGGCATCCCTTGTAATGAATTCTTTGCTGTGAGAGAAAATTTTGAGTGTAAATCCTGTGTACCAACCTTATGCAGATTGGAGTGGAGTAGGGTTACAATTGAGGCTAACCAAAACTTATTTGTTCTTCTAGCCTTTAAGCCACAAATAAACTATCAATTGGATCCTCCTTCTAAAAAATATTCAAGGAAACCATCACGATCCCTCTTTATGTTTCTTCAACCCATTTCTATAGGATAGGATGTCATCACAACAACCTGATCAAGCTACACTAGTGTATTCCAAAATTCAAGTCGCAATCTCTCACAATAACTCTTAAATTCTCATGGAATAGTACACAACCTCTTTCAAATTCACCACAAGGAGTGCATTAGGGTTATACTGATCCCAAGTATTCAAATTAGGACCCTTGGAATACTTTTACAAAGTCCTACTGGTCTCAAATGCCAAACTATCCTTTTAGACCTAGTTGGACAGGTTTATCTACTACCCCTAGAGATAGGCTTCTTCAGTGTTAAATTTTATATCTTCCAAAGGATCAATATGAAAGTCTACACTTTACAATACCCTTTTGGGAGATATGTCATAATCCAAAGACCTAGATCCCAACTCCAATGATGTACTTCCCAAACACCTACAAGGTTCAGAGACCTAATAGAGCTAACTAGGTGTAATTTCTAAAGAAAGTACACAAGAATGGATTGATAAAACAAATATAATAATTAGGGAAGGTCTTTCTACACCCAAGAACACCCAATCAACCATCAAACTTATCCTAACCACTCCCTGTTGAGTCTTGTGTATTAATTTGCATTTAACTATAATTGAGCACATAAGGGATACTCGACTAGGGCTAGGTGGAAAAAATAGCGAAATCAAATCCCTCTATACTCCTATCTTATTTAAGATCCTGACCCATACTCTCATATCTCCCATGGTAATGAGGTTCCTCTAGTGTATTTTCAAGTTTGGGGAACATCTTCACAAAACTAGATAAAGGAGGGTTTCTACACAGGTGTCAAAACAAAATATTGATATCTCCTTTGAAATTGCACCAAAATGAATCAAACCAATTGCATTCAAGGAAAAAAAAAATCTTCTACACAACCATGAATAAATAAAACACTTCTCAATCACAATGCAATTCAAACCTTATGGAGATTAGAGATAATTTCTAGAAAAATAAAATTGTATTCCTTCGAATTTGCCACCAATATTTTCATACATGAAAATAAAACACCATTCGATATTCATGCACATATATATCTCCAATCCAACATCCATAAACACTTTTCAATTCTTTTGGATAGGTGGGGAGGTTTCAATAAAATTTGCATTTAAAAGTTGAAAAAGTTGCTAAGGAACTTTTTTGCAATTTTGCAACATTTTTCCAAATTTGTTGTCCTTTACTACCTAGGACCTCTTAAGACTTTTAATGAGTTCATTTCCACCCGAGATAACCTAAGACACCTAAAAAACACAAAATAATAAAATAATTCCCCTTTTACTATGTTTTATCAGAAGGTTTATAGTTGCACCTTGGGCCAACTAGTCTTACAAATGGGCCTTCATTACATCAAATGGATCCAATGATCCTTAAGGCATATAATGCCTATCAAAACCTATTCTATTACATCTTGTGAGGGGTTCCCCTATACTATTCTCCCCTAGCTTTGAAAATTCAAGTTTTTACTTGAGAGAAACTCCTACAATGTGGTACCATGCTTGGCTATGTTCTGCTAATCCATCCACGTGGAACCTAGATCAGGTAGGCCTTCTTCTAACCCTTATAATGACCTATACTCTAATCCTTCCCCTAAGGATTCTCCAAAGCTCTGATACCACTTGATATAGATTTCTAATTCTCAGAATTAATGAAGACCTATTGGATCAATTAGGGATTGAATTCTATTTCTCTAAGATAGACCTTAAATTAGGCTATCATCAAATTAGGATAAGACTAGGAGATGAGTCAAATTTAAAAAAAAAAATAGAAGGACTATATGAGTCGCTTTTAATTCCATTTTGTCTCATTGACACACTGAGTACATTCATGAGATTAATTTATGAAGTACTCCATGATTTCATTTTCAAATTTATTGTTGTATATTTGGATGAAAAACTTGTTTTCAACAGTTCAAGGGAAGAAAATTTGGATCATTTCAATGAAGTCCTAAGAAGACTCCATGAACATTAATTGATGATAAATCTAGAGAAGTGTTTTTTTTTGTAGGAAGAGCTTACATACCTAGGCTTTTTCATCTAAAATGGAACACTAATGATGGATCTAGAAAAGACGGGTGCAATTTTGAGTTGACCAAACATAAAGACCTCAATTGAAGTTAGAAGATTTTATGTCTTAGCAACCTTCTAGATACGAAATTCATCAATAATTTCAGTCAAATCTATTCTCCACTGTTGGACACTATCAAAGGAGAAAATAAGGTCAAGTTTGAATGGAACACTATGGCAGATGAAGCATTGGAACACATTAAGAATAGAGTAGAACAATTTCCTATTCTCATTCTCCCTAATTTGATTATTATTTTCAGTGTGGAGACTAATGAAAGAAATCTAGCCATTGGGGAAGTGCTTAGCCAAGAGGGCGGACTTGTTTCTTTCTTCTCGGAGAAACTTAATGAGGCTAAGAATAAGTATAGCACCTATGACCTAGAGCTCTATGCCATGGTCCAAGCCCATAAAATTGGAGACACTACCTTCTACCAAAGGAATTCATTGGGTTAAAATATAATCATGCCCTTAGATATCTAAATGGACAAGAGAAGTTAAGTTGTAGTCATATGAAATGGGTAGAACAACTACAATCTTACACTTTTACCATAAAGCACAAAATGGACCAAACAAAGAATGTAGCAGATGCGCTTAGAAAGAGAGTCAATTTCATCCAAGAAATATAGGTACAAAGCATATGGATTGATGCCCTTAAGGAGTTGTATAAGGATGATCCAGATTTTGGGGAAATCTATCAGGTTTGCACTACACATTATGATGCTTATCATACATTATAATCTGGTTATTTAATTCAGACAAGTCTTATATTCAAGGGAGGAAAACTATTCATTCCAAAATATTCCATGAGGAGTAACTTGATAAAATAAAATTATTGTGGTATATTGAGTGGTAATTTTTGTATAGATAAGACTCTTGAATTGGTTAGGAGGCACTACTACTTGCCCAAAATGCATACTGGCATAAGGGGATTTGTGGAGTCTTGTACCATTTGTTAGAGGGATAAAGGGGCTAGTATAAACCAAGGTCTCTATCATCCCATAAAGATTCCAACAAAACCATGGGAAAGTGTGAGTTTGGGTTTTATTATGGGACTATCTAGAACAAAACAAGGATTTGATAATGTTTTTTTCATAGTAGACATATTTAGGAAAATGGCTCATTTTGTTCCCTACAAATCAACTAATGATGCATCCCACATTGCTAATATTTTCTTCAGAGAAGTGGTCAGAATTCATGGTTTACCTCTCTCTATTGTCTCAAACAGAGATGTGAAATTTCAAGGTCACTTATGGAGGACCCTTTAGAAAAACCTTTGCACCAACCTTTCATTTAGCTCTGCATACCATCCTCAAAAAAGATGGGCAGACTGAAGTATTAAACATGTTCCTATGAAATTTTTTAAAATGCCTCACAAAGAAATATGGTCAATCATGGGATTCTATTCTCTCAAGTAGAGTATTCTTATAATGATACCATTAATAGAAGCACTGGTAAGACACCCTTTCAGATTAAATATGGATTATATCCTAGAGGTGTTATGGAGTTGAGGGATCTACCAAATGAATTCATAGTAAGTGCACAAGAATAGGAACTAGTAGATCTAATCAAACAAGTACATGAGGAGCTCATGACCATATTACAATACAATAAAGAGAAGAATAAGGTTCAAGAAAAATAGAAGAGTAGATGCCACTTTAAAAATGGGAGACAAATTATGGGAATACCTTAAGAAGTTAATGCTACCTTTAGGAAATCACACCAAGTTGCAAATAAGAAAGATAGCCCCTTGTCAAATCATCCACAAGTTTCAAAAAAATGATTATAAAATTTCTCTACCTCCCAGTGTTGGAATTTCTCCAATATTTAAAGTCTATGATCTCACTAATTTCAATGGTGATGTAGGTCCTAATGTTTCTTTGCAGGATGTAGAAAATGAACATGTTGAATGGATTAAGGATCTACCTCCTAGACAACCAATAAAATTGTATAATATCTTGGACACCAAGGTGGTCAAACAAACAAGGAGGAACACTTACAAGCACTATTTTGTCAAATGGAAATTCCTACCTTATCTAGATGCCACAAGGATGGATGAGAAGACCATATCGACTCATTGTACCACATTGGAGGAGTTTCTCTCAATTAGGAACTTGAGTTTCCAAAGCCAGGGGAGTATGGTGTAGGAGCACCCCTCCAAAGATGTAATAGAATAGGGTTTGATATTCCTTAGACTCCTTTAGGATCATTGGATCCATTTTATGTAACAAAGGCCCATTTGTAAGGCTAGTTGGCCCAAGGTGCACCTATAAACCTTTTGGTCACACTTGGTCAAAGGGAAAGTCTGTTATGATTTTTGTGTTTTTTCTGTGTGTTAGTTTATCTTGAGTGGAAATGAACTCATTCAAAGTATTAAGAGGTTGTAGGTAGTAAAGAACAACAAATTTGAAAAAATATTGTAAAAT
>MU225857.1:142896-155385 GCA_018584345.1 Thuja plicata | reverse complement strand
TTATCAAGATCAATGGTCTCATATTCATCACTAATATCAATAGGATCATCGAGAGTGTCCTCCTCATCAAGGTTGATTGAAATAGGATCCAAGATGCGAATAGGATCATCATAATCATTCATCTTAAAATTATGAATATTAACATTCAACGCATCGGGCATAGGTTGGTCGAAGGTAGGTAATGAATTTTGAATCATAGAAGCACAGGCTCTAGCATTAGCTCTACGCTTCTTACGAAATTAATTAGCAGATTTATTATGTTTAACCTAATTTGGCACATGCTAAAAATTAGGAGGAATGACAACAGGTTCCTTCACAGGTTCTATAGGAGGATTCTTGATAGGTTGTGATGGAAGAGTAGGAGTTTGACCCATTTTATTAGCAACAATGGATAAAGGAGGTATTGTAGGAGTAGGAAAAAGACCACGGTTGGAATCAATCCGAGGCATACTTAACTCAACAATTTTGTGATGTTGGTAAGCTTGATAGGAGAGAAAGAGATTATCAGGGAGAGAAGGACATGGGTTAGGTAATGAAGGCCAAATAAAATTGAGAGTAGCAGAATCTCTAGTCCTAGAAGGTTGAAAAAAACTATGATTAATTGTTTTTACTTCTCCATTATGAATGAACTTAAGACATTTATGAATGGGAGAAGAAATAGCATGCATAGAAGTTATCCAAGGTAAACCAAATTTGATCTAGAATTGATCAGAAGTAGGAATAATGATGAAGGTAGTATCTATAACCTTACCACAAAGTTCGATTGGTAAGTTAATAGAACCAAGTGCAGGATAAATAAAGCCATTACAAGTTTGGATCCATGCCTCAGATGAGTCATAAAAATCATGTTGGAAGCCTTTCATAAAAAGATTTTCTTTAGTAATGACATTTATTAAAGATGTGGGATCAACTAGACAACCAAGAGTAGGTATCTTAGCAATCCTAGCATAGATATAAAGGGAACCATCGGGAGCCTTAATTGTTTCAAAATCATCAAAGGTAATTAAAAGTTCCTTAGGTTGCTTATCCTTAGTTTGGTTTTGAGTTTAAGGTGGAATTGGAAGTTGAAGTGGAGGTGAAGGATCTTGAACAATAAGTTTAGATGGTGCAACACTTTGCACAAGATTAACAATGTTATTAAGATCATTCATCTTTGAATCAAAAACAATGTCTACCAAAGATGGTTGAGCTATAGTATTAGTATCATGTGTAGGTAAAGGATTGGTATAGATTTGAAGGTTTTGATTAGGAGGAGAAAAAAATTTATTCCCATTACCATCAAAATTATCAACAGACAAAGCTTTAGAATCAATTAAGCCTTGAATATTATGCTTTAGAGAGTAATATTTTTCAGTTTTGTGACCATTCTGGCGATGGTATTGGCAGAAAGATTTAGATTCAAAGGATTTTGAAGCTATCGTGGTAGGAATAAGAGGTAAAATAGGAGGCAAATTAATCATACTATCACTTAACAACCTACTCATTATAGAATGCAAATTTTCAGAGAGAGGATTAAACGTATGATTCATACAGAAAGTAGTGGATGTAGGAGCACTATTAGATGTAGCCGCAACTTGATCAGCAATCATATTCGTCTATTTATTAATCTTGACATAGTTGTTAGGTTTCTGAAACTTATTAGGATTAGGGGCATTGTCACCCTTATCAACTGGAATAGGAGCCATTGGAGTGTTTCTCTCAAACTAACTCACTTGTAATTGATAATGGTGAAGTGTTGCACACAATTGTTGAAAGGAGGTAAATTCAGTAAGAAGAATTTTATCGCTAATATATTTTTGTAAATTTGAAATAAACATATGTTGAATATCAATATTAGGAACAGGATAAGAAATCTGAGCATACAAATGCTTAAATCTACCAATAAAATCTGTCAATTTTTCCTTAGTGTTTTGTTTACAATGCATTAAATCAGATAAGGACACTTGCGGTCCAATATTATTTTGAAATTGTTGAATAAAGGAATTGGCAAGTTTAGGAAAAGAATCGATGGAATAGGGAGGTAAGGAACAATACCATTGTAAAGCCTTATCTCGAAAGGTTCTAGCAAACAGCTTAGCTAAAATCCTATGATCATGAGCATAATCACTACAAAGGATTTGAAATGTTTTAATATGAGTAACGGGATCACCTTTTCCATTATATTTCTCAAGACGAGGCATATCATCTTGCTGGGGGACAGTAGCATGAATGATATCTAGAGATAAAGGACTACCCATATCACATGTAGGAATGCTAAATTTAGATTGAGTTATAGATGCAAGTTGTTGTTGTAAAGATGACACAGTTTGAGCCAAACTAATAATTGTAGAATCATTAGAGGAAACATGTGGCATAGCAATAGTAGGAACACTAGGAAAAGTGTAAGAAGTAGTAGGAATAGAAGACACAACCGGTGGAACATTAGGAGCCATAGTTGGAAGATGATTAGGATAAGTAAAAGGCACACTATGATATGAGGGTTGTGAGGTAGGTAAAGATACTGGTGGAGCACTCACAGGGATAGGTGCGCTTGGGATAGAATTTATTATCAAAGGAGTATAAGCAGGAATGTTAGGTAGAGGAACAGAAGAAGGTCCTACACTAGTGACAATAGGTGTGACCCCTAACTCTTGAGCTTCTTGAGCTAAAGGTTTAACATTCAAATTCACAAGATGAGTAATACTATGCAAGAAATTAATACCTTGATCATTATCATGGAGAAATTTCTTAAGAGCCTCTATAGCTTGGATAGAATCTTGATTAGGGTTTTCTTGGATAAGCCAATTTCCCATTTTATCAAGTTTGATTGAAAGGTTTTGCAGTTGTTCAGGAGGAACCCTTAAAGCGTCATCTTCATCATGAGATGAGTGAGAAGAGTTATGCTCCATGGAAGGATTGGAATCATGAGTTATCAAATTTTCATCCAGGATCCTTAGGAAAGGAGAGGAAGACTCAGGATCAAAGGAACCCATAAGTCTATGGCTTCTTCTAACTGGGATACTATAAGTAGGACTAGATGTGGTAAAGCTCATACACCAATAAAATGCGAATGAACTAACACAAAATTTTGATCTATTGAATTGAAATGCAATTGGAAAGAACATGCAAGATCTAGCATAAAAAATCTAAATATAACACCAAAAAGAAAGAGTTGTCTATAACGAGTTCACCAAAATGTAACATATGAAATGGGATGTCACCAAAATGTAAAGTAAGAAATTAAGGTGTGGTATTGAGATATGTTTATTAAGAATGTATAATGTGTTAAGGGAGAAGGGTTTTATAGATTATTGATTATCTTGAAATGTAATGTGTAAATTGTTCTTTAAGTTTCATAGATTGTATTGAATTCTTTAACCTTAATTGAATTGTATTGATTGTGTATTGCAATTATGATTAGGGAGAAAATAAGATGTTCCTCTTTTGTTCCCAAATGCACAAATTAAAGACCCAAATTGATCCACCCCAAGGAAGGGAAAATGCACAAATGAATCAACTATTTGGAAAGGAGAATAACAAATGAGATATCTTAAATCTATTAATTATATGTATAGAAATGATATATGACAGTAATTTAAGGAATAGGAGAAATGCACTAACCTTGAAATATTGCAGATCAAATAATGTTGTTTTCAGAGGTCTGTATTGAGTTTCTGGAAAAACTGACAGTTGATCCCAAACTGGAACGCAGAGACGAACAAAACCCAAAAATATTTTTCCATTCTAATGTTGTCTTATGAAAAAGGTCAACCTTGACACACAAATGTCAACACTGACCCAATAATGTCAACCCTGACCTACACAGCTCTGACAAAAAATATGTTCACGCTGTCCGAAAGAAAGCCGAAAAGGGTATCTAGATATGGTCTCAAATCAACTATTCTAAACCTGTACCTACAAGAAAAAGGAGATTGTTTGTTGTGGGGGAGGGTTTTTCCTTGGTCAAACCTTGGTTTTGGAATTAACCTAAAATATATATAATTGAAATTGCAGAAATGGACAAAGTAAATGCATAAATTCACCTTGCTTGAAAAAGTCCTCGTGGTGGATTCGAATCCTTGAATCCAAAAGTATGCTTCAAAATGTGGAATGTAGAAAGGTAGGATGTCTTCAATCTCTTTCTTATAGATCTTCAACACCATGTCTTGAATGGGTTCTTGAATTTGGAATAGGCTTGGAAGAAGGTGGATGGAGAGATCACCAAAAGGGAAATATTTAGCTTCAATCCCTCAATGGCTTCCCATGGATCTCCTTCATGAAAATGGATACTTGAATGCATGAATGATTTATGGAAATATTTCTTGATTGATTTCTTGAATCACACTTGAAGATAGCTTGAGAATTCTTGATCACGATTAGAAGACTTCATTCGCTTGATGATCGTTGTTAGAGAAAATGAGAGAGAAAGCTTCCCTTTTATATGAAATTAGGGAACAATCTTCTAAGGAGTCCTACATAGGAGGATTAAGCTCCCACTAAAGCCTTCACCCCTAGGAGAGGACCTATGTTAAATATAATTTAGGAATCAACACTTCAGAATCCGAAACAACCGACCCCGAAGCGGAAATTTTTTTTTGCAAAGGCCGACCTCCAAAAAATGTGAGACCCTGAGATCTGAACCCTAGGTCAAGGTCAAGGTCAACCTTGACCAAGGTTAGGGTTGAGGTTGACATAGACCTAAAAGATTGACCTTGACCCTGAAGCCCAGAATCACCAGTCTGCAGTTCAGAATGCAAAAATCAAGCTAAACAGGAGTGGAAAGAGGGACAGAACAGGGGAGAAGCCATGTCAAGATCAGGAACCCATTCAAGGTGCTTTTCATGACCCCAAACCACTTAATTGGAAGGCTAAACACATCTACAATGGAATTCCTTCCATTTTCTGACTATACAGTTCCTTTTGAGATGACAAAGCCTAGGTACATAATCTCCTCCTACATAAAAACACACTTCTCTAAATTTATCATTAATTGGTGTTAATTGAGTCTTCTTAGGAATTGATTGAGATGATCCAAATGCTCTTCCCTTAACATATTGGAAACAAGTATGTCATCCAAATATACAACAATAAATTTTCCAATGAAATCAAGGAGTACTTCATTCTTTAATGTCATGAATGTACTCGGTACATTAATGAGACCAAATGACATTACAAGCCACTCATATAGTCCTTCTGTGTTTTTAAAAGATGTTTTCCCCTCATCTCCTGGTCTTATCCCAATTTGATGATAGCCTAATTTAAGGTCTATCTTGGAGAATTATCATGCGCCCCATAATTGATCCAATAGGTATTCAATTCTGGGAATTGGAAATCTGTATCAGGGTAAGTACAAGAAGTTGAGTGCACTTCTAGTGGAACTGTTTGCGCATGAAACCTAATTTTGGAATAAGATGTTTTGTAAAGGTATTTCTTCTACCAAATTAAAACCCATTTTAGATATGATTACATATATTATAAATACATACTTCATTTTTAAATTGGACTAATTGTTGTAATTTTAAAATAATTTCTAATAGCACAGGTCCACAAGTGTGAAATAACAGGTTTCCTTTTTTTATAACATCAATTTAGTTTCCTATTTTTTTGAAAAAATAAATTATATGACTAAAAAATGATGAGTTTAGGTCAACTTATGCTTTCCGTACACGATGGGTTTCCAAAATAAAAATTACACCTAATAAACAAATAGTAGAAAAAATATATTCAAGAAAAAATTACAAAAAATATGTTCATCAATCTTGAGTGTCTTAAAAGTGATATTAAAAAGGGATTCAAAAAAATACTTTCATTTAGGTCAAATTATGGTTGACGTATATAGGCTTGGGTGGTCCCAAAAAAGGGAATTTTAAATAGTTCCTTTTGGAAACACCTAGTTAAATTCAATTTTTACTATTTGGGTATTAATATAAATTATATATTGGGAAACTAGACTTTGAGTAATATATTTCATATTACTAACTTTTCTTAATATTCAATCTTTAAGTGCTTCAATTTTTTTGATGATTTGGGATGAATTTTGAAAAATAGGGAAAATTGTTCCACTTTTTGGCCAAAAACTGGACTCAACTTCTTGCTGGCACCCATCAAGTAGTATCATAGATTAGGAAAATCCTTAGGAGAAGAATTAGAGTATATTTCATCAGAAGAGTTAGGAGAAGAGGTCTGAGAAATGCCTCCAAAACTAACAAATGCAGAGCTTGCGAGGATTGTGCAAGAGAAAGTAGAAGAGAATAGATGGATGAAAGAAGAGCTAGAAAGGTTGAAGGGAAAATTTGATAGAAGGGGTGAAGAATTCTTAGAGAGAGATGTGGAAGGTTAAGAGGAGACATCCCCTAGGTAGGAAGAAGAGGAGATTCCTGTAGAGCATAGGTACCTTCTAAATGCACTGAATTTTATGGAGAGAATGACCATGGATAGTAAAATAGATCTACCCATCTTTTGTGGGAAGATGGATCCTGATTTGGTCATGGAAAATAAAATCTCTATGCCTCTTCTTATAACTATTATGATGAAATATAGTATAATTTTTCCCCTAAGGATTCTCCTAATCTCGAATACCACTTGATGTCGATTTCCAATTCCCAAAATTTTAGACCTATTGGATCAATTCGGGGCTGCATGCTACTTTTCTAAGATAGAACTTAAATCAGACTATCATCAAACAAGGATCAGACCAGGAGATGAGTGGAAAAAAACTTTTTAAACCATAGAAGGACTGTATGCATGGCTTGAAATGCCATTTGGTCTCAGTAATGCACCGACTAAATTCATGTGATAAATGAATGAAGTACTCCATGATTTCATTGGAAAATTATTGTTGTATATTTGGATGACATAAAAAATTTCAATATTTTAATGGAAGAGCATTTGAATCATCTCAATCAATTCCTAATAAGACTTTGTGAACACCAATTGATGATAAATCTAGAGAAGTTTATTTTTATGTAGGAAGAGCTTACACACCTAGCCTTTGTAACCTCAAAGGGAACACTAAAGATGGATCCAGAAAAGGTGGATTCACTTTTAAGTTGGCCAACCTCAAACACCTTAGGTGAAGTCAAAATCTTTCATGGCTTAGCAACCTTCTATATGAAATTCATCAAGAATTTCATTCAAATCTGTGCACCACTATTGGACACTATCAATGGAGGCAAAAAGATAAATTTTTAATGGAACACTAGGGTAGATGAAGTATTTGAATACCTTAAGAATAGAGCAGCACAATTTCCTATTACCATTCGCCCTGATTTCAATAAGATTTTCACTATGGAGAGTGATGCAAGCAATCTATCCATTAGGGTCGTGCTTAGCCAAGAGTGTAAACCTTTTGCCTTCTTCTCAGAGAAACTTAATGATTCTAATAAGAAGTATAACGCCTATGACCTAGACCTCTATGCCATGGTCCAAGCCCTTAAAAAGTAGAGACACTACCTTCTGCCAAAGGAATTCATTGTCTTCACAGATAATCCCTACACTATCTAAATAGACAGGAGAAGTTAAGTTACAAACATATAAAATGGGTAGAGAAACTACAAGCTTACACTTTTACCATAAAACACAAAAGGGGCCAAGAAAAAAAGGTAGACGATGCTCTTAGAAGGAGAGTCAATTTGATCCAAGAAATACAAGTACAAAGCATAGGGATTGATTCCCTTAAGGAGTTGTATAAGGATGATCCATATTTTGGGGAAATCTATCAGGTTTGCACTACACTTTTTGGTGCTTATCATACCTTATACTCTAATTATTTAATTTCAGAGTTGTCTTGTATTCAAGCAAGAACAACTATGTATTAAAAAATGTTCAATGAGGAGTAACTTGATAAAAGAAAATAATTGTGGTACATTGAGTGGTCATTTTGGTATAGATAAGACTCATGAATTGGTTAGGAGGAACAACTACTGGCCCAAAATGTATACTAACATAAGGATATTTGTGGAGTCTTGTACCATTTGTCAGTGTGCTAAAGGGTTTAGTACAAACCAAGGTCTCTATCAGCCCCTATGTATTCCAAATAAACCAAGGGAAAGTATGAGTATGGATTTTGTTATGGGACCTCCTAGAGAAAAACAAGGATTTGATAATGTTATTTTTATAGTAGAAAGATTTAGGAAAATGGATCATTTTTTGCCCTGCAAATCACGTAATGATGAATCCCACATTGCTACTTTTTTCTTCAGAGAATGTCTTCGATAGAGATGTGAAATTTTGAGGTCACTTTTGGAGGACCCTTTAGAAAAATCTTGGAACCAACATTTCATTCAACTCAATATACCATCCTTAAAGAGATAGGTAGAGTGAATTAATAAGCAAGTCCCTAGGAAATCTCTTAAGATTCCTCACAAATAAATATGGTCAATCATGGTATTATATTCTTCCTCAAGTAGACTATCCTTATAATGATACCATTAATAGAAGCACAGGTAAAAGACCCTTTCAGACCAACTATGGATTATATCCTAGAGGTGTTATGGAGTTGAGGGATCTACCAAATGGATTAAAAGTAAGTGCACAAGTAAATGAACTATAAAATATAATCAAACAAGTACATGAGAAGGTCAGGGCCACATTGCAATCCAAGTATGACAAGTATAAGGTTTAGGCAGTCCAGAAGAGGAGACATGCCACTTTTGAAATGGGAGAAAAAGTATGGGAATACCTTAAGAAGGGAAGACTACCTAAATGAAAGCACACCAAGTTGAAGATGAGAAAGATAAGACCTTCTCAAATCATCCACAATTTTGGAGAAAATTGTTATGAAATTTCTCTACGTCCTACTCTTTCCATTTCTCTAATTTTTAATGTCTTTTATCTTACTCTTTTAAAGGGTGATGCAAGTCCTGATGTTTCTTTGCAATATTTAGACAATGAACGGCTTGAATGGCTTAACGATATCCCTCCTAGATAACCAATTCAATTGGAGAAGATCTTGGACACCAAGTTGGTCAAACAGACAAGGAGGAATAATTAAAAGAGCCATCTGGTCAAATGGAAAGGCCTACCTAATCTATATTCTATATGGATGGATGAGAATACCCTAGCCAAGCATGGTACTACATTGGAGGAGTTTCTCCCAAGGAGGAACTTGAGTTTCAAATCAAGGAGAGTATGGTGCAAGAGCACACCTCCCAAGATGTAATAGAAAAGGGTTTGATAGGCCTTATATTTATTAAGGATCATTGGATCCATTTGATGGAATAAAGGCCCATTTGTAAGACTAGTTGGCTCCAGGTTCTCCTATAAACCTTGTGGTCATAATTGGTCAAAGGGAAAGTATTTTATGATTTTTGTGCTTGTTCGGTATCTTAGGTTATATTTAGTGGAAATTAACTCATTCAAAGTCCTAAGAGGTCCTAGGTTATCTTTAGTTGGTTTTGAGATATATATGTCCATGAATTTTAAAATTTTGGTTATTCATGTATGAAAAGATTAGTAGCAAATTTGAAGGAATACAATTCTATTTTTCTCAAAATTGTCTCTAATTTTGGTACTGTTTGAATTGCATTGTGATTGGGAAGTGTTTTAATTCTTCAGGGTTGTTTATTATATTTTTTTTTACCTTTAATGTAAAATTTTGATTCATTTTGGTGGAGGTTCAAAGTAGATATTATTGTTTTGTTTAGAATGGTGTAGAAACCCTCATTTATCTAGGGTTGTGAAGATGTTCCCCTAACTTCCAAATAAACAATTGGAAAGTCACGAACATGGGAGATATGAAATTAGGGGTGGGGATATTAAAATATCCAAGAGTACAAAGGGATTGGATCTCTTAAGTTGTTTTTTTCTACCAAGCCCTAGCCCAGCATCCCTTATGTGCTCGGTTACAGTTAAATGCAAATTAGTGCACAAGACTCAAAAGGGAGTGGTTAGGATCATTTTTATGGTGGATTCAGTGTTCTTGGGTGTAGAAAGACCTTTTATAGCAATTTTATTTTTTTGATCAATCCATTATTGAGTACTTGCTTCAAAAATCAAACCTAATTAGGCCTATTAGGTCTCTGAACCTTGCAGGTGTTTGGGAAGTACAAAGTCAGAGTTGGGATCTATGTATTTGGATTTTGACATATCTCCCAAAATGGTATATAAAAGTGTAGTATTTAATATATATACTTTGGAAGCTATAAAATCTAACACAGAAAAACCCCATCCAAAGGGCTACTAGATAAGTCTGTCTCACTAGGTCTAAAAGGACAGTTTGTCATTTGAGACTAGTAGGACTTCGTAAAATTGTTCAAAGGGTCCTAATTTGAATACTTTGGATCAGAAGATCCCTAATACACTCCCTATGGGAAGTTGAACTAGTCTATGTGAATGGAAGAGTTCTTGTGAGAGATTATGACTTGAAGTTTGGAACACACTAGTCTAGTGTGATCAAATTGTTGTGATGAAATCCTAGCTTGCACAAAGGGGTTGAAGAAGCTTAAATAAAGATCATTATGTTTTTTTTAAAGTGTTGTTCGAAGGAGGATCCAAGTGATAGCCTATTTTTGGCTTAAAGGCTAGAAGAACAAATAAGTTGTGGTTGGGCTGAATTTAAGCCCTACTCTACTCCACTCTGCATCACTTTTCACTTGTATTTATTCAACCTCTAGGAGTATCCATGGTGAACATCATGATGAGATGGCGACATCATGTTGAATTATTATGTGATGGGGAATTGTTCACTTGGTCTTTCCACCCTTTGGGAGTAGCTATGGTCGATGACATGTGAGAGACTCATTGAATTAATACTTTGGTTTATTCACACTCTAGGAGTAGCTATGGTAAACATCATGATAAGATGGCGACATCTTGTTGAGTGATTCCATGATGAGAACTTATGTTTGTTTGCATTCCATTCATAGGAGTAGCCAAGATGGACCCACTCTTTCAGAGTATCCATGGTGGATATCATTACATAACTCAGATATAGAGAAGGAATCCTTTAGGCTAACATAGATAACATAGTTTTTTTGATAATTTAATTATTGTGATATAATAATTATATTGAAAATATAATAACTATATTTATTGAGATAATATAACTATATATTAATTTTATAAATTAATATTAATTAACTATAAGAGATAATGATTATAATAATATAATATAATTATATAATAATATAATATAACTAATAGGGCCACATGTGAAGAGTGGTGACCCTTGGTGGAGGGGCACCATTAGTAAGTATTTAGAAAGAGTGAAAACTTCCTCTCTCAGAATCTATTGAATATACACACATAAAAATAACAAGAAGCCACTGCTTCCACTTGGAAAGCATTAATAGTAGATATATTCATGTCCCGAAGGTATTGAGAAAAATAAATAGTTGTTCCCAATAGGCTACCGCGAGACCCAGTCTACAAGTCTTTATTACCCTCAACAATAACAAATAAGATATGTTGTAATCTGTCACATTACATAAAATAACAATAGGAAGAAAGATTTTAATATAAGCCAGTCAAGTCATAATCATTTGGGAGAATACATCATTAACTATTCTAAAAATTTCAACAAAACAATCATTTGTGTAAATAATGCATGTGATAAACATATAAAATTCAAAATATAAGTAATACTATTTTGGGATGCAAAACAAATTTTAATGGATCAATGTTGCATTCCTTCTAAATTAAACCTTTTACATTCCAATGATGAAACTAATTTCATTACTACTTTATGATGTCTAATTTTTTAATAGATTTAATAAATTTGAATGAGTTATTTAGAAATAAAAGCAACCTAATATATGAAAAATACAAAAAAAAAAAAGGAAATAAGTATTGATTAATTTTAAAAAGATACTTGTATCATATATAAGCGTATGAATATACATCTAAGAGATTATATCTCGGATAATTGGGGTTAACATGATTATTGTTTATATAATGTGTTTATATAAGATGTAAGAATTTATTATTATTATTATTATTATTATTATTATTATTGTTGTTGTTGTTTTTGTTTTTGTTTTTTATAAAGACATGTTGGATTTTAGTAGGGCCTAAACCTTGCTACACAACAACATGGATACCAAAGAGAGAACCTGCAAAACTAAAGGCTGAACAACAACAAAAATAGGGAGAACAAAAAAGCTCAAACTAGACTAAACAAGTAATTGAACAAGACAAAACAAAACAATAAACTATCATCACAAATAAGAGTTGGAACCCAACTAAGTCTTTAACGTATTATAAATAGTGGGGGCTTTATTTTTGTTTCTTACGTCAAACAATAGTGCGTAAATTTTCATCGATAAACATAGCATATTTTAGAGAAGGGGAGGATGCCCCATTTATATACTCAAGCCACCTAGATGAGCACCTTGTAAAAATATAGATGAAGTATACATATTGATGATCCTATAATTTGTCATATATATATATATATAGATTTTTTTTTTAATTATAAGTCTTTATAAAAAACCCCATGTTTACAATATCTTTTCAAGTTATTTCCATACAATACCTTGATTTATGAAGCATTAAATATGATTAATTTTATAT
>MU225857.1:92121-142855 GCA_018584345.1 Thuja plicata | reverse complement strand
AAGTTTTTTTTTAAAAAACCCCATGTTTACAATATCTTTTCAAGTTATTTCCATACATTACCTTGAGTTATGAAGCATTATCTATGATTAATAATTTATTGACAAATATTTGTATGTATAGCTAGTTAATGGTAAATTGTGATAGTTTAGTATGATAAATGGCTAATATTTAATGTTAAGAGTTTAGGTATGATTAACATGTTTTTGAGATATCTGAGTCATTCATGCAACTGGAAAGAAGAGGAGACAAGTTGACACATTAATATTTAGATGCTGCTAGAAGTGCAGAAAAAGTTTAAAAAAAAATAGTTTTAATAAAATGATCATATCTCACTTATTAAAAAAATAGGGTTTTGAAAATTATTTGGAAGGATGAAAAGGAGGAGAAATAATTAATTTTGCCATTTGAGATAATTCACAATAGTAAAGGAGAAACACTCATCTGAAGATGACTAAGTCAAAATTGGTGAGTTTGGTGGCATTAGTTAAGGAATGAGTTCTAGTTTGATTTGGACTCTTCCACCTCTTGATGATCTCATAGATTTGAAGTTATTTAAGTAAGATAATAATGGATTGATTTGTGGGAATAATAAATCATGATTTTTTATTAATTATGACATATATGTTTACACATTTTCATCTAGAACTATGTTGTAAGATTTTGAAGTGGATTAGAACACTCCTAACTCATTTCAGTTTGATATTTATTATTAGTTTTTTGAGGAATAAAATGTCTACCTAATTTTGTGAGAGAAATGACATTTTTTACAATTTGTTGAGCTGGTAATTAATCAAACTCCAAAGTATCATGTATATCTATGATCTTGTTTGAGTCGAGAAAAGGGAGGAGAGTGTCTAGTTTGTGTTCCTTGTTTTATTAGTAGTGTCTTTGTTCAAATAGCATGCCTGATATAAAATTTTTTAATCCCTTTAATTTTTAATAAGAAGATCATTTCATTAATTGATCTTATATATTTAAGATTGAATTCTAGTAGCTAAGGTTGTAGCCACTTAAAAGATGAAATAACGAGTCACTTGAGGTACTATGACTCTATAGTTTTTTGTTGTAGTTTTGATTATTGTTTATACATTTAGTAATAAGTAATGTGTTGTTTCAGATTAGTTGTTTATAGAAAAGTCAATTTCATTAGTTTTGCACCATCTATAGCCACCACTATAGAAATTAATCAATCATATTGCAACTACTCTTGTGTGATTTCATAGTTGGCTTGTAACCACTATTATGTAGCTAGTTTAATTTAAAACATTGTATCTTTCAACTAATTTATTGCGTTATAAGCTAGGGTTCCTACTCATATAGGGTTTCTCTTTTTTCTTATTTCTTCTCTGTGTTTCTTATGGTAACTTTTCATGGGGAAGATGGTGGGGGACCCTTTATAGGTCTCCCCTTCCCCTTCCCTAAAGTATTTCTAAGCCCAATGTTTTGGTTCCAATATTTCTTTCTCCATAGTGAGAATCCTTCTTTGTTTGTTGAGAAGATGTTGGGTGTGAGTCCTACTAAAATGAGGTACTTGGACACTAGGAAAGAGTATGGGGTAAATTGCAAGGTCACCAGTTCTACAATTCATACTCCCAAAGAATTACTAAAGGAGACCATGGTTGAGTTGGAGATTTCGTTGGTGGGTAAGTTTCTCTCATTTTGACACTCTATTGACCAACTTAGAAAATGGGTCTCCCCCAATGGAAGCTAAAAGAAAAATGTGAAAATAAATGTTAGGTATATTAATAGCCAATTTCTTTTCAAATTTATTAACAAATAAGATTTTCTCTATCTCCTGACAAATGGACAATCGACATATGGAACTAAATAGAGAAATAACATATCCTAATGTAAGTTGAAACTTGGTTTTGATGCCCTAAATGATCTGGGTGCTCTCACTTTGACATGGGTTCACTTACCTGGTTTACCCTTAGAGTTGTAAAACCCTTAAGTGTTTAGAGGTATAGCTGAGTTATTTGGTTCGCTCCTAATAATAGATAGAACCACCCAACAAAGGTCACAACTTCTCTTTGCAAGAATCTGTGTTAATGTGAAGATCAATATTGTTCTATCTACGTTGATAACTCGACTCCAATACAAGTCTAGCTCTTGGAAGAAACATTTGGAATATGAGAATGCAACAATGTATTGTGAGATCTACAAGAAATATGAACATTAAAGTAATATCTGTAGATTCCAGAAAAATTAAAATCAACAAAAAAAAATAGGAGGAGATGTCAGAGCCAAAGAGATTTGAGAAGATTTTGGGTCCCCATTTTTCCTATGATGAGGAGGATTTTCTTGGATCTATTAATAATAATATTTTGGATGACTTTACGACCTCTACCTCTACTAGTCTTCCTAGACCTATTTTCCCCCATGGTTGTTGAATAAAGCTATAGAGGCTACTAAGATCAGCACCATGGATAAGAAGGAAAATAAGGATAAGAATGAAAAGAAAGATTATAAAGAGATATAAAATGATGTAAATAGGGTAGTGCAAGGTAATTGGCTTCTACTTCCCCAGGATTACAAGGAGATTTTATAAACAAGATGGCTTTTGAGTTCAATCTATCAAATGATTGTGAGGGAAACCATAATGTTTTTTTCCCAAGATTCCCTGTTTGCCTTTGCCCCAAATAATCATTTTGATTTAGGTGATACAAGAGGATCTAGTATGATAAAGGACTCCCATAAGAAAAAAAAAAACAATGTTCCCTTATTTGCTTCAACATCTACTAATAAGCTATTTGGATCTTCTAGTCTTAGGCTAACATATTCCTGCTGGGATTTTCCTCACCCCCCCCAACACACTATTTCAAACATGGGGAATGAAGATGAATAATTGGATTCTTCCTAGAGTGTTGTTGAAGGATAAGGAAAAAATAAAAGGAGAGAAAAGAAAGAGAAATAGAGAAAGATGTAGCTAATGGAATATCGAGGACTATTGATGTGTTCTTTGATGTTATAAAGAAGGACTGAGATAAACACTCTAGTTAAGAGTGGAAGAGAATTCCAAGGTTAGTTTTTTTTTATAAATGTTAGTTATCATGAAGATTTTATCTTGGAATATTAGAAGATTAAATATCCACATCAATAAGCACATGTCAATATGTGATATTATGGAAATAAATTTGATATTATGGTTTTACAAGAAACTAAAATGAAAAAAAGGGTTTCAAGAAGATAGTCAATAATATTTTGTCTATTGGTAATTGGGAGACTAGTGACATAGAAGGAGCTTGTGGAGGCATGACTACCCTATGGACACTCAATAAAGTTATGGGTACTCTATTCCACTCCTAAAAATGCAGCTTGATTGTTACTTTCAAAATTATAAAGTCTAGAATCTCTTGAAACTTGATAAATGTGTATGCTCCCAATGTTAGATAGCCTACGAGATCCTTGTGGGATTCCCTTACTTATACCTTTTTAAAAAGCTAGAGACAATTATAATTCCCCTTTGTACCCCTCATAGAAATCTTATGGAATAGACGATTCAGTGAAAGCATGGTTGAATTGAGTGACTTGTTGGATGTTACTAGGATGATTGGCATTAAGCTCTAGGGATAAAATTTTACATGGTCTAACAAAAAACAAGGGAAAAACCTTATCCAACTTAGACTGGAAAGATTTCTTCTATCCTCCAATTGGATGAGTCTTACTAATTTCACCCCCATATCTCAATCTAAGACTCGATCTGATCACAATGCCCTCATCCTAGATTGTGAAGAAGGAAAAATTGTTCTTTTCCTTTAATATTTGAGATTATGTGGAGTACTCACCTAGAATTATGTAGTCTTATAGAGAACTGGGGGAATATTTCTTGTGGTTTCTCTCTAATGGTGCAAGTTAGTAAGAAAATTAAAATTATTAAAGAAAAGTTTAGAGGATGGAACACAAACTAAATTGGTAATATATTAAAGGGAAGAAGTAGGTTTATTTTTACCTCAAAGAAATCCAAAAAAATGGAGGAGGAACACGATGAGGCTATATGCAAAGAGGAAAGATCCTTAAGGGAGAAATGAATCAGACTTAATAAACAACAGAGTTTTTTGGAAATAAAAATTATGGGTACAATAGCTTATTGAAGGAGATAAAAATACTAAATTCTTCCATCAACCTTGTCTTAAGCACAAGAGAAGAAACAAAATTAGGAAAATAGAGCTGCTAAGTGGAATTCTTATAGAAAAGGAAGAGGAAATAGTAAATATTGTTGTGAATTTTTTTGTTAACCACAAAAGTAATACTAATGTTTCCTTTTGAAGTCTTTCTCATATGTTAGATGTTATCTCTTGCTTAGTCACTGATGAAGATAAAATATATTTTGAAATAAGTTACTTTTCAAGATGTTAAAGATGCTTTATTTTCTTTTTTATTTCAGAGATTTCAAAGCTCTAGATCATGAGGGCTCCCCCCCCTACTTTTTCCAAGACTTCTCGGATATTATTGGTGATGATATTTACAATACTGCTCGTGACCTATTTAGAACTAGAAGATTTTTGGAATATATTAATTCTACTTTCATTAACTTGGTCTCTTAAGTGGTTGAACCTAAGACAATAATAAACTACAAACCTATCAGCCAATGTAACACTTTGTCTAATTTTTTTTGAAAGTGATGGTGAATAGAATCAAGCATGTTATTAACAAACTTATCTATCACAATCAACGGGATTTGTAAAAGGATGAAATTTTTTGTATGCAATGATAACTACTCATTAGATCATCCACTCTATAGAAGCCAACAAAAAAATGTATGATACTTAAAATTGATTTTTTTAAGGCTTATGACATGGTTGATTAGAAATTCATTTTAGAATTCTTAAATAAATTTGGGTTTAATGCTAAATTCCTACAAATGATATTGGACAAATGATAATATAATGGGTCACCTCCACCATATGATTTATTTTAATTAATGGCTCTCCTAAGGGGTTATTTTCAATTGGAAAGGTTTAAGATATGGATACCCTCTATATATCTCTATTTATCTATTGTTTTTACCAAAGTTTTGGGGTGTAATATTAAAAAACTTAGAGATTCCAATTTTCTAAAAGGTATAAAATTTGCTTCTCAAGTTCATTCTTTCTCCCACCAAAAATTTGTTGATGATACAATTATTTTTTGAGAAGATTACATGTCCAAGGCTAGGAAATGAAACAAAATTCTTGATAAATAGGAAAAGATTTCAGGACAACAAATAAACTATCATAAACATTATCTCTATTTCTTTAATGTGGTTGAGGCTCTTCAAATAAATATTATAAAAGCCTTGGGATGTAATGTTTCTTCTCTTCCTAATTCCTATTTGGGGCTGCCTCTATCATCCAAATTTATTTCTCCAGTATATTGGAACAATATTATTGCGAGATTTCATAAGAAATTGTTTGGGTGGAAAGGGATGTTGTTAAACCAAGTAGAAAATATTCAAATTCTTAAATCTTGCCTCCAAAATATTCCCTCCTCCTTTCAATCTCTTTTCAATAATTAAGGGTCAATGACTTATAATATAGAGAGGTTACAAAATAAGCTTTTGTGGATGGGTATCGAGGAAAAAGCAAAAATTACACTAATTGAATGGGAAATGCTTTGTACATTTAAGAAACATAGATGCCTATGTATCAAAAAGATAAGATCATTCAAAAGAGCTCTTATGTCTAAAGTTGGTCGGATGCTCATTGAGAATAGAAAAGACTGGTTGACTCTTATGAGAAATAAATATCTCCATAATGACCATTTTGACTCCTTTTATATGAATCTAGTACTACCTTGGGATCCCCTATTTGAAGAAACATTCTCCAAGTTAATCATATCTTAAGAAAAGGTACCAGGAGGATTGTAGGAGATGGTAAAAAAGATAGATTTTGGGAGGATATCTAGGATGAATAGAGACCCTTGGCTGATCTTAAAAACCTCACCTAGGTAAGAAGATTACTCATTACTAAAAATGGAGCATTGGTTAAAAACTATATTGTGTGGCATGGGGGTAAAGCTATGTGGAAGTATTTTAAAGATCAACTTCAAATAAGCTATGACATACCTCCACAAGTTAGCAAACAAATCTAGGATGATTTAATATATTTGACCCCTCACTTACCTAACCATTCTCTCTTTTCCCATATCAATCGTGATAATTGGGTTTGGAAACATAATTATTCTGGATACCTCTTGGTGAGATTGACTTATTGGGATTGGAGAATGGGGAAGAGAATGACCTGTTATGAAATCTTATATGGATCCCTAAGGTTACCCCCAAGGTTAACTAGTTTTTGTGGATCATGGCCCATGTGAAGATTCTTATGATTGACAACCTTAATATTAGAGGATTCTCTATGGTTATAGATGTTCTCTCTACCAGTTATATTGTGAAACCATTCATCATCTATTTATACATTGTCCATATGTTACTAATATGTGGAACTAGGTGATGTCACTACTTAATGTTGATTAGGTCATACCTGACTCTATGAGGATTTTTATTGACCAATGGAGTTTCTACACCCTTAATCACCTAATAATCAAGAATTTATGGGCTTGGATACCCCCTTTCCTTACCTAGAAAAGATATGGAAAGAAAAAAACAATAGAATATTTAGGAACCAATCAAGAAACAAGTTTTTCCTATTTTATATTATCAAACAACAAGTTAAGGAAAAATTTAATATTTCTACCTATGGGAATGGAAATAAATTTCCCAATCTTCAAGAGTTGAGGATAAAACAAAAATGGGGTATATGCAAAAAAAGTCCTAAATATCAATTGGACTTGTATTATAAAGATAAAGTTAACTAGATGGATTCCTCTAGTTGAGGGATGGGTTAAGTATAATGTGGATGATTATACAAAGGGGAATCTAGGGATTTCAACTATAGGGGGAGTTATAAGAGATTGGAAAGGGACTCTTAGCAAATAATTCAACAAAAACCTTGGTTTTGGCTCCAATAATCATGATGAAGTTGTTGCTTCTTGGTAGAGTATAAAGTTCCTCAAGGACCTAAATTATGATAAATTCATTAAAGAAGGAGATTGTAAAACGATTATGGACCATATGAAGGGAATCTATGGATGTCCCTAATATGTCTCAAGTATTTTGGAGGACTGAAAAAGGATGTTAGCTAGTCTTATTCAATATGAAATTTATCATACTCTAAGAGAAAGAAATAGTTCTATAGACTTTGTGGCTAGTATTGACCCAAACACCCAAGATTAGTGTTATATCACCTTTGAGCAGTTCCCTCAAATTCTTAAACAAATTTTAGCCAATGAGAGAAGACAGTGATCTAATTTGGTTTTCTCTTCTTAGGAGGAATTTTATCGTTATTAATGTTTATTTGATGGCTACTCCAATGTTTATTTTTGAGTAGTATGAATCTTAGGTATTTGAAAGATAAGCCTAAATATACTATGAGATGTATGAAGAATAAATATTAATCAAATTTGATGTTGATTGGTAATGTTAAAGATTAGTATTGAAGTTAGTAAGTGGTACCCCTTGTCAACTTAATTAATGGAAAGGAAAGTTTTTGGACCCTTTAGGAGAAAAGAGAAAAGGGTTGATGTGTCTTTACTTCATACTTAGATAAAGTACCTATCAATAGGGTCTTGGCGTAGTTTGTATCCAATTTTGCATAAGATTTATAATGGAATGCGATATCAAAATAATGATATTTTAATTAATTGTATAGCTATTGGCATGGATGATCATGACATAACAAAGGCCACCCTTTATGGTGAATATCTTTTCAACAGTCTCAAGAATTGTTTTTAAATATGTTTTTAGCAAAAATTTTGATCGTATAATAATGAAAGGTGATTATAATAATAATTATTTAATGTGAAGGTATACGAGTATTGTTCTCAATGAAAATGGATTGGTTTGGAAAGCTCTATGAAAATGGATTCTTTTTATACTAAACTGAATATTAGTAACATAGGGGCTATGAAGATTGCCTCAAAATTTAGTAAAAATTATACTAAGAAAAAGAGGAGAATTATAAGGAACACAATCTAATGAGGAGAGTGAATAAATAGTTGAGGAAATACATGACATTACCCTTAGCAAGTCTTTCTCCTATTCCTTAGTTTAAGATACCCATGCAAGTGAAGTCGTAGAAGCACTTAATATTCTAAAAAATGATAATGAAGAAGATGAATAAGTACATGAAGATAAAGGGGTGAAAAGTAAAGATATAACTAGGTAGGCATCCTCTCTAAATATGGAATACCTTATTTCATCGTTGAAACCTAGAAAATTTCTAGAAATGTCTAGGTTGTGCTAAAAATAGAGACACACTTTTTATGTTAGGGAGCGATAGGTAGTAACTAGCAAAGATAAATAATACCCCCATGCCAAAAAAATGTGATTGGGATGGTAATGAATGTAAAAATACATCGAGAAAAACTCAAAATAAATGTAGAAAATAAAAAAAAAGGAATGGAGCATAGGAATGACCAAATTTCTCTAACTAGTACTCATTACAAGATGCCTTTGGAGAAACTTTTTGAATACTAGGACTTAATTTAGTTTTTTATTTTATGGTAAAATAGGTTTTGAAGGTGGGCCAAAACACTTTACATCAAATTGCTACAAAAAATGGAAACAATGAATAACTCGCAGTCAAAAAACAACATCAACAAATAGGAAAGAATGAGAAACTAAGTAGAGAGAGGCATAGTCCTGAACCAACTTGCTATGGTTCCTTGAGAATTTTAGAAACTTTTTTTTTATCTTTTTGAATTAAATAGTCATGTAGATCCTTAACCTCTTTTTTGTCCCGAGAATGATCACCCAAATTAATATATTAGATCCCAGTCCTAGATGAAAGCATCTCCACCTTAGGAGACATATTTTTACCTTGATAAAAAACAACATTAGCATCCTCCACATCTCCTCTAGTATCATCTAAACACTCCCCATAGGCATTAAATTTAATATGCCTATTAGATATTAGATACAATTATTTTGTGGGATTCAACATTTAGAATATAAATATTCATAGCACTCTATTGGACCATATTTTTACTAACAATAAAAAATATGTTGAGATTTTTATGGACCTTATTGATATTATTTTCTAGCTTGTTGATTCTCTTGTCCCAGTTAGTTTTCATAGACTTCACATCCTTAGCCTGTACATAAAATAAATCCAACATATTCTTAAGATCATCATTACCATACCCCCATTACCAACACTTTTTGAACTATCCAACCTTGTAGAAAGGGGAGAAAAAATATCTTAGATATTGCTAATTTTAGAGACGAACCAATTGGCAAAATTTTCGTACCCTTGTATAAATTTCTAACCATCATGGTAACATTCACACATTGATCCATAGGGTTATCAATAGTGAATCCTTCCTTAACACCCCAAAGATCCACATCACCAATTTAAAAATAAATAACCATAGTTATATTCTCTTTGTCCAGATCAACCTCCTCAATACTTGTAATATCCTTCTCAAGATCAACCTATTTATCCAAACCCTCTTTCTCTCTCAGTTTCGCCCTTCCCTTTCTTGATTTATTTGACTATTTCAATTTCTTATCATTATGGGTTCTTGAATATTATCCCACCTCTAGGCTTTGGTTTAACCAAATCTCCTTCCCCATCTCCTAAACCTAGGTTTTTTTAGAAATTGGACAAGGCTTGTGATTTTTCGGAGAGATGTTCTTAACATTATCCTAATTAGTAGTGAAGCCATTATTTTAGATGGGTTTAGGTATTTTATTAATTTTCTTCTAGGATGTAGACTTAATAATAATTCCCAAATGAAATCAATCTTCATCTTTTGACTTAAGGTCCTCGATGTCCATAGACCTATCTAAGTAGGGAACCCTAATATTTTTATCATAAACAATGTTGCTTTGGTTTAAGAGGTCTTAAGGAGAATAGACACATACTTAGAATACTCTATGATCAAAATAATAAGGCCGTCATGTAGAAATAGGGAGGTGTGACTCTTCTTGTGGTCATTAAAAATATAAGAGGTAGAAAGACAGCAAGACCAACCTTTTATGAAGAAAAGGGTTTAGGAGAATAAAAAGGTGACAAACAAGACTAGTGAAACAACTATCTAAGGAAAAATACCTCTTCTTGATTTTACAATTTTAATCCTAGATTTGTTTGATAGTACCCTGGTCATAGACACATACCATAATTATTTTCACCCTATCAAATTCATCATCTTTTAAAAATAAGAAAAAAACTTCCTTAGATGTTTTATTATCCCTAAAGACCATCTTTCCATTAACTTGGAGGTCAGAAACCTCTACAATTAGGTTCTCCAAGATAACCAAATTCAACTTATGTGTAGATAAGCATCTAATTTTTCAACCTTTGAGAAAACTACTAGTAAAAAGAGGATCTATACCACAGATATTTTCCATCAAAGGAGTGATACCATCAACTAGGAGCTTCTGCTAAAAAATGGGGTCCTGCCATCTCTCATAGGAGTGTAACTCTACTTTATTGTTGTCCCCACTCATGAGATCTAGGGGAACACCCAAATCCAAATAGGACACTAAAACAATATGAATAAGGTTAGCGATAAAATAGAGAAGATGACACAAAACAATGACATGCGGCAAGTAGAAATAACCAAAAATGCCCAAAATCTATGCAAACTCAAAATTGAAATGACAAATGGAAATGATGAAATCTAAATCTAATGCTACCTTATGGAGTGTAAAGGAAGAAAATTGATTATGATTGATTGATTATTAGGGGTTTATTTCCTAAACCTTTACATTTAATTTTAGTTTAGTTTTGTGCATGATATTGTATTGTGATTAAGCATATAGGGGGAAGGAAGATAAGATGTTCCTCTTTTATCCCCAAATGGACAAATGAAAGATCCAAATTGATTAACCCTAAAGAAGGATTAATGCACAAATGAATCAACCATTTGGAAATGAGAGAAAGGAAGAAGATCTTAAATTCTATTTTAATATTAAGTAGATATGATATACAACAGTAATTGAAAAGGATGAGAGGAAGTACTAACCTTAAAGAATTACATATCAAAGAATGTTGTTTTTTGAGGTCTCTACTCTATTTCAAGAAAATCTGAAGTATGATTCGGAAAGGAAAAGTAGAGACGAACAAAACCCAAAAATATTTTTCTAATCTGACACTGTCTTATGAAAAAGGTCGACCTTGACCCACTAATCTCACCACTGACCCAATAATCTCAAACTTGACCTACATAGGTCTAACAGAAAATCTGTTCACAGATCCCGATAGTTAGCTAAAAAGGGTATCCAAATTTGACCTCAAATCTTTAGTCTTGAACCTATACCTGCAAGAAAAAGAGATTTGTTTGTTGGGGGGAGGGGTTTGCCTTTGTCAAACCCCAGTTTTGGAATTAACCTCAAATATATAATATTGAAATTGCAGAAGTAAACAAAGTAAATGCATAAATTCACCTTGCTTGTAAAAGTCCTTGTCAAGCATTCAAATCCTTGAATCCACAAGTATGTATGCACCAATGGATCTAGAATTTATTATATAGGATGTCTTCAATCAATTTCTTTTTGATCTCCAACACCAATCTTTAATGGGTTCTTGAATAGGAAAAAGGCTTGGAAGAATGTGGATGGAGAGATCACCAAAAGAGCACCTATGTAGCTTGAATCCTTCAATGGCCTCCCATGGATCTCTTTGATGAATGGATGATTGAATGATTGATGATGGATGAATCCTTGCTTCAAATATTTCTTGATTTCTTTCTTGAATCTTCACTTGATAACGCTTCTCAATTGCTCAAGGATGCATAGGCTTGGATAGAGGAATTAGAGAAAATGAGAGGAGAAAGGCTCCCTTTTATATGAAATTAGGGAACAATCTTCTAAGGAGGCTAACATAGGAAAATTAAATTCCCATTAAAGAATTTACCCCTAGGAGAGGACCTATATTAAATATAATTTAGGAATCATCACTTCAAAACCTGAAAAAGCCGACTTGGAAGCAGGAATTAACCTTTTTAAAGGCTGACATCCGGAAACTGCAAACTGATGAAATTTGGACCCTGGGTCAAGGTCAAGGTTGACCTTGACCTAGGTCAAGGGTGAGGTCGACCCTGACCTAGGTTAGGGTCGAGGTCGACATAGACCCAAAAGTTTGACCCTGACCCTGAGGTCAAAGATCTCAGATTTGCAGTCCAAAATGCCAGAAATTGGCTAGAGAAAGGTGGAGAATTGGAGCAGAACAGGGGGGAAACCACGTCTAAATAAGGAACCCATTCAAGGCACTTGACATGACCCCAAAACTACTTACTCGGAAGGCTAAACTAGTCTCCAATGGAAGTGCTTCCATATTCTGACAATACATGGAGATATGAATATTTTGATTTAATGTATATAGGATGGTGGGAAACTAAACAAAAAATCAAGCTTGTTGGTAAAACTAAAAAAATATAGAAAAATTATGGCATACAAAAAGGAAGCCACCTTAGCATTCATGTTCTTTATAACTAACAAGGATTTTAACATCTAGGGGAAGAGGATCATCACCCCTCTACAAATGGATCGATTATTTATGAACACTAAGTTTGGAAAAAAAAATCCACCACATGCTTTTGATCCTTATGTACATAAGAGATAATACATTCTTTAAAAGAATTTAAAATGTCTAGGGAATTTAAAATAAACCCTTGAATGGTTCATCTAAGGTTCTAAACCCTTCTAAAGAAATTGATCACATTGGGTGAGTCTCTCTCAATCAAAACCTTCTCTAAATCCTCATAAAAGGGCCAAATTGGGACCAATGTAGTGTGTATTTTCTTCAACAAAGTGGTTCTAGGAAATAGTTTATTAGTTTCTTCAATTCTTATGATAAGTTTTAGTTTTTTTTTCAATTATTTATATTTTGTAGGCTATTTTTAAATTCTACTTAATTAGTTTACTCTATAATTTCTATGTGTGTATATTTATGTAGCTATCTATCTTTTTTCTAGCTTGATATCGAAGCTTCCTAGTTATTTTCATGATTCTCCATGTTTTGATTTGTCACCTTTTCCTACTTATCTTGATAAAATAAAGCATTACTCAACCAACTACAAAATATAAACCTTTCTTGATAGCAAATTTTATTTGACATGTAAAAATTTATGTGCATACACCTTTTTGAACATATTTGTGACCCATTTCCAATTAAATATAATAATCCATCTAAAATTTATTTTTATTAAATATTTTATTGACTATCTATTCTAAACAACCTTTAAAAAAAAGTTAATAATCCAGAAATAAAATAAGGACGAAGATCCAATCAATTTTCCTATTTATGTCATTGATTCTTACAATGAGAACACAATGATTCTTGAACACAAATGATTTTGACTATTTGACGTACAAAAATATTTGTGTCTTTTCCTTTAATATATCCAACATGTTCGAGGTAAGGGAAATCCTGGGCCGACTGGGTGCATGGGAGTGATAAAAGATGAAAAATGAAATCTTTATTTTTGTGGTGACTCTCCTCATGGGTAGCCAGAATAACTACCTCATTGAAGTTAACGAGGCTTATCAGGGCCTTTTGTTGGCTCAAAGTCTTGGGTATAATAAATTTTAGTTGTAAAGGTACTTGAAAAATATTGTAAATTTCATTAGATATTTGAACAAACCATATTGGAATATAGAGAAAAGGATTAGTAAGCCTAAATACATTATTTCTATCTTCCAAAATTCTTATGTTTCTCATGCTTTTCGTGAGGCTAACTCAATGGCTGATTGGATGTCGAGGTGAAAATTCTCTTAAGGAAGGACTGTTTGAGTAATGTGAAAGTCAGAAGATGTATTTTTAATTATGACTACTAATTGTGATATGAAAGTTGGTAGCATAGTTTTTTAGTGGTATGCAAATTCCAAAGCTCCTAGTCATGCGGACAACTCATCAGAGCAGTATAGAAATTTAATCTCACATGGATTATGGATTATTTTTAACTTCACTTCCATTTTTCCTTTCTCATTTTGTGTTATGCATTAGAGCTATGTGTTTTTATAAATGGAAGGTAATCACATGAGACTTGAGCCCATTGATTGTGAGAGGCTTAGGACTTAGCACAAGGTCTGGAATATCTTAAAGGATGATGAACTTACAATGTATCTTGAATGAATCCATTAATGGAACCCTAGTGTCACGGAGAAATTTTCCCAGGGTTGGAAGTATGGGAGTGTTGTTCTATTTGGGAGGAAGCATTGTATTTATGAGAATGTGTTGGAAGAGTTGACTATTTTGCCTTTGGATGTCATGAAATTTTATAGGGACCGCAAATAATCAAACCATGCTATTAAGAGATTCCCTAAAATGGATTAGGAATGGGAGAATAGAGGAAATAATACCAAGTATGAGTTTTCCAATCTAAATAGGTATTGAGCTAGGTCCTTAAAGTTCTCATGGATTACATTACATTGGATGGTCATTTCACTCGTGCTTTTGGGCACCATTTTGTTTTGTTAAATCACAGTCACCATAATGTGAGGGTTTCTTTTTATTTTTATCTTTGGTCATCTCTTAAGGCTAATTTCAAAGACCTTAGGAAGAATCTTGAAAAAAAATCCTATCTCCATGAGGGTGCATTAGTGCTCATTTTTTCACATTATTAAGCCCATTTTGCTTCCTCTAATCTTGTCATTATTTTTGAGGGAGGAGAAACTACTGTAGGGGAGATAGATGATAATTATGATGATGAGTAGGATATTGAATTTAGGGAAGATGAGTATGAGCCATCCTATAAGGTGAAGAAAACCCTAAGTCTAAACCTATACCCTATAACAAAGAGAAAAGAAAAGATAAAGACTTGGAGGAGGAAGAGGACTATGTCCCCTCTACTGATATCATGCACACTCCTAATTTATCAAGATAGTGGGTACATATATGAAGGGTAAGAATAAACCCTGTGGGAATAAGTAGAGTAGAAAGGAGATATCCTTCTTTCCCTCCCCTACTTGTGTTGTACTAGTGTCGTGGCTAAAGAGTTTGTTTCTTTTCCCTCACCTGGTACTATTTGTACTATGGTGAAAATCAAGATACCTAGGCTTGGGAAAGGTAAGGAGAAGATGCAAAAGTAAGGCCGTTGAAAAAAAAAGGTGGAAATCCCTATGGTTCCCTCCCCTATTGCTAGCATCACTCAATTACATAGGGATGCCTAGAGTGGAGAAAAAGTTGAGTCCTCATTGAAGCTGAGACCCAATTCTCTCAATTTTAAATCTAATAGGCAAGATTTATATGATATATTGGGCATGGTGAGGGAGGCCACTATTAATTTTTTTCCCTCTTCAAATTACTTTTCCATGAGATAAAAGAAAAGATTAAACAAAGAGATCTTGGATGTAAGGTGGATGTTCCTCAAAATTGTATTGTTGGGATTAGTCCTGGGAATGAAGGGGCTTTGTGTTCTAGAGTATGGGCACTATGGAGGAGAAGAATTCAATTGAGGATTGTTTGAAGAAGATTTTTCCCTTGATAAGATGAAGAGTATTTATGAGACAAATTTATCTCATCTTGAGGACACGCTCAATAGTGGAAATGTTTTTCTTCAGACTGTGCTCACTCAAATCCAAAAAATTATTACGATCACTTCTAAGCCCATGAACATTCTAGTAAAAAATATGGAGAAGGGGCAGATTGAGAAACAATTTATTCAGCTAGACCAAGATAAGCACCAAGAGGCTTCGAGTTGAAGCAAAAGGACCAGAGGAAACCTAAAGATAAAGGATGAGAGAAATTCTCTAAAACATAAAGACCTGAACAAGTTTGAATAGGAGATGTCCAAGCTTGAGGTGGAAGTTTCTAAGGTTCTTAAGAACTTGGGGTGATCTATTCCTCTTTCTTGATTTTTTTCTTTCATTTTCTCTAAACTTTTAATCTCTCATTTTTCAAGAGTTTTGGGTCCCTTGAAAACCTAGTTTTAGCGTAATAAAAAAACATATCCATTACATTCAATCTTTGGGCTTACATTTAGTTTGTTAGGATCTCAAATTCCATCTCCATGTTTGTCTATCCATTTTTGTAATTTATTTTCTCATAATGTTAAAACTATCATCAGAATCATAATTAAAATATTTAAATTCAAACATATTTTTATCTTCAACCTAATAATTATTATTATTATTTATAAACCATATTATTTGTATCAAACAACACACCAATTAAAAAATATATCATTTGTATCACATGAGACATTATATAGTCAAGGCTTAGAACTTACAAATTTATGTTTGTTCACATATTTCCAAGTAATTTATCTATTTAGTTATTTTATCTTTTTATTTTAATATTTCATTCCATTAGAAAACTTATTTTCTTTGCATAAACCTTAAACTAGTTATCCACCTACATATAGTTTTCTTTCAATGTTTCAAGATTCATTTTCATTTTCAATAGTCTCTTTTTCAAAATATCATTTTTCACATCGAATGTTCATTTTCATTTTTCATCTTTTTTCCCATCAATATCATTAAAAAAAATCATTATTTTAATCAATTAAATTTTAACCACTTAAACTATACCCTAAAAAATCTTTGAAAGACTATTCTAACTTCAAAAAAAAGTTAAAGATAGCTTATGAAATGAAAGACGACTTTCACATAAGCCAATGTCTTTCAATAAATTCATAGTTACCAAAATTTGTTGAACATATATAACAATATTTACAAAATATTGATATATATATGATAAAAAATCTTCAAGGCAGCATTCTCATGAAGCCATTTGAGGTACGATAGTACAACAATTACACCACATTCTCATAACTATATGAAAAAACTTCTTCATACATCATATGACTGATTACTGACATTGAAACACTTAAAATATACCCTGAAAAATCTTTGAAAGACTATTCTAACTTCAAAAAAAAAAAAAAGTTAAAGATAGCTTATGAAATGAAAGACGACTTTCACATAAGCCAATGTCTTTCAATAAATTCACAGTTACCAAAATTTGTTGAACATATATAACAATATTTACAAAATATTGACATATATGATAAAAAATCCTCGAAGGCAGCATTCTCATGAAGCCATTTGAGGTACGATAGTACAACAATTACACCACATTCTCATAACTATATGAAAAAACTTCTTCATACATCATATGACTGATTACTGACATTGAAACACTCGATTCTTCCTCTACTCGTTTTGAACATTAATAGTATATATAAACATTCTCTATGTCTTGTCCACCTTATTTAACTACTGCTTGGACGATCATTCCCCCTTTTAATAAAATTTGGAGTATGATAAATTAACATAGATCTACACACTCCACATACTACAATTATATATTAAGCAATTTGTTTTGGATTGATTTGCAATTAACAACCTAAGAAAAAACAAAGAAGAAAATCTTCACGCCATTTACGCACACTAACGCTTGTGAAGCTTGCCTTAAAATAGGCACAACTCTCCAATTTTCATTGGCATATTTAAAACACTGAAACAACTTAGGTTTCGAACAACCCATATCAACACACTGGTGGCAAATCCTCTAAGACATCCATCTCAAGCCATCCATGGTTTTGTTAAGTAAAATCAATTCACACCACTATAAAGAAAAGAAAATCCACTCGAACAAAAATAAGCTAACTGTACATTATATACTAAACCATATAACAAACAATATCGACTTCAAAAAGACATTAAGGACGTTGAATGGAATCCAGAACAGTTTGAATAATAATCTCCTTGCTCTACAAAATCACAAATCAGAGTCCCACAAAACCTGTTTAACAGAGCTTCATCCAAAGACTCTTGAATTTATCACAATAACAGCCCACAGAAAGCAGCCTGAACAATTCACTGCCCACATTACGAAACCTAAAATTAAAAGCTCACGCAACTGACTAACCCCACACAACCAAGAGATTTTAAGATGTTTTCTACACAAGAAGACCCATTAATCTAGCCAGCCTTAACCGAAATCAGTCATGTTAAACTAGGCACAAATGCTGTGATGAGATAGACAATATAAAAACAGAGATTACATGGCTAAATTTTGAGGTGACTAATTTGAACTGAAGATTGGAGCCCAGGGATTTCCTTTCTCATTGCTCTTATTTATAGGCAAAATGCATCCAATAAATCTGACAGTCCACATTTTCCACGTTGCAGATTATTACGCAAAATCCATCCAATAAATCTGACAGTCCATATTTTCCACATTGCAGATTATTTATATGAGTTAGTGGAATGTATTTATCAGTAGTGGTCATGGTGAGCAATAGTAAGTGGCTGAGACGGCTTGGTCTGTGCCGACCACCTACAAATTAATTTATTCTAACATTTATATTATTGAAAATGTGTGACTCTTGTAAACATATCTTTCTGGTTCTATTGGAAGAAATTCTTCCACTCATCTCCATTATCCATGCTCATTCATATTTTCTCTTTCTTTTGTCCTTTCTTTCAATACAATGATGAGATTTTTTATTCAGCTATGAAATTGCCTTTTCGCGCAGACCAAGAGGTTGACATTTTATTGAATTGTTCTTACAAAGTGACTGAAGAAATAACATGATCTAAAATGATACATAAGCAACATAGATGGTAGGACAACCACTTTTGGTTGTTCATGTGTATTTGAAAGTGAAATAATTAAGTAGTTGTCTTTTGATCTTTTTTAAAGAGTTGGTCTATTAGAATTACTGAATTACTTGTCTATGTATGAGATTTATTTGTATTCTAAACAAGAAGTATGTTAAATCTAATACACTAATTTGTTTCTTTAATACTTTTTTTGTGACACTCTAATCACTATTCTCAATTATAATATATTGTTGTAAAACAAGATTATTTTGACTCTAAGAATTTTTAGATATAAATATGGAAAAATATTTAAATTAATAATTAATAATTAAAAATTAATATTTTTTCTTGAATGAAATTGTGATGATACAATTATGATTTAATATTATTTATATGTTGATCACAAAACTATTGACGTTTGTAATAACTTTATCTACTTTTATTTTTAAATGAAAGATTTACATAATCGATAAGATCGAACATGAACATGATGTTTTTTGTATGTAAAACATCTTACAAAAAAATGCTTCACACATTTAAAATAGTTATGGCTAGCACCCATACATGTAGGCTATACTGATCCTCTTCATTTTTCTTTTCTTTTTCTTGCCACTTAGAACAAGTGGCTTCCAAAAAGGAAAATCTCCATTAAGGTTATACATACATGATGGGAAAACTATCTGCATGTGAACTTCTATACACTATCTATATCGTCAGAGAAATAACCTTTTATTAAGAGAGTTATATTAAGAATATATTGTTATAAAAATAAATGTAAGAACATCAACTATAAAAAAGAAGATTACACTCTTCTAGGGTTGTACCTCGTTATAAACTATAAAGAAGACTATAGATCATTCAACACAGTGGGTTGGGAACCCTCCAAGTGGATTACAGAGAAAGAGATCTTTTAGGGGATTGTTTATGAGGTACATAACATCTCACGAGAGATGTGCCTAGTAAGAACATCCCTCAAAAATTGAAGATTATTTGCTAGAATATTCAAGGGTTAAATAACCCTCACAAGCTTGATTTTTTTTTGACTAATCTAGCTAGATATTATAAACCTAATAGTTTTCTTGTTCAAGAGACTAAGATGCCAAGGGATAAGATGGTAAAATGTAGCTTATTTAAGAATAATGTTATTTAATGCAACAGTGTGGCAAGAAACTCTAGTGGAATCGTTACTATTTGGAATCAAAATCTTGTTTCAGCCTCAACTCTCTGGGAAGATAACAAAAGAGAAAAAATGATGGGAGGGAAGAATGGATCCAAGCAAGGGTTTCAAGCGGTGAACGTGTACCCGAATGTCAGGCAACCTAATATCAGCTCTTTGACTATGGGAGCTAGTGCGAATCACATTAAGGGTTATCAGGAAAATTGTTTTGGTGAAGGACAGGTGGGTTTAGACTTGTAGGACGGAGACCCGACAACTTCTGATACAAAGCAAGGGGCATGTGGACCTGGTAGGTAAGTTGTTTGTAATCGCCACAATATTATAGTTTCTATCCTTGAAAAGAATATTCCCTCCTTGGGACCTTCTCGAGTGATACAGACAGATGGGATTAAGAATATTCTTCAGGGTTAAGCCTATAGAAAAATATTTTTTCCCTCCTGTTAATATTATTTCTGAGCTAGGGAAAGGAAAGATAGCTATTTTAGTTCCTGATAAAGTCATTGACCATAATATTTCTATTACGGCTCTCTCCCTAGTGAGTAATCTTTTGGCCCCAAACCCAATATTGTGGTCATTAGGGACTTCGTGTAGAAAAGATGGAAACTCAAGGGTCAAGTACAAGTCTCTACCATAGTTGAAGTCATGAATGCTCACATCCAAGCCTAAAGTGCACAACAAAAGTTCTACACCAGTTGGGATGATATGATGTTAAAAAATTGATTTGGGCTTCAGACTCCTCCCATATAAGGCAAAGGTCTGAAAGAAAATGCAAACCTTAGAGCAATATGTACTTGGTTTCCTCCTTCCCACTGATGGTTTAAATTGAACTTTGATGGGGCTTCCAAAGGTAATCCAGGCCCATCAGGGGCAGGCTGCATTATTCATTACAGTGATGGCAAGCTTTTAGCTAAATTGGCAAGACCTTTGGAAATTGGCACAAGCAATACGACAGAGTTCAAAGCACTTCTTTTTGGTTTGTCTTTTGCATTTGAATTGGGTCTACACAAATTAGAGATTGAAGGGGATTCAATGATTACAATCAATGTCATCATAATAGGCTCTACTCCAAACTGGAAACTGCAAGCCACTTTGGAAGTCATTATGAATCTAATGAACAAATTTGAATCTACAACAAATAACCACATTTTTCATGAAGGAAACCACATGGTTGATGAGTTGGCTAATAAAGATGCAATGGGTGAATACTTGAAGTACACTTGAGAGTTAGAGGCAGATCAAATCCCAAACACTTTAATCGCATAACATGTGACATCTTTTCAATGGTCATTTGTGTTGGTGCTCAAATCAACAGATTGGATTTCCTATGGACTTGCCAATCCAATGCTTGGAAACCCAAGTGATTTGCTAAAAAGTCACAAGCAAGGCAAGGATGGAACTTCTACAATTCTGGCTCTACAAAACCAAGGCTGGTAGGCCTATACCTTGACTTATCCTTCAAGTTACAAGGCTTTTTAGAGCAGATAAGTAACACTTCAACCTTCTCTCTCATGTATGGCAAGGCACTTGAAAGAAATCTAACTGAAAGCAATATATCATGAACTGTAAATTGAAATACTTTAAGTAATTGAAAGAATGTTTAGTAAATGTGTATGTAATTTGAAATGAACAGATAGATAAGATATCACAAAACTATAAACAATTAACTAAATAACTATAATCCAAATAACCAAGAAAGACCAGTGCCTTAATCAACCATGGGCAATAGAGTCACTATCATTCCAATCTTATGTTCAATCTTAGAGACAATTTTACAAGAAAAATTATCACTTCAAAGGTGTTATGGAATGTACATGAAACCTGAAACAAATTGAGAGATATTTCAAAAGGGTAATACTTCTAAGATGACAGACCAATTGACTAAGACCTCAATCAACAGAATTTAACCATGTAAAATGAGAAAACCAATTAAAAATGTAGAATATGAATCAAATAAGGAAGCATGCACATCAAACTGTCACTTTGAAGAACTTATATTGGTTTATCCAAGGGACTAATTGTAAAATGATAATGAAACAATTGCATACAAGAAGAAAAAAGACTTATCTCTATTGATTATGAAAATAGTACAATAGAGTTCACATTTGCAGTTATTGATCCATCTAATCCATCTATCAAAATTGTATTATTGTTGTCTTGTCTTCTCTTTCCATTTTACATTATGTGTGTGTGTGTGTGTGTGTGGATTTCACACCTCTTTAGGGTGAAAAGACACAACTCTTATTAAACATTATTTTGAAAAAACAATAAACTAACTAAAAAATAACTACCTAACTTTCGGATTTGGCTTTGGTCAAAAATCCAAAATACCTTGTGAAAAGATAATATTATTCTAGAGATAGGAAATTTGATTTCCCGAAGTGGGTCATTTTTATATTTTTAAAATTCGACCATCTTTATCCTCTATCAAAATCATCTTTGTAGCAGGTCTAAATTCTAGCATTTTTTGAAGGCTTCGATTAGTTAGTTCTATTTATTTGTGTCATAAAGATTCATTCCTTTGATCTTTTTTAGCATGGAGAAACATGATTCTTGATAATGGATTGGGACTTCTAAATTATCAAAATTTAGGGTACCACCAATTAGGAAGCAGTGATTGGGTGGAGGGAAAAAAAGGTCACATCATGTCATGTCGACATTTATGAAGGAATAGCCTCCAATGCAGATATGTTGTTGTTTGAGATCTAAATGAGGTACTTTGAAGGCACAAGTGGCTTGCAGGAGGGAAGGTAGTATGTTTTGGAGGTCACAAAATTATTCTCTCCTTTCTATTTTGAGATAATCAAGAATTGAGTGTTTCAAAACTTTCATTTAGTCACATCAAATCCAAATTCATTTTGGCAAGTAGAATTATCTTCTCATTGCCTATGCTTTTTCAGCTTGGATTGAAGGACCTTCTCAGTTCTAGGGCACCTCCACTTCCGCTCAGATACAGAGGAATACCATCCTCTATCATTTATTCAGACCCATTCAAATTCTCGCCTTTTTTAGTGGAACAAACAATTCATTTTGGGAGAAAGAATAATGACTTCTTTTCGGAGGAGATTATGTTTAGTTAGACCTAAATTTGGAAATCGTCAAATCTTGAATTCTTTAAGACTTGTCTTTGGAACTTGATGGTACGCAAGTTGCTTCATACTAGCAGTAATGTGATGAAAATTAGAAAGTGGTGCAGGTCTCGTCTGCTGATGGTTGGTGCACAATTTTTGAGGCAGATATTTGGTATTTTTTCTAGAGGCTTTGCATTTTGATTCAAACAAAGCTGGTTTCTTTTAGGAGAGCTTAGCTTCGATTGTAGAGAACTAAACTTGGACACTCCGATCAAACTCTGAATAGAACTAGAGAAGATCACCTTTGATAGTCCCATTAACACTACTAAACTGAAAGAAGTTTGTAACTATCAGCATTGTCTTGTGCTCCATGTAGTAAGAAAGGTGATAGGTTTCAATTTTCTTAGCACAAATCATAGATTTTGTGTAACTCGGATATCTATGTCAGTTTTTTGGAAAGTATTCTGGTTGTTGGAACCAGAAAAATATTGGCAGAGGAGATATACAACCATCTGTTTGTACAATGATATTTGGTGGGTCTTCATGATGCCATCATCAACATTGATGCCAACCTCACCACCCCACTACCTTGGGATCTAGCCATAGTCATGAATGCTAGAGATCCATTCCCTGGATTCCATCCTTGACCAAGAAGGAACATTTACGGTGGGCCTCCAAGGTGATTGTTCAGTCTGTGGGGCTGGGAATGGGAAGAACACCAAATTAGGAAAAATATGATGAAAAGAGGGATCAAATTTCTTACCAAATTCCTTGGTATTGATGATAGTCTGAATGTTCCCTGTGGTGATAACCTGGACGAAGCCATAACCTGGGTTTATCAGTACAAATACAAACAAAATTGGATAGTTTAGGGAGCTTTGATTCCTCAGATAACGAGGATGAAGATGAAGGAATGGAAGGTGAGGATGAGGAAATAGATGAGGAAGAGGATGTTGTAGAAGATGTATCAGAGGTGACTGAAGATGAGGATCAAGAGGAGGATGATGAGGATGATGAATAAGGAGGAGACAATGATCCCCAAGAATAGCGTGGGCATTCAGGATCTGATGACTCTACGAAGAGTACAAAAAATGACTCCACCATGGCATTAGACTAATCCCCTAAGCTAAGTCCTTTGGGACTTCCTTGTGAATATTTTTTTTTGGTTAGCTATAATCGTGGATACTTTATAGGTTTAGATATCTTGTTAACTCTGGGTTTGAGCCTCTAATGCATATTTTGTTATTTACAATCCTCATTGGTAGGGTTGGGTTTTTAACTTTGAACTTGTGTTATTCTTATTCATTATTATTAATACATCTCATTTGGCTTCGACCCCTTATGAATTAAAGAAAAGTACAAGTCTCTACGTTGCCAAGATGGTTCTTTTCCTTTGCTTTCTCCTGTAATGAAGATCTCATGGAAGTTCTTTGTGGGTGGTCCTAGGTTATTAACAAACCATCCCTAGCTTTGAAAAAATGGAATCCTAAGATGGAATTCTCTAATTTGTTCTTTTATGTTAGTTCTCTTTGGGTGAGGCTTCTAGAGATACCCTTCAAATTTTTGCATGAGGTTGTTTTTAGAGTCACAACTAGCTCTTTTGGGGAGCTAATTTTAATTAATAACATGTTAGAAGAAAGGAAAATAATGGTGTATGCAAGGATCTTTGTAGTTGTGGTGCATTATAATAATTTTCCTATCTACATTGAGTTATTATCCAAGCTGGGAAAAGGGTGCAATCTATTAAATATGAATCTCTTCCAATTGGTTATTTTGTTTGTAAGAAATCAAGGCATTGGGATAGAAATTGTCCCTCAATAGCTAGCAAAGCCCAATGGTTTAAGGAAAATGGGACTAAGATTTGGAAGCCTAAATAAGTCTCAAATGGTCATAAGGTTAGTGGGGAGGAGGCTAGGTTGGTTATGGCCTAGCCTCATGGGACTCAAGAGTGTCAAGAGAAGGCAGGTTTGTTGGTCCCAGAGCAGGTCATTTTTAAGGAATGGTGCAAAGAAGAATAAGATGGAAAAAGTTGTCATGAGGAGGTTAAGCAAGGCAAGACTGAGGTAGGTGTTTAAAAAAAGTTGAATAATATGGTGATGGGGGTTGGTGATGATGCTAACCTTCTTTCAATCCCTAGAGAGAATTCCTCGACCAATAGTCCCCAACCCTCTTAGTGTTCTCCACTTAGTTGTTAGACGAATCTTTCCTCAGAGGCTGAAGTGGTTGAATAAAATTATCCGCAGATGAGGTGATGGATAAAATGAGTCTATGTAATATATTTCTTGATCTTGATAAAAAAAATTGTGGCCGCTCAAGCTTCACATAAATGCCAGAGCAACAAGGAAGTTGAAGGCAAGGAAAACTTGAGCTGGAAGATACAGATTTGAGGAGGGTTCCTCGTTCATTCAAGTAGATAGAAAGAAAAAGAACATGAAAGATGCTACTTTAAGGATGTCAACAATGATCAAAGCTAAAGATGATTGTGGAGTTTTTGAGAGTGTAGGGAGAAAAGCTTCTAAGTGGCACAAGGAACAAGAAAGTAAACAAAGCATTTATAATGGGATTCAGAGATGATCCTAAATATTGCCTTTTGGGATCCCAAGGTAAGAAATTAATTTTTTTCTTGGAATATTAGGGGGCTTAATATCTCCCACAAACACGATATTTTTCACAATTTAGATAGGGATCACAAATTGAATATAAATTTTATTGAAGAAACTAAGATACGGAAAGAAACAATTGAAAAAAATAAAGTTTGAAAGAATAGTAATGTTCATGGTAATAATTCAGAGGGAGCTTCTGGGGGTATTTCCACATTTTAGAGTCCTAAGTATCTATATGGAACCCATATTTGGGAGGATAGTAACCATGTGGCTACTGGGTTTAAGCATAATACAGATCTTTTTTGCTGGATCTTTTCAAATATTAATTCTCCAAACAAAAAAAATGTTAGAAGGAATTTTTGGTCTAACCTAACTTCCTTTATACGAAGGTACCTGAAAGAAATATGGATCATCATAGGGGAGTTCAACACACCCCTCCAAGATATGGAAGAGTTTTTAGGCTCAAATATTTAGATGGACAAAAAATTAGATTTGCTAGAGTTTATAAATAAGCAAGGCTTACATGATCTTCACCTTAAAGGGGCAGGTTATACCTACACAAATAGAAGACACAGTAATGAACTTATTTACATATGACTGAATCAGGCTCTTTTTTCAAATGAGTGGCTTCTATAATATTATTTTTCTTTGAATGCCTTAGCTAGGATTGGATATGATCATTATTCCATGAGCATGGTGGTTGACCCCATGAATAGAAAAAGAAATTTCCCATTTAGATTTGAGAAGATGTGGCTTTCACAGCCCAAAATTTATGACTATATTAAAGAGTGGTAGACTATAAGGGTCGATGGCACTGCAATGTTTAAAGTTGCCAAAAAGATAAGGCATGTTAAGGTAAATTTTAGGAGATGGAATAGAGAAGTTGTTGGGGATATTTTTGCATCAAATTCCTCTCTTTAAATGGATCTAAAAGAGATTCACAAAAAATCAAGCAAGAACGATTAAAAGATGATTATCTTTCTTTTGAAACTAATATTTGTGTGAAATATCATAATATCATCTCAAAAAAAGAGCCATTCTTCAAATAGAGATCCAGATATATGATTCTTGAAACTGATGTATGATTTAAAGATGATTATCTTGCTTAACAAGAACACTATTATGGCATCCAATAGGATAGACTATCTCATGAAGAATGGGGGAAGGATTTACATACATACATACATACATATAATGGTTATAGATTAACAATCAGCCTTAATAATTCAAGGTAATCTAATCAGTTTCTTGTATAAGGTTTAGACATCATTATTGCATTAATGTTGCTTGAAAGTTTTAATTAATATTACTACAGATTTTATAACTCTTACCAAAGCTTAGGATAGTTACAGAATGGAATGGATCCTATATGATTCCTCTTTTATCTTCTCAAGAACAGGGGGTTCGAGATTAGTGGTTGATATATACTTAGGAAATTCTCAATGGTGCTTGTATTCATATGTATAGGTAGGCATATTTAATGTATACATACATGAATATGCTCACATTAGATATGAGTATGGGTTTATGTAAATGATATAATACAGGTTCTTTGGACAAACCACATAAATATTTTTGAACTTTACTGAATCAATGCCTATTTCCTTTATTTTCTTTAGAATAATTCAGATTGACTCACACTCTAAGTAGGATCTGTTTTGACTAATAAATATGCACAAGGTCTTTTGATCCACTACTAATAATGATCTTAGTTGAAAGAATGGGAGAGTACTTGCAGGAGTTACTGTGGAATAGTGGTCACTTGCAATACCAACAAATAAAGGCTTTGCCAAGGGGGGTTTTGCAAAGTTAGATGAATGAAGTTGAGTGGATGGACACTTGGGAAATTTTATTCAGATCAGATACAGGGATGTGTTTGGCTCTAGGAAAGTTAAATTTGAGACTGGTAGAAATTCCAAATCTCCAAATGGTCCATTCAAGGATGTAATGTAATATGTAAAGTCTAAAATTCAATGTAAAAGAGGCTGAAAGTGATATGCCCGCTTCGAAAAATTGGGTAAACTTTGTAATATATTGTGTATTTTTTGTCACTTTAAGGATCTGGGCAAGGATGAAGGTTTTCTTTCCTCCATTCTTTTCTACAGGTGCCCACATCGACTAGAGGTGTAAAATCAAATTTTAATAATAAAATTTATTACTGGCTTCGGCCTCTTACCTATCAAAAAAATAAATACCAAATGAAAAATATATCATTTTTATCACATTAGACATTATATTTTCAAGGCTTAGATCTTAGAAATTTATTTTCTTTTACATGCTTTCCAAGTAATTTATCTATTTAATTATATTATCCTTTTATTTTCTTAAAAAAACTTATTTTCTTCGCACGAACCTTAAAACTAGTTATCCACCTAAATATAATTTTCTTTCAATGCTTCAAGTTTATTTTTCACTTGAAATAGTCTCTCTTTCAAAATATCATTTTCCGTATTGAATATTCATTTTCTTTTTTCATCTTTATTTTTTTCAATCAATATCATTAAAACAAATCATTACTTTAATCAAATAAATTTTAACCACTTAAACTATATCACGAAAAATCTTTTAAAGACTATTCTAACTTAAAAAAATTAAGATAGCTTATGAAATGAAAGACTTTCACATAAGCCAAAGCTTCCAATAAAATCACATTTACCAAATATTGGTTAAACATATATATAGCAATATTTACCTTATTTAACTACTGCTTGGACGATCATTCCCCCTCAAATGAAATTTGGACAATGATAAATTAACATAGTTCCACATACTCCACACAATACAGTTATATACTAAGCAATTTGTTTTTGATTGATTTGTAATTAACAGCCTAAGAATAAACAAAAAAGAAAATCTTCACGCCATTTCCACACACTAATGCTTGTGAAGCTTGCCTTAAATTAGACACAACTCTAATTTAAAATAGTGAAACAACTTAGATTTTGAACAACCCATATCCACATATCGGTCAAAAAATCCAGTCAAAAAATAGATGAACCATTAACTTAGAATATGTAATTTGAGAATGCTCGGTCTGTGCTCTGCTAGGGTTTTTTCACCTTGCGTCCATCTCTACATTTCTATCCTTCACACATACAGTAGTTATTGCGGGAAATAGCTTAATATTTATGGCTCCGGCCACTTCCCACCAAGCAGTTGATGCTGGTGTTGGTGTGGTTTCGGATAGCAATGGCACCACCAAGAAAACACCCCCGCAAGTTTGTACCCAAAGTATTCCACGAGGTATGGCTCAGCCTGACATTGTTTTACCCATTAATGAATTCAATGATGCATGCACTTGGCTTGAATCACACACCCTGGTTGGCTGTTTTCTAGGTTACAACCCTCCTGAACATGTTCTCAAGGACTGGGTTGCGAAGAACTGGACTCCTCACGGAATCCACCTAGAAGGCATTCAGAACCTTACTAAAGGATTTTTCCTTTTTCATTTTTCTAACCCTTCCCATGTGGAGGCTATCTTTGCCAAAGGTCCCTGGAATATCAGAGACCTTGCTATTAATTTTCCAGCGCTGGTCTCGCGACTTCTCTATCTTTGATGACAAGAAGCTCAAGGTCCTAGTGTGGGTCGAGTTCCATGGTCTCCCCTTACCTTATTGGCCTTTCATGCAAGCCATAGCGCAAAATATTGGTAGGGCTATATGTCTCGAGCATGATCATTTTATTAATCCGCGCCCTCACAAGAGGCTCTGTGGTGAGGTTGACCTTTCTAGGGACCTTAAAGAGTCCATAGAGATTCAGGTTGGTGATACTACCTTCACCCAGAAGGTGCTCTATCTTAACCTTCCCAATACTTTCTTCCGATGTCAATCAGCAGAGCATAAGATTAAGGACTGTCCTCTGGTAGTGCCTCGCTCCAAGCCTACTCCCAAGGATGCTAATACACAACCGGTTGAGGCTAGAATAAAAGAAGCTGGAAAGAAAGGAGATGGAAAAAAAGATGAATGGGTCACTGTCGGTCGCCATAACAAGCTTTCCAAGAAGCCTTTTTCGGCTCCTGCCTCCCATCCGCCACCCGCTAATAACATGATTTTTTTAGAAACCCCTGTTATCGAAGCTTCAAACCCTGTTGAGCAGGGGAAAAATGTTTCCATCGTTCAAGTTTCTATTCTTGCAGTCAGCTTGCCTTCTATGGCTGCCAAAATTGTTCCCTCTAGTTCCTTCCACCGCTCTCATAGCCCTTCTGGGCGTGTTGCGGCAATGCACACTGGCATGCAGGACAAGCGGCGTAATATTACTCTAGATTTTCGTGGGTCTAGTTTCGTCCTAGGGTATTTGTCTAATATTTTTTCCTCCCTTGGGGATGAGGATGGAATGGACAACACTATTATTCCATGAAGACATCTCTTGGAATGTTCATGGGTTGACAAACCTTCACAGAAAATATTCTGTCAGGGATTTTCGTAAGCGGTTTTGTCACTTGGATGTTTTATGCCTCCAGGAAGTTAAGATTTCTGGTTTCATGCTTGATGCTTCTTGTAAAGTTATTTGGCCTAAGAGCCTTGCTCTCTTTTCTCAGCACGAGTCTGGTCAAGGCGGAGTTGTTACTCTCCTCTCTCCTCATTGGCATTCTTTGCTGGTTAGTCATGGTTTGGATCCCATGCAATGAGTGGTTTGGGCCACTTTCATTATTGAGAATCATTCCTTCGGCATAGTTAATGTTTATTCTCCCAATGATGTTGTTGAAAGATCTCACCTTTGGCGTTGGCTTGCGGATTCTCTGCCACCTGCTACTTGGCTTGTTTGTGGGACTTCAATATGGTGGAAATGGCGGCTGACAAAGATGGTTTTCTACCATTTCGATGGACAACTAGTGAGAGAGAAGCCTAGTATTACATGCGCAATAAATTAGGGCTCTTTGATCCCAATGTGGGCTGCCCCTGTTCTGATGGGTTCTAGCACACTTGGTCTAATTACAGGGCTTCTTCTGACAGAATTCATAAAAGGCTTGACCATGCCATGATCTCGGCTCAATCTTTTTTTTCCTTCTCTAATAAGCAAGCCTTACCTGTCCTCCCTCTTGTTGATGTGACCTTTTCATACCACTATCCTATCCAATTTAATATTGTTTGGCAAACAGCTAAGGCTAGGCCTCCCACCACACAATTCTACTTTAATACTTTTGTCCTTCAGCATCCTGCCACTGTGGCCCACATTCACCGGGTTTGGAACCTGGAGTCTAGACCCACCTGCTTGACATGTTGGATTCAATGGTGGAATGATGCCCTCAAGTGTATGGCTCACTTTTTACGCATCTATGGCCGACAATTGGCCAACTATCATCATAGAGCATATGATGCCAATACCAAAGCCTTGTGTATTGCCACCGAAACCCTAGCTCAGGACACATTCAATCTAGAGTTTCAATTCAATCTTGACAAGTTACATCATCAGAAGCAAGTGGTTGACAACCATGCTGCCAGAGGAGCCCAGATCAAAGCCCGGCTGCACTAGTTAAAGGTTGGAGATCAAGTCTCTAAAGATTTTTTTACTTCCCTCCGTCCTCAGCATACCAATATGGGCATAGCCAGAATCTGTGAAGGTTCTTCCCTTTTCACGGAGCTTCCTGATGTTTTGCAAGCCTTTGTTTGCCATTATGAAAAAGTCTTTTCTACTCAGGGTCGCTCCCTTGCCAGTGAGATGGCTCTCAAGGATTTCATCACAGTGGTTCCTTAGTGTCTCTCCCCTGCTCAGTGGGTCTTTTGTGACCAACTGCTTTCCCTGTAGGATCTTTGAGAAGTTGTGTTTGCCATGGCTGATGACAAAGCCCCTGGTTGTGATGGCTTTCCTTGTGAGTTTTACAAAACCCTATGGGATGCCATTGGCCCGGATCTTCACCAAGTTTACCTGGAGGCCTTTCATACCCAATCCTTTGGGGATATCATCAATCAAGAGAATATCAAGTTCATTCCCAAGTATGGGGATCCTGAAGATATTTGCAACTGGCGGCCCATCACTTTGCTCAATGTCTCTTATAAGATCATTGCAAAAGCTCGGGCTCTTAAGATCGGACACATGCTTCTGCAAATTGTTTGGCCTGAACAAATAGGGTTTATTAAATAAAGATTTATTCTTGACAACATCATTGTTGTTTGGAAAGGTATGGAATGGGCTCGAAAGTCTAACCAGAAAGCCCTTTTTCTCAAAATCAATTTTTCTAAAGCTTATGATCGTATTGAATGGCATTTTATCCTTGCAATGCTTCACGCTATGGGTTTCGGCCCAAGATTTCTTCAATCTGTGTAGATGCTCTTCAATGATGCCTCTGCCTGCATTACCATCAATGGTCGACAGTCTTCCAACTTCGGCCTTTTTCGTTCCATTCGCTAGGGTTGCCCTCTGCCTCCTGCTCTTTATGTGTTAGCGGCCGAAGGGTTTGGATATTTGCGTGCTCATTCCATTTCTATGGGAACTGTTAGGGGAATCTCCTTGCCAAATTCTTCTCAACAGCTGGTCAATGGCCATTTCGCTGATGATTCCTTCCTTACCCTAGCGGAGGATGAAGAGAATATCAAGGTAACCTTGCAGTGTTTAGACACTTTCTACCTGGCCTCTGGCTTTGCCATTCAGTGGCACAAAACCCTCTGTTACAGACAGTCAGCTCTTCCCGAGCCTCCCTGGCTTTCATAGTTTGGCTGGACAAAAATTCAACATGGAGAGATATTCCAGTTTCTGGGTATTCCCTTTGCTTTTCAAGGCAATCCTACTGATCTATGGCACAAAGCCGCTTTCCCTCGTAGGAAAATTCTAGATCTGCTCCAAAGTTCTGGCCGCTACGCATGTTTACTACTCCTCTTGTTGGGCCCCTCCCAAAGCCTCTTAGAAATGGCTCGAGAAAATTCTCCGGGATTTTCTTTGGGCCTCTGGTATTGATCATCAGGGATTTCATAGAGTTGCCTGGGACTTTTTTTGCCTTCCTAAGTCCTCTGGCGGGCTTGGTTTAATTGATACCCGGAAGCAAGGACATGCCCTTTGTGCCAAATGGATTGTGCATTGCCTCTCTGGTGATGAATCCTGGAAAATTCTGCTTCGGCACTGCATTTCCTCAGGATTTCCTCTCCACAAGCCTGCCTGGAAGGGGATTGGCTTTCAAACCCTTATGGTTATGAGGGAGCCTGTTCAGATCCAGGGCACTTTTGTTGCCAAAAGTATCTGGAGAGCCTGGGACTATCAAGCCTTGGCTTCGATGGGCTGGAAATGGATTTCGTTATGGTCTTTCTTTCAACCAGCAGAACATTTGGTGGTCTCCTCTTTTTTCCCAGCAAGGGATTCCTCTTGCCAGAATGCAAGGAGTTAGTGCTCTTCGGTTCCACAAGCGTGGAATTTAGACCCCTAAAGATGTCTTTTCTAGAAGCACCATGAGTCTTCGATCCTGGGATGATCTCCGAGTTCAGTTTCGGCTCATCCGGCCAGATCATCAGACTTTTGACCTGCTGGTTTCTACCATTCTGCCTCACCTCTTACACAAATTGGGAATTCAGTCTATCAGACCATGGTGGAAAGACTGGAAGTGGTATCCTGCCACTCCATTCACCAGTTACAAGCCGAAACTTGGGTATTCTTGGCTTATGCCTCATTTGTCCATGATTGACTCGCTCAATCATCGCTAGCATCTTTCCTCTTCGTAGAAGAGTTGGGGGTGGAGATTTCGCATCATTTGGGATGCTGTTACTGAACCTAAAATTGCTCATTTTGCCTAGTTTTTGTTACACCAGGGCTTACCGTTGGGAGCTCGACTCAGGCATATGGGGGTTCCTGACCCCAAATGCCCTTTTTATGGTCACTCGGAGACTCTCATGCATATTTTCTAGTTTTGTTGTCGTGCTCAAAATTACTGAAATTGGATTCACAAATTTTTTGCTCCCTTCAGGCTAGAACCCTTTTCTTGGCACATGGTTCTTCTTGGTGACTCTCCCAGAATGCCTTCCCAGTTCACCCAGATTTGGCATTCCTTTCGGCTGGAAATTTTATTTACTTTGTGGAAAGATAGAAATGCTGTTCTTTTTTCTCACAGTTCTCAGGATATTCATGTTTCTCTTTTTGATAAAGCATGTATTTCTAATAATGTAATGATGAATATTCAGGTGCAAGCTGACAAAGTGGCCTTAGAGGTTGCCCACTTACAGGAGTTGCTCCAGCACTGGGGCAATGCCCCTTGCACTGTTGCCCGAGTGCCTCCAGATTCTCTCGCAACTGACCGTCCACTGCTCAGGGGGCGATGTCGTAGCCGGAGCTCCTCTGCCAGACACTCCAGGACCCTGCGGCAATAGCGTCGCCGCTCCCCCTCCCCGCCTCCTCGGAGGGATGCGGGTTCTGGGTTGCCTCCTATGCTTGCTTCTACTGCTGTTGCTTGGCCTTCGGCCTCTACTCCTGATAATCAGGGAAAATTCCCTCGCCTAGCACTGGCTATCTCGCCCAGGTGGGAGGAAGGAGAAGTTGAAAAAGAAGACCTTGAAGATGGCTGGGCCATCCCTGATCAAGCTCCTATGCCCACTGTCTGGGGCAAACCGGATGACAGAGATCCTCCTCCTTCTTTTGCTACTGCTCTCACAGCCTGAGGGGCTCTGGTTTTATATGTTTTTTGATGAATAGCTGTTTGTTTTCGGCTTAGGTGCCGTGTGAACTTGCAGGGTGAATTTTTTTCCCCCGGCCCTTTTTTTTGTGAATTTTGTACTTTAATATTTATATTAATAGTGAAGGCCTCTATTCATAAAAAAAAAAAGTCCTCAAACAAAAGTAAGCTAGTTGTGCATTAAATTCTAAACCAAATAATAAACAATATCGATTTCAAAAGACATTATGCACATTGAATGAATTCCAGAATAGATTGAAGAATAATCTTTTTACTGTACAGGCTCTCATATTAGAGTCCCACAAAACCCTATTAACAGAACTACATTCAAAGACTCTTCAATTTACTAGAATGACAGCCCACAGACAGCAGCCTGCAAATACCTAGAAAATAAAAGCTCATGCAACTGACTAACCCCACACAATCAAGAGATTTTAAGATGGCTTCTACACAAGGAAACCCATTAATCTAGCCTGTCTCAACCATACCCCACACAATCAAGAGATTTTAAGATGGCTTCTACACAAGGAAACCCATTAATCTAGCCAGTCTCAACCATAATCAGTCATGTTAAACTAGGCTCAAATGCTGTGATGAGATTGAAATAAAAAAAAAACAGAGATTACATGTATTAACTTGTAGGTAACTAATTTTAACTGAAGATTGAAGCCCGGGGATTTCCTTTATCATTGCTCTTATCTATAGGTAAAATGAATCCAATAAATCTGACAGTCCACATTTTCCACTTTGCAGATTATTAGGCAAAATGCATCCCATAAATCTGTCAGTCCATATTTTCCACATTGCAGATTATTCATATGAGTTAGTGGAATGTATGTATTAGTTGTGGTCGTGGTGAGCCGTCTTAAGTGGCTGAGTCGGCTTGGTCTTTGCCGACCACCTACAAATTAATTTATTCTAATATTTACATTATTGAAAATGTGCGACGCTTGTAAACATATCTTTCTGCCTCTATTGGAAGAAATTCTTCCACTCATCTCCATTATCCATGCTCATGCTTATTTTCTCTTTCTTTTGTCATTCTTTCAATACAATGTTGAAATTTCTGATTCAGCTATGAAATTGTCTTTTTCGCAGAGACAAAAAGGATGGCATTCTATTGAATGGTTCTTACAAAGTTACTTGAAAATAGTTATGATGTAAAATGTTACATAAGGAACGTAGATTGTAGAACAACACCTTTTGGTGGTTCATGTGTATTTGAAAGTGAAATAATTAAATGGTTGTCTTTTCATTTATTTTTTAAAGAGTTGGTCTATTAGAATTACCGAATTACTTGTCTGTATGAGATTTGTTTGTTTTCTAAACTAGTAGTATCTAACACTCATTTGGTTTCATTAATACCTTATTTGGTTTCATTAATACCTTGTCGTGATATTCTAATCACTATTTTCAATTAAAATATATTATTGTAAAACTAAAACATTTTGAATCTAATAATTTTTAAATATAAATATGAAAAAATATTTAAATTAATATTTAATATTTTTTTTTGAAAGAAATTGGGATGACAAAATTATGATGTAATATTATTTATATGTTGATCACAAAACTATTGATGTTCGTAATAACTTTATGTATTTTTATTTTTAAATGAAAGATTTACATAATCAATAAAATCGAACTCGAACATGATGTTATTTGTATGTAAAACTTCTTACATGAAAAACTTCACACGTATAAAATAGTTATGGGGAGCGCCCATACATGTAGGCTATACTGATCCTCTTCATTTTTCTTTTCTTTTTCTTATTAGTTAGAACAAGTGGCTTCCAAAAAGGAAAATCTCCATTAAGATTATAGATACATATCGGGAAAACTATTTGCATGTGAACTTTTATACACTGTCTATATTGTAAGACAAAATAACCTTTTTGAGTTATATTAATAACATATTATTATAAAAATAAATGTAAGAATATGATCAATATTTCTATCAGTCAAAACTATGACAAAGAATATTATGATTCCTTTTGGGGTTGTAACTCATAATAAACGTAAATCAGACTACGGATCATCCAAGACAGTAGATTGAAAACTCTCCAAGTGGAGTAGAGAGAAAGAGATATTTTAGGGGATTGTTGATGGGGTACATAACATCTTACCAGAGATGTGCCTAGTAAGAACATCCATAAAAAATTAAGATTATTTCCTAGAATATTCAAGGGTTAAATAACCCTCACAAGCTTGATCTTTTGACTAATCTAGCTAGACATCATAAACCTAATATTTTTATTTTTCAAGAGACTAAGATACCAAGGGATAAGATGGTAAAATCTAGTTTCTTTAAAAATAAGGTTATTCAATGCAACAATCTGGCAAGAACCGCTTTTGGAATCGCCACTATTTGGAATCAAAAGCTTATTTCAACCTCAACTCTGTGGGAAGATAACAAATTAGAAAAACTAATGGATGGGAAGAGCGGATTTGAGCGAGGGTTCCAGGCGGCGAATAAGTACTATAATGTTGGGCTCCGTGCTGACGGCTCTTTGACTACAGGAGCTTGGGCGAATCACTTTGAGGGTCATCAATGAAATTGTTCCAGTGAAGAACATGTGGGTTCAGACTTGGAGGGTAGAGACTTGATGACTTTTGATATGAAGTAGGGGGCGCATGTGGATGTTTTTGACAAAAGTGCATGGCTTTTCATGACAAATCCAAAGGGAAAACTCATAGAATCTCATTATAAAGTTCCATTTTCTATATTTTTAGGTTTGGTTACAAAGCACTTCTTCTATAAAGTGCCCAAAATAAGGGGGGACAAAAAGACAATCAAGGGAGTGTTGTGTGTTTTCTATCTTTCACACTTATTCAAGAAGTGCTCTTCATTTTTGCATTCTATAAAGAAACAATCTAAGTCTAGAAACATGGATTCAAATGTGAGTATACAACCTCTAACATATTTCAATTACCATGCTTGGAAGTTGAAATTCATTCTTGCACTTAAGAATAAAATATTATTTAGGGTAACAATGGGAAGAGAAAAAGAACCTAATGCAGCTAGGGACAATTTTTTTTCAATAAGTGTGACCAAGCATTCGGTTTCTTATGTTTTAAATCTATCTAATGAATTAGTATTTCATGTTGAGAACTTGAAAACACCCAACCAAGTTTGGGAGGCTCTCAAAATAGTATTTTAGACAATTGATGAACTTATAAGTCTTGAGTTGGAAAATAAACTCTTAGGTCTTAGTCCTTCAAGCTTTTCAACTGTAGATGATTTCTTCACTAAATTTAAATCTTTGAAGTTTCAATTAAAATATTTTAGGATTGAAAAGAAAGATAATCAATTAGTCCTTTTGTACTTTCCAAACTAGGTTAAAATTTTTTGTGTTTGTCTCTACTTTCTATTCTACGAAAAGAGCCCTTGGTAGCTCGTAGATTATTCCCTCACTTGATAACTTTATTGCTGATCTTACAAGGGAACAAGAAATATTAGTTCAAATGGGCACTTTAAATCCACTAAGCCACAAGTTCTAATTGAAAAAAAAAATCCAAAAGAGAGAAGAAGAAGACTAAAAAGGACACGAAATGGAAGAAAGAAGATAAAATTGAAAACTTCAAAAAGGACAACTCATCTAAACAAACTACATAAACCAATGAGAGAGTTAAATGTTCTTTTTGTAACAAGATTCGTTATGAAGAACATCAATGCATGAAAAAGAAAATTGTACGCCTCACTTTCTACTCAAAAAGAATAATATTGAGGTAACTAATTCTATCAAAGCATCTTCTTAAAATGAGAAAATTACTAATCAAAAAGAGAAACTGAAAGTTAGGGTCTTATTTTCTAAAGTGATTATAAATTATGGTGCTACACACCATATGTGTTTTCTACTTGATGTGGACTCTTCAGATCCTAATTCGAGTGCTAATAATTTAGATGAATCAATAGATGATAATCATATTCAGACTTGTTTTTAGGAAGGGCCACAAGCATTTCTTGGTGTATGGTCTACATTGAAAGTATCATCATCTTTTTTGGGAGCCCTTATAGCCTTCTTCACTTCTTATATCTTTTTTGTAGGACAACTTTTTCTCACTGGGTTTTCTATATTTCTCCTTTTATGAGAGATTTCATTGTACATGGGTACCTCACCAGGCTAGTAGCTAGGACCTATTTTTTTAAATCTTATTCTCTTAAGTTGTGCTTAAAGGGGAGTTTATGTGTGTTTATTTAATTTATTTACACTTAGGCTTATTAAGCCTACTTAGTCGTCCATGTTCATTTCACTTGTTCACACAAGTTGTCAATATTTAGGAGATGTTTAGAAAGGTGTCAATTTTATTTAAATATCTCATCCTAGTTTACTGGGAGGAAACTTGCCACCATTCATTGAGTGTTGGGTTAAACTTCTAATTTGACCCAATCAATCTTCCTATATGTATATTTAATCTCTAGCTTATTGAATGGTCGATTTCTCTTTCTTTCAGTTTATTATGCTTGATTTTTATCTCTTTTAGATCTTAGAATTCTGCAATATGAATAAAACGAAATGAGATTAAAATTTAGAAAATATGTATAGAGAGTTGTAAAGAGCATCGATAGAAGTTTACAATGCTAAATTTTTTTAAATAATGGAGGAAATAGAAAAGATGTCCTAGCTTGGGAGAAACTATAAAATATTTGACTTGAATATGTAGTAAAATGTACCAAGAAAAAATATCAAAGAGCTATATGTACCAATAGATCAAGTTAAAAGCCATCTTCTAAATGATATCTTGTTTGTAAAAAAAAGAGATAGTGAATGTGCAATATATGGCCTTCAAAATGCAAATAGAAAGATATAACTTAAATAACTTGTAAAATATCTTCAGAGAAAAATGTGGAATAAATACTAATGCCACTAGATTTCATTCTAAATTATATTTCTATTGTTATGTGATTTGCAGAAAAAAAACATCTTACATCCAAGTTATAGTTGATTTTGTAAACTTTTACCAATCTCACTTAATAAGAAATCTAGGACTTGAAAATCCTAACCTGTGAGCATATCATCAAAAGTATGGACTAGAAAGTTGAGACCTAAAGCGATCTTGTCCAAAGGCACAGTCAAATTCCTCTAACCCCTAGCATCCATAATAAAAGACAAGTTAACATCAATGGAATCAAACCCATTTTCCCTAACACTAGACCCTTCACCTACGTGGAGAAGGTTTTCATATGTATGCACAATATCTACATCTCTGTCAAAGGTGCCTTCTGAAAGGTTGTCAAACTCATATTCATGGGAGTCTATTTCATCATTAGTTTTCTTATCAAAGACGTGAGTGAAATCTACTCTTTTCCCCAAGTTTGGATGAGTTCTATTCAAAACCTCTGCTATGGTTAGAGGATTACCACTTGCGTCACCATCTGAGTCTAGTTCATCTTGTGCGGTATTGATGAGCGGTTGGATTTTTTCTTGTTGAAACCATTCCCAAAAATATGAAATGTTGTTGCAATGTAAGCCTAGAATGAAAATGCAAGCCTATGCGAGATGCAATCCCTAGGACGTGGTTTTTGGACCCATTGGATAGTTATCATTATAGAGAATTTTTGGAACATCAAAGTCAATACAATCCTTACTAGTGCCACTACGACCATAAGGATATGAATATGAATTTCATCAGATTAAATATGGGAAACTAACGTAAGCATCAAGGCACAAAGTTGAGATGACCTAAACATTGTTTCCATTTTTGATAGAGCAAGAGCACACCAATATCAAGGCATTCAAAGCCAAGATAACCATGAGTGCACACTTGTGTAAACAAGAAGGTAAATAACAAACAAGGAGATAGCACCGACCTCACCATGGCATACAAATAAACAAGATCGACAGATGCGAGGTTGTTCCACCTTAATGTAGAAGCTCTTATCACATACACCTTGATTATTTGATGTTGTTGGATCATCAAAACCACACCCACAAGCAGTAGACAAAGAAAAGATCAATGAAATCAATGAGAATAAGCAACATGCAAAGAGAAATTCAGTCATATCTTAGCAGGTTTCAAAGTTTTTGGATGTGTATATGTAGACGGGTGTTGAAAAACATCATTGTTCTTGTGAGTGCATTGTGTTTGATTGCCATCGATAAATGTTGTTTAAGTTGGTGATATCTAATGTGTGTTGAGAAACACAGATGTATCCAAAGATAGTGTTAAGAAACACTATTGGTTGGAGTGTTGAGAAACACCAGTTGATTGTGTCAATAGTGAGTTGTCCTTGAGAATGACAAGATTACTGACAAAAATTTGTGATCAGATTTGGGGATTCTTTTCCCTAGGTAGTGATTGAATTGACTCATGTTGCAAGGAAAAAATAAATTTGGTTGCCCCCAGGTTATGATTCTGGATCATTGTCAAGTTGGGACGGTTCTTTAGAAGACCCAAAGTGTCATAAAAGTGACTGAAATCTATATACAAGCTGAAGCAAAATATTTCCAAGATGAAGCGCAGAGTACCCCTCCAACTTCAATGGATTGATGTCAATATATACATCGATTATGTGAAAATCTGATTAGTATGGTGACAGTAGACAGACACAGTGAGAACCACTAGTGACTGACGTGAGAGAGATTCTCAAGTATAGAAATTTGAGTAATAGCTAGGCATTAGCAAGAAGACGCAGTGAGAACCACTAGTGATTGATGCAAAAAAGATTCTAAAAAGTAGTAGGACAATGCCCCCTAGACTAGGAAGGATGCCCCTAGAGTATGACCAGTTTCAACCCATGTAAGTTGGTATCTTGAAGGTAACTGAGAGCATGCATATGAGAAAATGAAAGTAGAAAATAGGAAAGCAACTGTACAGAGCCAAGTGATGAGGCGATAGATATAGAAATGCGGAACAAGAGGCACCTATTTACCAGGTTTTCACATTCTTGGCATAAATTCCTTTTTTGCTACCATGATGCCTGTTTGCCAGGTTTTCATCAATGACAACTTTTTTCTTTTTTTCAAATTTTTTGTATTTTTGAATTTTTTGAATTTTTTGGTATTTTCTAATATACAATAGATCTCTTGAACATGTCCATATAGTTGCAGAACTATGGGAAATCACATTAAACTAGAGCCAACATAATCCACATGCCCTTGTGATAAGGTATACAAAAACTTATCCGAATGGATTTTAAGGGAAAAGAAGGAGATAACTATTCCCATTACTATCTTTTCTTGTAAGACTAGAAGAATTTGTGAATGAGAAACTTCATCCACCAAGTAGTACAATTCCATTTTTTTGAATTTTTTCAGGACATTTTGCAATTTCTTTTGGATTTTTTCAAGACATTACTATGTACATGAGCATTCTCAAGACATCTTTGCTATAGAACCATTTCATATGAAGGGAAATGATAATCTCCTTGAGTTTCTCTCCTTCATTGGTGCAGAGTTGGTAGGCGCTAGACCCAAACACTATAGTGACAACATACAGACCTAGCCAATTCGATTCAAATTTTCCCTTTTGGACCCGATGCTGTTGATTCTTAGAATTCTCCCTCAAAATGAGGTCACCCACTTAGAAGTCCCTTGGTCAAACCTGCTTGTTGCAAATCTTAGACATTCTCTTTTGATATGCTCTGAGGTGATCAAACGCCACTTTCTGACGTTCATCTAGTAGTTCTAGCTCTTGCAGCCGAGATATTTTGTTGTCATCATTAGTAATGAGGCCATTTTGAGAGATTCACAGAGTAGGAATCTCAACCTCAATAGGTAGCAAAACATCCACTCCGTAAACTAAAGCAAAGGGTGTGGCCCCTGTTGGTGTTTGTATACTTGTTCTATATTCCAAGAGAGCTGGATTGATCCGAAGATGCCAATCTTGTCCAAATTTGTGAACTGTACGATGCAGGATTTTAAGGATTGTCTTGTTTGATGCTTTTGTCTATCCATTACCCTAAGGGTAATAGATGGAAGACCAGTGATGAGTGATATTGAACTTAGCTCATAGCTCTTTCAGATCCTTATTCTTAAACTACCCCCCATTATCAGTGATTATAGCAGAGGGTACACCATACTTGTAGATGATGTAATTGAGTATGAACATGGCCATAGATTTTCCATTTTCCATGGTGAGAGGTACTGCCTCTACCCACTTAGTGAAATTATCTATACCTGTGATGATGAACTTGTTTCCATTTGATGACGAGGGATGAATATGACCCACCAAATCAAAGACCCATTGTTGGAATGGCCAGAAAGTGATGAAGGTAATGAGCTCCTTGGCTGGAGCGTGAATTAGATTTCCATATAGTTGACATTATTTACAAGACTTAGCATACTCCATAGCCTCCTTTTCCATGTCTGGCCAATAGTAACCATCTCTAATAAGTTTACAGGCCAGTGTCAGGCCGCTCGAGTGAGAGCCATAGATTCCTTTGTGTACCTCAACTAACGCTCGCTTGGAATCATTAGGTTCAAAACACCTAAGAAGGGTACCATCTAGACCTCTCTTATACAAGTCATTAGCTATGATTACAAGCCATGAAGCACTGTGGATTAAGTGACGTTTCTCATTCTGGGTGTATGTGTCCGGAACAATTTGGTCACAAAGGTAGGAGTAGATATGATGGTAGTGAGATAAATCATGTCCAATGATGAAATAGATCCTCTGAGATTTAGGGGAGTCATAGGTTGGGTAGCATAACGTCTCCACTAGGAATTCATGTCAAAAGTCATTTTTGGGCATCTGTAACATAGAAGCAAGAGTAGTCATTGCATCAACCACTTTATTGTCTGTCCTTGGGATCTATTGGAATGTGATATGTACAAAGTACTTTCAGAGGTCATCAACCATCCGCTTGTAAGGCACCAGTTTGTCATATTTCCTCTGATAAGTTTCATTTACTTGGTTGATGACAAGTTGTGAATCCTCAAAGACTTTGAGTTCATCCACTCGCCACTCAATGGAAATCTTCATGCCATTGATTAGGGCTTCGTACTCGGTGATATTGTTTGTACAAGGAAAAGACATATTGTATGCTTACGGTAAAGAGTCTTTGGGGTGTGAGGAACAGTATCCCAGCACCTAACCCCTGTTGGGTAAATGAACCATCAAAGAAATAGTCTAGGACCGATGAGTGAGAAGTAATATGGACTCATCTGGAAACTTGATGTTCAATGGTTGATGATCCACAAGAGGTTCCTCCACCAATTGATCTACAATGGATTTCCCTTTGATGGGTTTTCTCTCTACATACTCAATATCAAACTCATTGAGCATCATGACCCACTTTTCTAGTCTACCTCTGAGGGTAGCCTTACTAAGAAAATACTTTAACGAGTAAATCTTAGCAATGAGTCATGTAGTGTGAGAAAGCATACAGTGGTGCACTTTCTGTGAAGCAAAATCCACTACTAGGAAATCCTTTTCAATGACTAAATAGTTGACTTCATATGATACTAGTGTCCTACTAATGTAATAAATAGCTCTTTCCTTATTGTTCTGATCTTCTTGAGCTAGCTAGACACCTAATGATCCATTTGTTGCAGAGATGTAAAGTATGAGAGGCTTCCCATGAATAGGAGGCATCAGGATTGGATTATTTGCAAGGTATTATTTGATTTGTGTGAACCCCTCCTCACAGTCTTTGTTCCATTCATAAGTCACACCCTTGTGTAAGCTCTTAGTGAAGGGTTGTGACCTGTCAGCCAGTTGTGAGATGAAAGGCCAGATAGACTGTAATTGGCCTTGAAGTCCTCTCATCTGTCTAATGTTATTTGGTGGTGGCATATCCATAATGGCCTGGACCTTCTCAGGATCCACCTCAATGCCTTTTGCAGATATGATATAGCCAATTAGTTTTCCAGAAGTCACTCTGAATGCACATTTATTAGGATTAAGCCGTAGACTGAACTTTTCCATGTGATCTAGTATAGGAGCTAGATCAACAAGGTGTGTCTTTCTTTGCATGCTCTTAGCTAGAGTGTCATCAACATAATCTTCCATTGTTTTATGCATAATGTCATGGAAGATGGTGCTGACCACCCACCCCTTGTATGTGGCTCCAACATTCTTAAGATTAAATAAATATATAATATATGAGTGTCACATGACATAAGATAAGAATAGGTACAATATGAAGATATCTAATGCAACAATGAGTAAAAGAACTAGAACAAGGATCCATCCATGCAACACAAACAATGTAATGTCAATGAATATATTTACCACCCAACCATGTCGAACCTGGAAGCCTAATCCCACCATGCTTAAGAGATAGACACAAAGGCCCCACACCACACAAGTAATCACATAATGGAAAACTCATAAAGAAACCAAGCATAACACAAAGGTCTCACAAGGAACACAATAGGGGACATGGAAAAATATTTAGCAAAGGTGACCCATAAGACTAAGTGGAGGATATTCTAAGACACATGTAAGAGAGTGACATCACATAGTTCCCGACCATCCTGAGTTATCCTGGGAGTCTCTTCCAAGACCTTGGCCACTATGATAGAACTCATGTGGAACTGGAAACCTTTCATGATGACAAGGAAACCAATTTTTTGAAAAACACCACGCAGGCAACTGGACGTTCAACCCATCCATGGTCCAACCTGATTCATTGTAATTTTTATACACAAAATCTGCACCCTATTAAGCACTTGAGACTCATGATCTGGTATAACATGACAATCACTTCCAGGTTATGGGTCCTATACTCACTGAAGTGAAACCTTTGCATTCTAGGTCAGTTCCTCTTGAATAATCACCCATTTTGTGCTCTTTAAACATGAAAAGTAAACCTGGGAAGAAAAGGGGAAGAAGGAGAACTAAAAGGGAAATCAAGAAAAATTGAACCTACAAGGTGATGCACTGAAAGTGACATGAATCATAAGAAAATGACTAAGAACTAGCATGAAATTCCTCGATCTAAGAGAGCACAACTTCCTGAATAGGCTTGCATAAGTATTTCATAGAGAGGTCTGAAATGAAAAGAGGATATTCAGGGAAAGAAAATATTTCACAAACTATAGCATATTCAATGGAATAGACACAGACTATGACCTGCAAACAGACATTTACTCCAAAAAATAGGCACGCAAATGAGACAAAATGAGAGGGGATGAACAAAATCCATAAGATCATCTAAATCAATCACCCACATTAGTGCACAGAGATGCAAAAAGAAATAAGAATAAAGAAATACAATATTTCTCCAATATTAGCCACTATATCATGCTTTAGATAAGAGAAATACAAACAAGAAGACTCAGGGATAGAGAAAATATCAAAAAAAGCCTTTGCATAATCTAGATTCCAATGAGAAATTAAAAATAGATGAGAACCTAAGGGCATAGAGAATGCCATGGAAAGTCTTGCATAAGCTGAAAAACCTAACTACAAAAGCACTGAAAGCTACTTATATACAAACTCCCCAAGCACATAGGCTCGAGAGACAATCCATTCAATCAAATTCAGGAAGAAATTAGGGTTTTGATAGATATTACTAAATAATTTAGAAACCCTAAAATAGTTTTATCTCTCCATTAATGCATTTGGGAAATATCTCAGAACATCATATTAGCCTTTAAAATATCCCATATCACCATAAATTTGAGTAGATAGATCAAATCGATCCATCTACCCTCCCTACAAGTTTGAAAACATCATCATCGCCATGAAAACCTAGAGAAAGCTATTTGAATATTCAAATTTAAACATAAATGGTCGAAAGTGGCACATAATGCCCTATCAATGGCTCAGGTTTGAAACTTTACCGACTTTAAAATAACATCGTCGATCTATTTTAAGTTACCCGCAAGCACAAGATCTGATCTGCCACATGGCACACAGGCGCAATGCCTCAAAGATTATATTTCTTCATATTTTCCTTTAAACATTTACGCCCACTACCAGATCTTTACAAACTTGTTTTACCTTTACCTTGTGTTTAGCGCTAACTTCATATCTGACCTGGACACATGTTATCATAATACAATGCCTCAAATATATATGTCATCCATCTAGGTCACTAAGAATTAACTATGACCGTTGGATCTATCTCTCGTCTAATCTTTGCCTTTAACTTTCCTTTAACCTAGTTACATAAAATCCTTGTATCTCCAAGTCGCTAGATACTAGCTTTAACCCTGGTTATATTGTGAGATTAAGCGATAATTGTAAGATCAAGACCTTCATCGATGACCTGTGCTTGATCTCTGAATGAAATGGCCATACTCAAATCTATCTAGAAACTTAGCGTCAACCACAAGATCATCTCCCAGGCAATGGCCACGATCTTTTCTCAGCAAACTTGACTTAACTTTGGGATACCCGTGCTTGACTATGATTAAATTTGGAGATTCAAAGATAAAGCAACCTTTGAAATAGAATTTAACTCTAATTAAATATAGAGACTCAATGACAAGGCTATCTCATTATCTTGAAATGCATTGCTTGACTCTGGTTTGATCATGAGATCTAGCGACCACCATAGGATTAGAAATTGATCAATGGGTTGCGTTGAGTCTTGGAATAGAAATGCCAATCATGAATTCATCTCGCGACTCAGGGACAACCACTGATCTCAATCTCGATCAATGGCTCACGCGTAATCTCAGAAGGTTTTCCTTAACTTTGGTTCCATTTGGAGATCACATGACTTGCTTACTTCTAAATCTCGCAATAAACCTCAACTTGACTTAGCTTGACCACAGGTTACATCACAAGATCTAGCGCCATCCACATGATCATAACTAGATCAATGATCTACACTGAACATCGATAATTTCCATGACTTGTTTGAAACATTGTGAGATCCACCGCGAACCCTTCAATCAAAACAAGAACAAAACCTGATCAACAGCCTGCGCTAAGTCTCTAGATCAAAAGAACATATTCCTTTCCATTTCAAGATTCAGAGATAGACATAATAGGTTAAAGAACACATGGAAAAAGGGACACTTAATTTATTTGAAAAAGTAACATGAAATTAGAACATGTCATGTAAGACATAGGGTTTTAACATGAATCAACTCAACAAGACTTGGGGTCCTTTTAAAACATGAACAAAGGTCCTAGGGTTTTCAATATAGACCTAAAAAATATGCAGAGAACATGGTGAAGAGCTAGAAATATGAACAGAAATGTACAATTTGTGCTCTACCCTTGTGGGAGCCTTAGTTACTCCACTTCTAGCCAAAATTTGATAGGATAGGAAATTTGGGTAACTGTAATATGGTATCACTTGATTATAACTCCATAATAGGTTACCCTAACAACCACTTAGAGTCCTGACCCCTATTGCAAGTCACTCGCCTAGCCATGTTCCTATAAAACCCTCCAAACAAAACTTGAAAAGAAAAGAGCTCAACAAATCCATCATCAATAGGATCAACCAAATGACAACATAAAAAAAGGGGATTTATTAGTTCTACAAAAGAAATAAAAAAAATAGGCTCTTACCATGACTCAAGGATTGGACATCCTACCGAGCATCTATCCTTATAAAAATGCATTTAATTTATCAACCCAAGGTTGTAGTACTTGAAATGGGTCAGAAAGATATATGCACCAAGGATTTTACTCAGACCATGCTATGGCTGTAGGAAACAAATTGCCTTAAAGGGAAACTGGTCTAAAGCTTTAGGAAATAAATTTCTTTGAAAGGAAACTATTCTATAGTTGTAGGAAACAAATAATCGAAACAAAATGCTGAAGGAATACAAAGACTTCAAAACACAACTATAATGCCTCAACAGTTCTACCACTTTTGTTGTAGAAAGTAACGGACTATACTACGTCTTTGGGTACAAAAACTGTGTTAACACACAAATTACGATAACAAGACACAAAAAAATGAAACCACATAAAAATGATTATAACTAACATGAATTTCTCACCAAGTGGACCCCTTGAGTGATTATCCAAACTCAATTATACTAAACTAAATATCAACACTTTATTTTTTATTGATTGAAAAGGAAAGTACATGATTCATGTAAAAATAGTAAAATAACATAATAGAAATATATTATAATAACTGATAAATCCCTCCATCTCATGCAGGAGTGGAGCTTATATAAATAAAAACATCTAACTATACTATCTTCTCATGCTATACAAAAGGGGAAGTCATTTATTCAAAAAGATGGAAAACTAAAAAGTGGGAAAATAGAAGACATCCACGATGAAGGAAAGATCTATTACAATAGAGGAAGAACAAATCTACTTTCCCACTTGTTCCTGGATTTCCTCAAAATAATTCATAACTCTGTGACTCGGTCTCTACTTAGCTACTACCACCTTGGTAATCTAGGAACCGCCACTTCAATTTGCATTTACTTTGCCAACGGTCGAGTCGGCTACAAGAACGGGTCATGGAATCCAGCGCATGGTGCATTCACCTCGTCAACCCTTCTCTTTCTATTTATACTCTACATCTTAAATGTTAGATTTGAGACATTCAATGAAATATTCATCAAACATGCAAACATTCATTCATGTTTAAAACAACAATCACTTATAAGAACATAACCATAAATTTAGCATAAGAAATATAGTACTAATTCTACGTGTTTGTATGTTTAAGAGATTTCAACCATAGAAAATTTCTTAGTGGTTGTAGGTCACATAACAACATAAATATTCTAGAGTTTCAGAAAATATAATAGGAAAGCATAAGAAGGCACTGATAAAAACTCATCTGAGGGTCTCTAAAAATAGGGCATATAAATGCCTCATGAGTGCACCCTATGAAGACTATCACTTTTCCTTAGGTAAAAAGATGTTCCTAATCCAAGAAAGAAGGTTGATATCCCTTAATGAAGTGTCCACACCATTAGGACTAGCCAGGTTCCAATAAAACCCATTTGTGAGCTTCCTTTTGTTGTTCCTATTGGCTTCCAACTATGCATCAATTTCATTGTCCATGCAGTTGTAGAGTGGCCATAGGAGCATTGGTGATTGGAATGTAAGAGGAAGCCACATTGTTTGTCTTTCATGGCTTCCTAGTTGTATCTACCATTTGGCACATTGTACTACTACTCTGAGGTTTAGCCTTTTTCAATGTAACCGTTAACTTGTTCCATCATTCAATTATGTTTTTTGATGCCATCTTCCCTTCTTCTAATGGAAGATTCTCAAAATTTTCATTAATTTGTGCTATGCTCCTCAGAATAATTTCTCTTTGTTTGTTATTTTTGAAACCATAAGCCATTTCCAACCAATCATAATACATTTTTTTGGGTCTCCATTCTCAGGCCTTAGAGACATGGTAACTGACAATTCCATTTCTCTATACATCCTTAATTTCTCTTCATAATTAATTTCATTGTGGCCATGATACTAGTGCAGGTAAATGTATGTCATCAATAAATAGTAAAGGATTCCAATTAACATCAAATGAAACAACATAGTTATGCAAATAGAGTTCACAAATGAGATTCCTAATGGAATTAGGGACACCCTCATATGCTGTTGTGTGATGAAAATGTGTCACACTTCTATGGGTCATTCCATCCAAGGTTGCTCAAGAATTAGGCCTCAAATATTGACTCATAGCTCTCTAGTCATGGAGTGCAAAGGTTTGTAATGGAGGCCCTCAGATTGACCTAGTTAGTGCCCATCCATGTACACCATGAAATGAGAGATTCAATGCATGAAAATGAGATATAGTCTATATGATAGCAATGCATGAAAATAAATTAATCTAAATGATAACAATGCATGATTAATCTATGAAAGGAAATATGCAAATCTAATCTATCACTAATACATTTGTGGTCGATTTGCGATGGCTATGTGTCTCAATTGTGACAGCAATGTGTCACAATTGTGACAGGAATAGACGTCGCTATTTTTTAGTCACAAAATATGACGTCTTTCCATATCCGTTGCAATTGTGACTCTAATCCGTCGCTATGTATCCCTATCAACCCTGACATTTGGGGCGTCACCAATACAGGAAATCTATCGTAATTATATGGGTACCCGTCGCAATTGTGACGGAAAACCAAGCAACTGCGACAGTTTTTAGGCGTCGCCAGTACAGCTCGCCCGTCATAATTCTTGGGTTAATGCCGCAATTACGACGAACACCCAAGAAACTACGACGGTTTTTGGGCGTCACTAGTACAGCGACCCCGTCGTAATTCTGGGGAGTAACGTTGCAATTGCGACGATGTCAAGATAGAATTAAAAAAAAAAATTTCTTGTTAGATAATTATTTATGAATAATAATGTTGTATTCACGAATTTCTGGATAAAACACTTTTGAAAGCAACTGAATGAATCCCTGTAATAGCAAAGCACATTGTTAGGTTTCCAATCCATTATCATTATGAATAAGAATCTCTGTGCTTTAGCCTCGAGATTGGAAACCTAACCATCTTCGAGCATAAATAATCTATGGTTACACATATAATGATTGCTTTGTGTTTTTCTCCAATAAATGAAAGGGTGGTGCCAGCTGTTCACACCAAAGAGAAACTGGTAAGTATATAAAGGTGTACCTATAGATTTCTAGCAGTAGAATTAGTACAAAGGTACACCAGTGACCAAATCATGAGAAGCTGACACCAAAGAGAAAATGTTAAGTGTATGAATGAGAAGCTCCCAAAAGTCAAATATTTAGAGACAGATGACTTCATTATGCAGAATGCAAGTTGGCCACCGCACTAAATTCTCCCCCATATCTCACTGAATATAAGACTAATTCTTTTATGTGCTACCAACTACCCATTTAAGAAAAGTGTGACCCACCACCAGTTTGACTCTGGACAAAAGACGAGGCAAGATGATGAACCAGT